>OY735198.1:48354195-48376695 GCA_963457665.1 Thysanoteuthis rhombus
GTTTTTGTTTTTTGTTTTGTTTTTTGGTTTTTGATTTCCATTTGGTCTTTGTGGCTGGCTGATGTTTGTGCTTCCTGAATGCTTTCTAGTTTTTGTTTTCTTTTTATTGGTGGTTTTCGTTGAACTAACTATCTGATCCTTTTTTTGTTCTTTGTCTGCAGGCGGAACGGGCCATTGACAAAGGAGCATCTGCCATTGTCTTTGACATCACCGAAAACCCTGAAGCAGCACGCCAGGTAAACAGCATCACACACATACATTCACGCAGGCGCGATCGTGTGCACGTTCTTATGGGCGAGGCTTGCTTAGGTTCACACTTCCCTCTATTCTCATCAGACTGCCGAGCTAATCACAAGTTGACAGAGAGTAGGAGCAGAGTGCTAGAAGTTGTGGATTCGTGCCTTTGCTATGAAGATGGATAGCACAATGATATGAAGGGGTCGGCGGCCGAAGTTTGAAGCATCCATAGATGTTTATTCTTTTGGATGTTTAATACTTGAGGCAAATTTACACTAAGAATAATATAAATGCATATATTTACACACACACACATACATACTCACACACACACACACATATATATATATAGTATATATGTGTGTGTGTGTGTACATACACACACATATATGTGTGTGTGCGCGTGTGTGTGTCATTAGATTGGACAGTTTACGTAGAGACAATTTATTTGGTTCAGCACTAGAATTAACTGAGTAACAATGAATTTGTTATTCTCATAGACACCCACACCCACATCCACCAACGCAAGATGTAGATTTATTCGTTAACATGAGTTATGGATGCTCGTCAATAGAGAGGTCGATTC
Source organism: Thysanoteuthis rhombus (assembly GCA_963457665.1). Taxonomy (NCBI): domain Eukaryota; kingdom Metazoa; phylum Mollusca; class Cephalopoda; order Oegopsida; family Thysanoteuthidae; genus Thysanoteuthis; species Thysanoteuthis major. Next base: position 48,355,019 of record OY735198.1, read on the forward strand.
GTTGAAATGACACTATACGAAATTGCTGATTCGGATTCAAGCCCATGAAGGAGCATCCAGGTCTCCATCACGAGCTGTAAATCTTGTCCCCTTTTTATTATCCTTGCTTGCCCATTTCGCCATTCCTGGGATTCAAAGGACAACAGAGACAAAAGACAAATATAAATACTCGTGTGTACACAAGTCTACGAACATATATATATCCTCTTTTATCTAAGTATACATGTATATATGTGTATGTGCGCTTGTGCGTACGTATATTTGTGTGTATGCATGTATATATGTGTGTGCATATGTACTTATATATTCGTAAATGTACGTATATGTCTAAATATTCCTTTATGTTTATATATCAACCTAAGATACATGTATATATATATATATATATATATATATATATGTGTGTGTGTGTGTGTGTGTGTGTATGTGCGTGTGTGTGTGTGTGTGTGCGTGTAGATGTTCATATGTATACATGTGTAGTTTTATTTACTTATATGTATATATATATATATATATGTTGGCACGTATGTATGCGTATATATATATATATATATATATATATATATATATATATATATATATATACTCTGCAAAGCAAATTTGGAGTCGTACCACCTCTCCCGTCCATCTACCTGACCAATCCCCCTATGACGAGTTTTTACAAACATCTGTGTAAAGGTCAACCAGTGCATATAGTAAAGGAGGTCGGGGTGAATAGGTGCATTAAAAAAATAATTATAATTATGATAATAATATTCGCTTTGAAGATGGCTTTCCCCCCAGTCGTCTAGTTTGGGGGCCGGTCCAGTGGGTGAGGCTTTGAACTCTGCACAAAGATTTTACGAGCATGGGAACGCACCGCCGGTAATTAGTGAAAAATTAATTGTCACTGATTGAGAAATGATATAGTTCTTTTTGAATCTTCAGCTCCTCTTCATCCTGCTAGATCTGCGAGCCTCGAAAAATGAGCTCGGACATAGCTGACCCTCAACTACCGTTGTTTCCATTGCTTGTTTATGTTGTGTCCGAGGTGAGCGTGCTTGTTGCTTCTCGCCCTACTTTGCTTCTCTACAGTCTATACAGGTGCACTTCTATAATCCGTCGTCATTTTGACCCATGGTTGCCGTATACTACGCTACCATTTACGAAGTGCGCCGACTTGAGTGACAGGATATATTATAGAATCCCTGGAGGGTGTTGCGTTGGCCACAGTTATGGTCGTCCGCTGCCGCTAAACCAGAGGGGTGATACATTCAGGAGGTGAGACAAAAACACATATCCTGATGTTGGTTGTCTGGTAAGGGATAAGGGAGTGCCTTAGCTGTGATTCGTCCCTAAGCTGTCACTGTTTATTGTAGCCCTCCGGTCTTCGGTGAGAAGGCCTGATCTAGAATGGGAAATGCCTTGTTCGGAACCCAAGAAAAATGAAAGCTGAAGGAATAGAAGTCGAGTGCTGTATTAACTTGAACAACTTCAAAGCTGATTAATTCTTTGAGCAGTGGTACTGCCTCCTTAAGTTCTTTGAACACAACGTGAAACACTTGACGATATTTTTATAGAACATGGAGAAAATTTGAATTAGGATTCAAGGTGTAATCGTGGAAGACCAGAATTCGTGATTTCGAACTCACCCTATAATCTGCCACGCCATAGAGAATTCGAGTTCACCTTTCCATCTCTTATTGATATTGACCTACCACCAACGCCAGCCTCAAAGCGATTGATTGATGCAGACTCAACCGCTGTGCATTCTATTACTCTCAGCTCCTAATCATTCCACGATGGTCAGCGTGTGGGTGGCAGTTCCCCAGCATCGCAAGTCTGATCTTGACGCCGTAATGTCTACAGAATCAAAGAAGTTTTCTCGATTTCACTTTTATGATTGCCGAAATCTCCAGGATAACCCTCCACTAGTTTTATCTACATCTACATAAAAGGAAAGTTTTTATGGCCCCCTACTTAGGCCAGCACACCAGTAGTACCCTTTCGAGTTTTTTTGTTTTTTTTCCAACCTACTTCTCTTGGGGGTCATCGTAGTATCACAGTAAGGATTAGTAAGATAGCCGGATCGGAGTTGTTCAGATGGGATACTTCTCATGTGAGAGATGGCGATGGAGTTTCAAATCTCTACGCCATTCTTTGAACCACTGGATGCTAAATAGTTCCATACGGTTTAGCCTTTCTCTGCTTCGTCTGTTCCGGCCATAAACGCTATCAGTATAGAATGGAGTTGAATCAATGTGCTTATTAAATTTGCGAAAGCCTCGAGGTGAATATCCATAGTATTCATGCATAGAAATCTGTAACCTACATGCGCACGCGCACACACACACACACACACATACACATATATATATATATATATATATATATATATATATATATATATATATATATATGTATATATATATATATGCGTGTATATATGCAAGAAGAAGAAAATAGAAAACAGATTTTATTCGTTCTTGATGTTTAATCAAAGAGCTCAATATTTACACCGTATGTAGACCTATTAATGCATGAAAAATTAAAATTACAAGGATACATACATATATATAAATATATATAAATATATATATATATATATATATATATATATGTATATATATATATATATATATATATGTATATATATATATATATATATATATATATATTACAATGTATAACGACGTGAGAACAGAACATGAGCTGAACGCTATTTTTTAGACTTTCGATTTTCAACATTATTTCTGATGAAGCTGCAATAGCGAAACGTTAACATGAATTTTCCGAAATATCATTATATTTATTAAGATTGTCAGATTCTCCAATTAATGCACATACTGTAGACATGGGAAATGAGAAAAACAATGTAAACAAAACATATATACATATTGATGAAAGGAACGTCAAGGGAGAAAACTGGAGAATCTATACCTCGTTAAAAACATAGACCTGGTATGTTTTGTTTTGTTCAGAAGATTAAAAACGACTAATATCCATATTTTTTTTAATGTCTTGGGTCTCTGATTTGAATAAATATGAAGTACATGGAAATCTACGTGCGAATCTTACGTACACTGAGTCCATACCTGCGTTGTCGAGCATGGAAATAAAAAAAGGATTGATTAAAGGATTTTTTAAATAAGCAATTCTTCTATGTTGTCTTAGGCATTAACAAAAGGATTGCTGCATATATATGCATTACATATATATATATATATATATATATATATATATATGTGTGTTTGTGTGTGTATGTATATATATTATGTCTCACTCTCTCTCTCTATATATATATGTGTGTGTGTATATATATATATATATATATATATATATATATATATATATATATATATATATATATATATATATATATATATATATATCATGTCTCACTCTATCTATTTAAATATATATATATCTTCATATTTTATCACTCACTCTCTATCTATCTATCTATCTATCTATATATATATATATATATATATATATATATATATATATATATATATATAGTTGTTAAACGGAAGTTTTGGTCGCCTATTTTTGTTATAGAAAGCGTCAAGATTCGTTTAGAATTCGTAATTTTATGAGAAAGTGAAAATGTCATGCCCGTTAACACTCGATGTTGAAACCGTGCATGAATAGAGGGGAATTAGAGAAATAATAAAGTTCCTACAACCATAAGAATTGAATTGTTTCTTCCTCATTTGATATTTTTTTGCTTGTTCTAAAAGACACGGTGTCATCGTATAATTTTCATATCTTAATTTTGTTTAATACGCTAAAAAAACCTTGGGCTGATTTCATTCTCCATCATGACAAACGGAAATGCGAGTTTATATAACAAATGCCTCGGAAGGATTCATTCACATTGTACTTGTATGGAATCAAACAAAAAAAAAAAGATGGAATTTTGGCACGCTTTATTTTAAAATGTAAATTTGAGGTGAAATAGTTCGGCTAGCATTCGTAAGTGTTGAATTACATTTTATTTTTCATCGATGGAAAGAAATGATTTGATAATTCAGAGAATAACAATTCCGATCAATTATTACCACATTTGTTTTCTGACATTTTGTAAATTCATCGTGGTGGCATCATTCTTTTATTCTTGCTTGCCTGAAGAAATATCAAGCTTTTAACCCATTAACTGCGACCTGAGCTGTTCAGCAGCTGTGTTTGAAATGCGGCCTAAACTTATATTATAGTGGGACGCAAAATAACCTGAACAGTGTATTTCCTCTGTGAACAATGGACCCTTCTACTTTTGTCCTATCTTGCTCTTTAGCTGAGGGGGTTTGTCCTACATTCAGGTGCTCCATTACTGGGTAAGTGCCTCGTACTGGACTCTGCTAAGCTGAGTAAATATTTATACTGACGCCTGCCGAAGATCGGTGGTTAACAAGTCCGTCTTGCATTTCTTTACTCGTGTTGTGAGTTCGATCCTAACTTGACTCCCTTGTTATTGTAGACACCCGTGAGGCTAAAGTAAATTTAGCGAATATCTACACTAACACGTACTCCCATTTGTACTCATTCAGATATCCATATTCACACACGCACACATGTGCGCGGGCGCGCACATGTACACGTGCAATTGCGCGATATTTTCTATTTGTCAACGAGTTTCAGCAATCTGGTGGTGTTTGTTCAAGCTGCCTTGCCTGTGTCTTTCAACGTTTGAAATTGTGTTGACACAGCCAATCATAGCAGAGTTCAACTTCATCAAAACGGCCGCCTTTTTCATTTTTACTCTCTCTCTCTCTCTCTCTCTCTCTCTCTCTCTCTTCTTCACCTCTACATAATTTGTCATCTTTCTTTCTTTCTTTCTTCAATTCACACTTTCTCCTTTTCTCTTTTTATTATATCCCTCTGTCGTCTGTCTCTCCAGTTTCATCGACTTTCTCTTCCATTTCATTGCAGCTTTCTTCTTTCTTTCTTTCTTTCTTTCTCAATTCATGCCTTCTCCCTTTCTCTTCTTTTCCTCGTACGCCTTCTTTTTGTCTCTCTCCTCTTCCATCTTCTTTCTTTTCCTTTCATTTGAACTATTTTCTTCTTCTTCTTCTTCTTCTTCTTCTTCTTCTTCTTCTTCTTCTTCTTCATTAAAAGCTCTTCCTCAACCTTTCATTGCGTATTCTCCATCTTGTTGAGACGTTTAGCTAATTGAAAATCATTTCTCCAGATATCATACGAAGAAACGTTTCACCAAAGCTAGCTAGAATCAAAACACCTAACCTCTCATCCAACTTCTCTTCCAAAATACCGTCCCCCCCGTTCTAACAACCATGTCTGCCCAATCAAAAGGTCAATAAGAACATTTCGAATCATTATATAGCAAACAAGGTTAGTTGACATAGCTCGAGAGCAGAGCGTTGGCCAGCATCGTACTGTAACTCTCTAATATGCACGCACACCTGCGCACACACAAAAAAAAGGCTACGAATGCTCACGTGTAAAATTCAGGAAGCTCAAATTAGTTTGGCGTCAAACCAAATGGAGAATGTAGAGATCGGAAAATTGTGTTATTGAAAAAGACTTTGCAAATGGGGATTGCCTATTTGCCTTGAAAAAACAGCTCGCGAAATCCAGGAAGCTTCAACCTTGTCTCGAACACTGGCTATTGACAGCGGCGAGAAGTGCGTAACCATTCCGACCACCAGGTGGATTCAGTTACAAGAATGCGAAGTCTACCTGGAAAGTATTCATTCATTCGTCTGATATTGACAGCAAAAAAAATCAATAGCCTACCTAGGGCAATGGCACCATATACTTGTTCAAAGTACTCCTTTTGGGACACTTATCGCTCCTTTTACTTTTCAAAACAATCTGCGAAGACTTTTTGGGGATCATTTGCCTCGTAGCAATTATCATTAATCTCATCCGCGGTCTAAAATCTTTCTTTTCTCGTTCTACGGCAAAATTCTTGTTGTATGGAGACAAATGTGGACTGTTTGAGGGTATTGACAGCTCTGAATGATGCAATGTTTTGCGAAGAAAAAAAAACTTGCACAAGACGTTGAGAATAAACAGCCTCAGTCACACAGTACACAAGCTCAATCAACGGTGTCTCACTACCGACTGAGGAACCCCACAGGAGTGACTCTTCACGCATGGGCAGTATTGTTCTTTCTGGTGTGTTGCCAAGTGAGATCAAGATTCTCAAGATTTTCAAAATGCTTGGATACTTTCCCTACAAACCTCGTACATCCAATATGCTTTGTGAACGTCTGTGTCTGAGTGTGTTTGATGCTTTTGTGAACGAGACAATTCTTTTCAAAACATTTGGATTTCCCAGACCATTGCTATTTAGAAGAATGGTACAACACAATCTTCCTATTTTATTCCCTGTCCCACTTGGACTTCATATTATACTAAGTTTAGTTATAAACACATGGCTTTCTCTTCCTGACAGTTTGCACAATTTTCCTGATATCTAGACGCATGTCACAAATATACAGACACACAATCTCTCATCTGAAATTCTGAAACTGTAAAGCTCCAAAAACTTGAACATTTTTCCATGTTTATTGTCTGCAAATCAGGGACCTGTTTGGCGTCAAACATAACCCGTCATGACCCGCGCTCAAGATCGTCTATCAGTTGTGTCACAGTGCTCCTACTCGTCAGATGTGCCTCTGCTACTCAGAGAAACTTTTTTGTTGTTTATTTTGCTGATTTTTTTTTTTTTTTTACTTGAAAAAAAAACAACTGCTGATTCCACTGTGGGTTACAGTTAGAAGCAGAAAAGGAAGCATCTGTTATTATCGATACATTACTTACTTCACTACCATTCTAGAATCTGATCGAATCCGAATTTAGGAAAGTGTTTGGTCCCATAGGTTTTGGATAATAGATTGTGTACCTGTATTTTATTATAATTTACAAAAAAGAAATGAGTCCATTAATTCATTGATGATAGAAAGGTTTAGCTAATCTGAATATTCCGACTCAAACGTCTTTTTTTGTCTTTTCCAGTTACGGCGTTCATCTCAGACGCTCCTTGAGCGTCCAGTGGTCATCATTCGTGGCCGAGAAGCGGCTAAACTGATGGAGATTGTAAATACCTCCAAGGGAAGGCGGGCACGCGTACGCATTTGGTTCACGGCTGAAGAAAGGATTCCAGAAGGGGTGAGTCCGGTAAGTTGATTTGCAGTTTGAACTTGGGAATTCGTCATTTTTGTCCACCATTTATCTTCAGCTTAATTGTTAGTAGTTTCTATCTCAACTCAACTCAGGCTGTCAGTCTACGGTAACGAGCGGACAGAAGTGATCGGAAATGAAGAATAAGCAGTCTGCGAGGTTCGAACCCAGGCCCCTCTCGCCTAAGGGAAGCCTGGTTCGTGTCCAGCTTGTTTGTCCACTCCACTGGGAGCTTATTCTTCATTTCTGACGAGCGCGGTTTGCTTGGTACCGAAGAATGATGGCCCGAGTTAGAGTTGCGATAAAAACAATCAAAAACTTGAATGAAGGTAAATAGCAGTCAAAATTCACATAACAGTTTACGCGTGAATATTAAAATAGTTTAGCATTTGCTGTTTCCTTTTACCTTCTTCCTGTTTTGTCTTATCCGATCTCTGCTGATGGCACATGGTACTCAAAATTTCGAGGAATTAGAGATGCAAAATGGCTTGCTCAAAAGAAGAAAAGATGATCCGAAAAGTTTTCTATTTCCTGGTAGAGTTATATCGAGAGATATGTGAAATGCCTACTGAAACACGAGAAACATTAGGTAATTTAACTGACGAACACATGAAATTATCTGTTCAGACTCCCCCGACAATTTGGATTGCATTTCTTATTTTCAAACAATCTTGCTGGAATTTGGTCTTCTGTCCCATAAGCTAAAATAGAAAGGTTATTTGTGCCTTTTTTAACAAAACATTTCATTTAAATGCTCTACTTGGAAAAAGGTTAAAAGCAAAAAAGCATCCAGAGTGTATAAGGCAGTGAGTCGTTATAGAGACAGCATGATCCTTTCCTTTCGCCAACACCCCAGTCTCCTCTCCCTCCCACCTGCCTGAACTCTAACGATTCGACCCAGCACATCGTCAATTCAATTTTCTGGTCTGCGAGTGCTTTTAAAAGAATTCCAATATAATTTGAGGTAATTGCTCCCACACTTTACGCCATTTCGGCTTACGAACGGTTTCATACCAATGCTCCACTTTCCGATAGCGAAACTTGTTTTCTGAAAGGAAAAATATTGCTAAAAGATTTAAGATTTTACCTGAATCTACTTTGATTTTTATTGTTTTGAATTGGGATGAATGATGTGGATTTCCAACTTCGATCTCTCGATGCCATTGCTAATTCCATGTATAATGTATATTCGTATTTTTATTTATTGCAGACGACGTATAAGGCCATCGTTGTGACTATCTTCATTATTTTTTGCTTCGTATGTCTGTCTATTGTACTCAAGGTAAGTGTCAGTTAAGAACTCTTACCCCTAAAACTATAATATAGAACGTAAAAAATTGAAATTTGTTACCAGTCCATTAGACGAAGCTAGGCGGTCACCTTGGGCTCAAAGGTCCTATGGGTGCATTCCATAACTAAAAATAACGTGTTCAAATACAACAGGGGCTCAAATTTTAAGTCTCGTCTTGTACGCATGAAACCGTTACACAAATTTTAGGTCTCTCCTGGGGTGCATAAAACCCTTGTGCCAGCCCAGTTCATAACTTTCTGAAGATGTTATATGTAATAATATTGCTTATCCATGTGGAGTTCAAGGGAAATAACTCTAATTGTATTGTTATTATTTATGACTAGATCAAGCACCGAGCATCGCCCAAAGAAAAAATTGTTACTCTTGTTTTTAACTCATATTACAGTAAATGGTTCAAAATTGAATTGATGTTCCATATAAATAAATTTAATATTTCAATTCTAGTATTATTCAATCTAATATAAATCTAATATAATTTACTGTTGCGTGATATGTATTCATTATTTTCATTGATGTTCATCAGTTCCTTCAACGATTCTTATTCTATTCTCTTTTGTTTTCTTTCAGTGGAAATTCCGACGGGAGAGACAGGTAAGCTTTGGTCTTTATCGATTTCGTATAGAAATGTCATTTGTAAGTGAAGTGAGTAGTACCCTTAAGGCTACGACTTCTGCTGGCCATTTTAAGGCTATGCATATTACGTTATTTCTTATTCGGCTTTGGTTTCTCGATATGCGAAATGGACTAAAAAAACTCCCGAAGTGGCGTCACTCATTCCACCCTGCATTATTTTACTCATGGTTCGGGTTCGTTGAATCGTACCTTTCGCAGTCTCAACTTATCCATTCTCTGAGCCGTCAACCGCCCAGCACGTACTGAAATGTCATTTACCTTCTGCAAATATCAATAAACCAGGGGCGCAGGGATATGCAATCACAGGCAAAAAGAGAAAAGAAGCGAGCACATGACTTCATACTTTTACCGACCTGATTCAAATGCTATCAGTATAGCTATTTTCCTCGTTCTTTGGCTTGAACTTTATTTCGTTATCCTCTGGAGGTTTTGGTCGGTGTACCAGTTGAATGTCGCCTTTTCCATACTGTTGGTTTGGTCATCTTAGAGGAAAATTTGTGGAACAAACTTTTCCTTAGAGCTTTGCTGTCATTACGTTCGTATCCTTGTAAAAGACGCAAGCAGTCTAACCATCGATCAATCAACTTGCATAACCACTACTGTTCAATCCGCCGGGTTTCAGATACGCGACCCGTCCAATGGAGAGTCATGTACGTGCAGCAAATGGGTGCGACCATATAAAAACGCATAGGACTATTTTGACTTTGATATGATTACGCATAACCAGGACACTTAACACCCTTGTTTACAGAAGTCAATCCGGACGCCGACCAATTTGTATACAAAGACTTGCGACTGAGGAATTATGCTTGGTATCCAATTGTTTCCTTCCAATACTAACTTAAGAACTTCTCTGGATCAATTTTTGGGAGGATTTTTCTTGAAACATTTTCACTTTTTTTTTACTAGTTTTATTCTATCCTATTATTCTTGTGCTTATATCTCAACACTGAGTCGATGGACTCTCCGGCCAGTCGAGTGAATGGTGCGAAATCGGAAGTAAAGAAGCAGGCAAAACATGAATCTGCATCCCATACCTGGGGAGCCCGTATTTCATTAACGTTGCCGTAACCACTTCGGATAGGGGAGCGTGTCGATGATAATGCGGGATGCAAATCCGTAGTCATGTTGCATCCTTTCCTCTCTGATTATCCATTGTATCCCCCTACGAATCTCCTCACAATCTTTGTTTTACGGTCTTTAGTTTTTATTTTAAACTTTGTTATCTATCTGCTCCTTTTATTGTTCTTATTCTCATGCTGCCTGTCTTTTCGTTGCATTGTCCTTCTTGTATTGTACTGCTTCTAGACTTTATAATACGTAATTGAACAATGAGACAACCCTTAGAAAGCTTTCTTTGCTGTGGGATTTCAAGCAGTTTATCACACAAATAACACATCCCAATATTGCACCGTCTTATAAGGAAAAGCTACGATTATTATTTAACCGAATTATATTATATGTTCGTATCATATTATTTTGTTTATCGAATGTTACTTGAAAAAAAGATAATACTTAAGAAAGATATGAGGGGAATGAATATTAACCAGTAAGTCTAACGGTGTAGCAGAATAGTATTAAGGATTACGTGCTGCCACCAAGCAGAATGATATTTAGGATTTTGTGCTGCCAACGAAATTTCATCTGCCTGTCTGTCTGTCTGTCTGTCTGTCTGTCTGTCTGTCTGTCTCTGTCTCTCTCTCTCTCTCTCTCTGTGTTTGTATATCTATCTTACACATTCTCGGTTTTTTTTTTCAGACTTCGGTCTCCGAATTAGCCAAGCGAGCCGTCTCGAAACTGGAGACACGCAAGTACACTGGGAACAAATTGAAATCTCAGCGTCCATACACTCCTACCTCTGACCTTTACAGCCAGAGTTCTGGAATTGACACTTGTGCCATTTGCCTTGAGGACTATAAAAATGGTCAGGTACGTAACCGCACGGACTTTTCAATTGCCCTATCGAATGATGGGTTAATCAATAGCTGTGTCTATCAAAACTGCCCACTACAACGCCCCTTCACAATAGTGAGAAAAAAAAACACCAAAATGCCTCATCATGACACAACTGAATCATTAACTGCGGGCGACGGAAATTTCCATTATTGCAGATCTATAGCTAGCTCTATGAAATTTCATTTTATTGTGGATGATGGCCACTCAGTTCTATCTATGATTCAGTTCTAACTTGCAGCGGGTCACTTGTAATGGACCAAGTAAACACTTAGTTTTACTTTTTTTACAAAAAAATAATTAGATACCTACTCCTTATTGGATACAAATGATTTATATGCCGAAAGAATGCCTGAAAAACAATTTTTCCTTGAGAGCAAAAAGAAGACTAAACTTGAAAAGTATGCCTCTTGTATGCACCCCCTCGTGAGAAATGTGGGACGCAAATGATTGGGACGCAAAAAATACCGGATGCAAATGTCAAGGGACGCCAATGACCGGGACGTTGTGGTCCAGGATGCAAATTTCCTAGCACTGTGCTTGTATGTACTGCATATTCACTATAAGTTTCACAGATCTATTGACCAACTTCCGCTGCACATTTCCCAGATTAAACAAGGAGAAAAAAAAAGCGATGCAAATGTAGGTTTTTATGTTCAGCCCCGGTTTGCGCTGAAATTAAGTAGAATTCTCACTTTTCTACAAACGATTCTTGGGATGTCTCCATGAACGAACGATAAAGGAATGAGTAAAATTCAAAGGTATTTCAAAAATGTCCATTAACTTTGGACAAAGAAATACACTGGGAACTTTGCATCAATGCTGTACATACACACAACATACGTAATACCTATACACACAAGCATGTGGGCACACGCACGCACACACGCATATATATATATATATATATATATATATATATATATATATATATATATGTCTGTGTGTCTGTGTGTCTGTGTGTATGTATAGATGGGCACAGAAGCAGGTTGAATCAGTCGTTTTGATTTTTGATTCCACTATTGATTAATGGCACCTCTGTTAGCGTCATTTTGAGCAGAAAATTCTGCTTTTTTGCTTGTATGTTCAAGTTGTATGTATTTTAAAAACGGAAAGTTTTGCTTGAAAAGCAATTTTTACTTGGTAAGTAACTTCTTCTCTTCATCATACAAATGCTTAGTCCATGCTGTATTGTGGGGTTGATGAGAGCATAGTCTATATATATGAGGAGTGGTAATTAAAAGTATATGTACTAAATTTCAAGCAACTTCTGTCAGAACCCTTTCTTGGAATGGAATGTGAAGAGAACCATGTGTTCAAGGCTGGTTGGTACATTATAAGAGGGGCCACTTGGTTCTCTTTGATTTTATGCAATTGAGGTATAGAAAAAAATTGAAAGACGGCAAAATAACAAAAGGAACTTCAAACAAGTCATTGGTATCGTCATTCTTTTCTTATTGTTCTCTTTCCATCTTCCATCTTATTACAATGCATCATTGAGGCCCATTCTCATATGATTCCACTTGTCTCACTCGGTGGTCATTATATTCCTACAATTGTACTTTTCACTCAAATAGATTCTTGTGTTTGGTTTTAAAATTTATATTTCTCTATTTATAACACTATGTTAATCAGATCTGTACCCACTAGCAAGAGAAGTAACTTGCCCAATCAGATTGAATCAACTACCCTCAATTTTTTTCTGAATCTTTAAATGATGGTGTAATAAGCATGACAGCCCATGGCTGAATTTTGATCAGGAATTTTCAATAGTGTAAGTGTATATTTATTTTGTCTGTAACACCCCAAAGGAAATATCTCTGATATTATACATAAAAGTTTCTTCCCTTAGAGAACTATTTAATTTTTCTGTTATTTTTGTCTATAACACGCCGAAAGAAAGAACTTTTCGATTTCATGCAAAAGATATTTCCCGTAGGGGATTATTTAATTTATTCAGTATTTTTGTCTATTACAACTCAAAGGGAATAACTTAACACAAAAGTTACTTCCCTTAGAAGACTATTCAATTATTTCATTATTTTTGTCCATAATACACCAAAAGTAATAACTTTTACATTTTACGCATAAGTTTCTTCCTTTGGAAGACTATTTAATTGTTTCGATGATTATACACAATACCATTTGAATTCTGTAAAAATTTCTCAAGTGAATGAGTTTCACAGATTCTCTTCGTATTCTGAACATTTACGTAATTACGATTACAGAATTACGCGAATATTGCCGTCATTTTTTATAGCAAGTGTAAACTAGTATATATACATATTTAATCAATTTATATCAACTTCATCATTACGTATATGTTTCTTCAAATATTTCTTTTGTTTTTTGAACAGGAGTTACGTGTTCTGCCTTGTCAACATGAGTTTCACCGGAACTGCGTGGATCCCTGGTTGGTAACAAACCGCACTTGCCCATTGTGCTTACATAATATAATGGGTAAGTAAATCCAGTTTCATTTGCAAGAAGAGGGAGGAAAACAAACTTATATCGTTTCATTACTACGCATTTGCAGATTGCAGATTAAAACTCAGGTGTGTAATACACATCTACCGGGGGTGGGCTCTTGGATTAAAAAAAAAACAAAACAGAAAGACACCCCTTGATGACTGCAGCCAAAAAAGCCAACTTGAATTAAAATAAGTGCGTGTTATATCCTCTATTACATGGGACTACAAGTTACCCACATTTTAAAAAGAAGGGAGCACGTATCTCATTTTACTCCCATGGGCATAGCTACCTTTTCGAATTATCACATAGAATGACATACGTTCCACTGAAAAGGTGTACTACGATACGTATTAACACCTATGACTTGTCACTTCACTGATATCTATCATGAGTGTACGTATAAGAATATGTGTAATATTGAGGGGAAAATCGCCCAAACCGATATAGCGTTCAATCGGTAATTCAACTTCCGTTTGTGTGAAATGTAGTCTTGCATGCACGATTTCCACTCTTCCAAGATATCGTAGATTTATCGGTATTCTATTTAAGCGGCTACCCTGTCAAACGAAGGTTCGATTCCCGCTGCAGCCTCATTTTCTGTAATTGTTTATTCTGTTTACATTGTCTTGGGCGAGTGATACATTAACCGTGTAATGACTGGATATCATTTCAAACAAGAGTTTTTATGTAATGATAACGCAATTTATAATTCATTCTGTTGGACCATATGTATCCAATTTTTAATACATAATTGTCTCGTTGAAAGAAGCGAATAGACAAAGAATAAACGAGAACCGACTACCCTATCGGTGGCAGGTTCAATTCTTACAGCAGGATCATTTTCTTTGATTGCTTATTCTTTGTACGTTGTGTAGGGTAAGTGATATTTTGACCACATGCACATGCACACACACACACACATACACACACACACATATATATATATATATATATGTAAAAATTATCTTTGTCTTTAGTCTTGTTTTTTCCTTTCTCTGAAATGGTGAGCTTACAGGTGGTCACATTGTTCAGATGGATTCTTGAATAAAGGTAATTTCGGGGACTAAATTAAATAAATTGGCAAGATCGCTTGTCCAGTGAGTATTGCTTAAAACCCGCCAACGTAGACAAATCATGGCTGACACCTCTCGACTAATTCACCTCACGACAAATTGATCGGTGAACAATTTTACAAGCAACGAATTGTCAGAGCACCCGGACCAATAACAGTAAATTACGCAATTGCTTTTGTTTCGACTTCATAATTCATTTATTTTTTTCGTACATTGCAGCTTTTCACTCATCGTCTTCGTCATCATCCGGCGCGATGTCGCAACACAGTTCACCAAACAGCCAGCCGCACAGCCCCCATGGGGCCATTCCCTCCACCAGCAACGCCCTTACGTCGACAACAGTCAACCAGGGTGTGGGTGGGAGCGGTAGCAGTGGAGTCGGAGGCAGCGGCGGCTCCAACAACAATCACATCCACCAATATCACCATAGCCACTATTATCACAACCCCCACCAGCACAGGTCAGGACCCCAGTCGCACAACAATCGTAACTCCACGGGTGTCAATATGACCTCGTGCGACGTGGACTATTATCGGACGCTCAACGTTCAAGGCTCTTCGCGGTCAGGAACTGTGACCAACTATCTGTATACTTGCCCCTCTTGTGAGGGCTCGAGGACCAATGCTGTCAACGGTTCCACAGTGATTCCGTCCACTTCGTCTATGGCTGGAGCTTCCATCGCAGCCGCTGGCTTTCATGCGAACCATTCGTCGATGAACGCTCCGCCTCGTTCCACGTTTTTGCATTCATTGCAGACGCGTGCCTCGGGCCTCGATTACGCGCATGCCCTCCAGCGAGCGTTGTACCTGGCCAAATCCTACGGGCGGCAAGTCAACACGGCTGTCACGAGCACCACCACGGCGTCGACGACCACGGCCGCGACCTCGACGTCGACGGGGGTGGCCACGTCGTCGATGCCGTCGAATTCGGGACTCGTGCGCATGTTCCAGACGCCGGCGACGTCGTTTGCCTCCGATAACCTGTGCGGTTCGTCGATGTTCTTGGGTCGCACTCGCTTCTATCCTTCGAAACGTCTCAACTCGTGGGAGAGCGACCCCGAGTTCGAGAGCAGTAAAAACAATATAAGCACAGTGGCGACGTGCGGCAGCTGCAGCTCTGACCAAAACCCCAGCAACGAGAGCCTGCAGTGCAATTGCTGTCGGCGCATGAGTGACTCGACGTTCATCGACAGTAATCAGAGCACTTACGGCAGCACTGACATGAAAGACCCGAGTGATGTGAGCAGTTACGATTCGAACGTCTACCGGAGTGAGACGCCCGAGAGCGCCAAGGCTGACTGCTCGAATCACGCTTCGCTCCCTACCCATCGCAATTCCTATCTATCAAGTTCATTATCCGGTTCACAAAAGACGCAGCTCCACCACCACCACAACAACATCAACAACAACAAAAGTCACCATCACATCCACCACCAGCAACAGCAACATAGAAAACGTGACAACCATTACACGTCGACCCAAAAGGCCGTCGAATATTGTCTCGACTATAGCAGCAGTAGCGATACATCGTGCAGCAGCCATTTTGACCGAACCGGAGGCCGGGGACTGAAAAGATCCATATGCAATCTGAGTCAGGCTTCGTCGGAACATTCGCTGAGTCAACTGTCCGCCATGTCGGGAAGTGATGAAAGCTTTTCGTCCGAAACTAGTCACATTCTAGCCAAGAACAGCCCAGTCCTGTCCGGTTCATCAACCACCTCGACACCTACGCCGGCAGCCCCTCCTCCTACTGACCTACCCAGCGCTAAAGGCGACTCATCGTCTTCATCCTCCCCCAACACTACTAGCAATACTGTGATAAGACCCTTTAACGAAACCCACCCTTACACATCACACTGTCTCCCAAACAGACCCTCAAAACAGTTCTCGTCACCTAACCACCACAGGCACAGACATTCACGAACGGTTTCGTCTCGGCGGCATGCGGCCTCCGTACGCAACCGACACTCTGTACCCAGAGGAAAATTAAAATCGAACGGGCTTCCGTCTTCGACACAGGTCGCTTCCGGGACTGCCACTCCTCTGGCTGGCGTCCTCAGCGGCCTTCGAAGAGGGGAAGAAATCTGGGAACATTACAGGTTGTCCAAGGGACGAGGTGCGGCGGGTATCGGATTGGGTGGCGCCAGCAGTCAACACTCAGGTCAGTCTCACTACCTGCCCCCGCTAGTCAGATCACCCCAGCAAAAGACTACAAATAATATCACATCACCCCCTTCCCCGGCACCACCCCCTATCCCTCTACCCCCTTCGTCTGTTGCGAACAAGCGAATACCAACCCTTTCGGAAGAAGAGGAAGACGAAGGGGTTGAGGATAACAGCGACGAGTCCGTACCCCCACCTGCACCATCCGTACCCTTGCCGGCCACCCCGCGTCTGCTAACTTTGGAACGTCTCTCCTCTGTCTGCCTTTCTTCGTCCCATCACAGCGCTCCATCACACGGCAAACTTTCACACTCTCAGCACGGACTCATGTGTCCGCGCTGCATCAACCACAAACAATCTTCAGCTACTTCCAATCCACGGAGATCTATGGTGCTCTTCACAGAACCTCAAGGTAAGTCATTGGTGGGACGTCCATGGAAATCACTTCGTACATAACTACGGTGTGGGGGAGGTAATTGTGAGTTTCGATTTTTTTTTTTTTCAATTATTTGACTTTTGTCTTATTATATAGATAATATATCTCATTCAAAAAGCTTCAGGATCTGCTCCAAGATTTTAACAGTATTTCCTTACCCTGTAGCTGACTATTTCAAAAAATGTCTTAGACATTCATCGTAAACTAGTTTGTACAGATAGACACGAGTGACTACATGTACCTCTTCCAACCTTATTGGTGGAGGTAGTAGTAGTGATAATAATAACAGTAGTTGTAGTGGTAGTATTTCAAATATATTTTGGGGGATTAATTTCATTCTCTTTCTTTCTTCTTTCTTATTTGTCCTATCTTTCTGTCCCCTCTTTCTTCCTTATTTCTCATCTTTTTCTCTTTCGCTTTCTTTCTTCTTTCGTTCCTTCTTTTTTTTTTCATATTCATTCCCTTTTTCTTTTCCGTTCTTTCTCCCTTTCCTTCTCTTCATCTCCCCTTTTTCTTTCTTCCTTTCTTTCTTTCTTTAATATCAATTTGTTTCCATCTTCCTATTCAAGGCTGTAAGCATCCCTCTCATCACAGGCCACGTATCCGTACACGCATACCACATACACGTAGACTATGAATACACTCATACACAGGCAGCATATGTCTGAATGCAGTGGTTGTGTATGTGGTACATACATGTGTACATTTATGTCTCTGATGTGTATGTGGTTGTTACACGTGTATATGTGTGCGTATGTGGCTTGTGTCTCCCTATATTGTGTGCATATGTGTTTATATATATGTATGTTGCCTGTGGTGTGTGTGTGTGTGTGTGTGTGTGAGAATTCGTCAGGTGTGTGTATATGTACGTGTGTATTTGTGCATGTGCAAATGTCAGTATGTTGTATGCATATCACCATTCATGTATACAGTTCAATGATTGAATTTCTGCTTTTTCTTCTCCTTTCAGGGACAGTAATGACATTGCCTTTGGAAGATAAAGAGAGATACGATCCTTCAAATGCAGTCTGATGACCAAAAAGGAACAAGAACAAAGAATTTTTAAAAAAAAGAGAATTAGAATGAATTTAAAGTTAAACACAATTATTTTTAAAACTAGAGGAGAAAGTGAGCTCAGAAACATCCCGGGGAACAAATGATAAGTTGAATATCGAGATTCCTTGGTCAATAGATCACTTGGAAACCCTTTATATACATATATATATATTTATATATATAAATCGGTAGCAGCTGCATCGGGTCCTCCACAGGACCAAGGCCTTTGTCATTTCTGGAAAGGCAGTGGTTATATATAAAGTGGTCATACATGGGATGGAAGGAATGAAAGAAATACTTATTGCCAACTATTTGGTAAATGAACAAACCTATTTTGAATTTAAGGGTTTCAAAAAAAATCACTTGATTTTCAAAGAAAAAAATCAATAACAGTTCGATATCCCGCACATATGCATCCACAACCCTTCCCTCAATCCCTTCCCACCCTCCCACATCTGTCCTGGAGAACTTTGTCGACACCCTTCTCGGATGGCGTCATTAAGGACGAAGTGTAATTGCATCAAAATTATGAATCGATGATATGAAAGATGATCACATGGCTTGGCTTGTTGGAACTTACGGGTGTACCATGGGCATCCGCTGTGGGGGGGGGGTAGGAAAAAAGGGCATTTATTCACCCACCCACCTGTGCCAGGCTGTCTCACCTTTCATGGCCCCCACCCCTTAGCCCTCCCTGAATTGTGTCAGTGGACGCCCATCGAGCGTCACGTTTCCTCTGTAGAAGAGTTGTGCACGGTGCTTATTCCTTCCTCCTTGGAATGGCAAACGGTGTGGTTCTATGAGCAAACAATGTTAGTTCTTTTACTGCACATGTTTGTTGCTTATAGGTCTCACTCGCTCGGGTACGATTGAATGAGCTGGCATCTAGGCCTTGGAGATGTAAGCTCTGTTTGCTCACCACTTCCAAGAATAGGCATGCCCATTTTTGAGCAAAAGGGGTGGCTGTTCTTTCCAGACTCTAGGCGAGTCTATCAATCCTATTTGTTGTCAGTACATTTGTGTATTTGTAAAATCAACTCATGAGGTATAAATATTTGTCTTAGCCCCACACCACCTCCACGTGATAGTGTTGTGTGAATATGGGTTGCATAATCAAAATGTTATTATCGAAAGATTATCACAGAAAAAGATTATTACTGAAATGATGCTATTTTCAAAACGATATTGATAAAGATATAGAAGGAATAACCCTAAAAAAAAAAAATGGATGCTTTGTCATAAAGAATTCACATTTCACATTATAATTTATACAAAAAAGTGATATTTAAAATGGATTTTCTTTAAATTGTTTGAACAATTGAACACTTGAAGGTACTTATGGTAATTATCTTTCACATAATAAATTATACAAAAAAAATATTTTCACATTATTTTTCATATTATAAATCACAAAAAAAAAAAAAGTGATTTTCAAAATGAATTTTTGCAAAACTACTTGACCAATTAAACAATTGTAGGCAGGCCTGTGAAAAGCTGGTAATCGGCCGGAGCCAGATGGAGAACATAGGCCCTCTCTGCTCATTGAGTATTTTTGTAATCAGTGCAAAGTGCATGTGATTTATCTATGGGTATATACATGTATGTGTAATATACATTATGTACTTACAAGTAACAGAACAGAGTCAATAAGCAGAAGTATAGAAAAATGCAGAAGACAGCACTAAATAACAAGGCTTATCATGAAATATTTGATTGAAAACATAATAATGTATCTTTTATCAACAAGCATTTATTTAACATCTATCTGCAATCAAAGCCAAGTTTCCTGAAATTTAATAAAAAGATACATTTAATGAACATGAGTTAATTTCAGATATCTACATTCATTTATCTATAATTTATCTGCACAATTAATCTTTTATGAATCTTCTTTAAAATATTGATATTATCTGCGAAAGGGTCCTTCCCCGCTAGACTCACTTCGAAATATCAATATCCTTTACCAAAGGGTCCTCCCTTTGCTTGTTGTAGTGGTGGTAGACCCTTCTGTTATCGTAGGTAAATACTGACAGGCCCATATGGTCCCACCTCTGTTCTGGTTCACTTGTTTGTACTTATGGTAATTCACATTATGAATTGTACAAGGAATATTTCGCATTATTTTTCACTTTATGAATTATAGAAAAAAGTGATTTCTAAAGTGGATTTTCTTTGAATGGTTGGAATGACTGAATGCTTGAAGGTATTTATAGTAACTATCTTTCCCAATGTAAATTATACAAAAAAGTTATGTTTAAAGTGGATTTTCTATGAACTTTCTATTCGCACAATTATGACTTCTGAACACATGTAGATACTTATAGTTATTACCTAAATCTATGAGGGCAAGTCTGACAAAACAAACCTGAATATTACGATGGAATGATATTTGCATGGTTTCAATAAAGAGGGACTGGCAAGGATAGTCTTTACAAAATACAGGCATCCCCCATTATAATGCTGTTGTTTGCATCTAATAAAGCCAACGGCGAGAATAGTCTTTACAAAATACAGGCATCCCCCATTATAATGCTGCTGTTTGCATCCAATAAAGCCAACGGCGAGAATAGTCTTTACAAAATACAGGCATCCCCCATTATAATGCTGTTGTTTGCATCCAATAAAGCCAACGGCGAGAATAGTCTTTACAAAATACTGGCATCCCCCATTATAATGCTGCTGTTTGCATCCGATAAAGCCAACGGCATTACAACAGAGCTGTGATACCAAGTTGTCAATGTAGCTATTCTTGAGCTACACCAAGCTATGGGAGCTAGATAATTGTTTTGGGGTCTAATATCCTGCCACTTCATATTGGAAATGGTGTTATAATTGGGGAGACCTGTAATGGATTTATTTTATTGCCTGTTTGTTGACTTCTTAAAAAGACCCTCATTTTTTGTGGTATCGACTACGACCAATGGACAACAGATGTTGGCAACAGGAAGAAGGATACATAGTCTTCAGGCAACCTTTTTTTTAGGGAAGGAAACCACAGAGCAAGGGTAGAAGGGAAGAGGCAGCACTGTCAAACTGGACTTCCCTCTGGTTGCCTGACCTTCTCTTGAGGAAAAACTTACTAGCCCAATGTGGGTCTCGCCGACCATCAACAGATCTACAATAGATGTAGAGAACTCTCCTAGATCACCACTCACAAAGCCAAGCCATGATGGATGAAGATACGTAATTATTTTATGCACGGAAAGAGAGAGAAGGAGAGGGAGAGAGAGAGAGAGAGAGAGAGAGAGATACATATTAATTTACATGCATATACGTGAGTGTGTGAGTATGCTTCAATGCAAAGGACTTTACAAGGTTCAGGTTCATCTGGCACTGAACAAGTGTGGGACACCCAGTGAGGATCAATCCTATAAGCAATGGTTTGCAAGACCAGCTAGATAACCAATGCTCTAGGTTTTAACAAGTGTGTGCATGTATATATATATTTATAT
>OY735198.1:48379195-48486695 GCA_963457665.1 Thysanoteuthis rhombus
ATTATATAAGCATATATATATATATATATATATATATATATATATATATATATATATATATATATATATGCATATATATATGGTTATGTATTCAATATTATATAAATATATTGAGTGGACAATATGGAAAATAGTATTAGTTAAATCAAATTTTTCATACATTTGTGTTTCACGTTTTAGATTTGTCAAAGTAGTAATTTTAGATGAGACAATATTGAAAAGTGTTTTTTTTTTAAGTAAAGAGTGTCATGTAATATCATACCATGAAATCATTAACGTTAAGTGTTTTGAATTGTTAGGAAACTGCAAAGCAAACGTTCCAAGTTTGTTTCATTTCAAATTACTTCTTAGACAAAGTATTGTCCACTTGATAATACAGATGTTAATGTATCCATACACACATCATATATATGTATACACATACATATATATATATATATATATATATATATATATATATATATATATATATATATATATATATATATATATATATATATTTATATATATATATATATATATATATATATATTATTGTACCATCCACAGACAGCTGTTTTGTTATACATACATATATATATGTATATATACATATATATATATATATATATGTATATATATATATATGTATATGTATATATATATATATATATATACTTATATATATATGTATATGTATATATTTATATATAAGTTATTATATATCTTTTTTTCACACAGATACATGCAAACTTATATACATGCATATATATAGATGTATAGATATCCATCAATACTTGCATATATATGTTACCTTCAACTTTATAGAATTCTTGGTAGTACATTTTGCATTATATGCATGAGTGGTTGTGTGAGATGAGCATGGGCCTACCGCACACATGAATTATTTATATGCGTGTACATACATTCACATATTCATAAATACCATTCTAGCATAAATTCAATGCTCTCTTTTGAACCCTTCCAAAGGAAGGAACATCTGTGTGTGTGTGCCCGCGTGTGTGTGTATGCAATCTACCTGCTGGGCAGCTGGATTGTATTCATTTTACAAAACAAGGAAAAGAAAATATTCACATCAAAGACTCCCAATATGACTCCCTACTATCTAGAAACAAAATAGTTAAACAATGACAAACGTGCACACTTTCATATTCACAATAAATCACTTATAACAAAGACCTATCTGCACCCATCTCTGGAAGCGAATCACTAGAACAGCAAAATATGCGTACAAATACACACACACATGCACACAAACAAACATACCCTCCTCCCCTAGAAAAAAAAGGGATTCATAACGCAGAACCCCCCATGCACCCCTAAAATGACCCCACCCCTAAAAGCAAAAAAACCTGAACCACTAAAGACGCAAAAAAGCAAAAAGAACCGAATGCACTGATCCTGGGGTCAGTTTTTTTTTGTATCCACTCACTTCATGTCTCCCTAATTCTCGACCATGTACCCAACTTCTCTCACTGCCCTTCTTTTTTCTGACCAGCAAATGGGAATAAGAATTTCTCTTTTTTTTCTATAGAAAGTAAAAACTGAAAAGTATTGCTGTCCAGCGTTTTGAGATTAAGTATTTTCACTCATTAAAAAAATACTCAGAGTAATATCCTCATCTTCGTCGTTTCCATCTCTCCATTTTGGCTAAGGATGTCCTACCTTCCCTAGGTGTACATAACTTCTAGTAGTCTTCGTGTAGAACTACCTGATGTCAGTTCCACCGAGGGGCCCCAAGCTCTTTCTGTCTTTCCTTATTCGGCCAGCATGCTCATTTTGTTGGCAAATTAGAGGCCAGCATACTCCCTTTGTCAGCCAATTAGAGACCTGCACCCAACCCCAAATCATTAGCTATGACCTTATGTACACCTGAGGAAGGATGGAGAATATATATTAGACAAAGCATTATAACAAAAATCCAAGCTAGGATTTTCTCATGTGAACACAAATCCCCATTGTCTTCCTTTTAAGGATATAAAAAAGTATTGGCCCACTAAATGAGTTTTACTTTCTAAATGAAGCCAAAGAACATATTGACCAATCTATTATAGAAAAATGCGAAAGAAAGATTAGGATATTTGCAGACCTGCCAGATCTCCCACGTCTCACATAGTTCTCTGCAATATCTTTGTCTCCCACTCTCCCCAATGATTTTTTTGGCCATTTTTCAGCCTATCAGAAAATTGTGCTAGAAAAAAAGGACTTGCCCTCTTCAGCATTTTAAGTATACCTTGGACAAGTCAATTGTGAAAAAATTAACACCTCTTTACTGACCTTGGCAGGTCTGTGTTTGTCTAAATCAGTTTTGAATAATGTTGTAAAAAATAGCTAAATCTTTCGACAGCATTAATAATGATCTTAAGATTAGTGGAAGTAAGCATTCAGTCATCGATAAATGTCTGTTACAAGATGAGCAAATTTGAAAAATGACATTTTTTGCCATAGGCATACTTTTCAAACCTTTTGTTTGTAATTATCACCGATGTCTTCAAAAAATGGACTAACCGTTTTAAAAAAACCGAGCTCCAGACAGTTTCAGTACAATTCTCTCAAACTAAGTATTTCGGTAAATCCTACACTACTTTTTTTTTCTTGAGATAAATCGTCAATATGAATGATAGGAAAAAAGGGTAAATTCTATCTTGAATGAAGATGATATTTAAGTGTTACTGGATTCTGCCAGATGTTCGAGTTCTAACCAATGTTTCTTCTGAGCTGCACGGCCATGCACAAGAAAAAAATTACGTCATGAATATTTGATGCTGCGCACAAGTTTTGAAACTTTCAGATAAATAAAAAGGTTCAGTAATAAAACTACGTGGCCGATCAAGAATTAATCGCATTGTTCTTGCTTCAATCAGCATCATTTAATTGCAGGTTTATGAAATGATTACATGTACGAATTGGAGCATATATTCTGTCACTTGACTGTCTACCAAGAATTCGTCTATTCGTCTATGTTATTATAAATTATAAAGAACAAATTAACACTGAATAAATCGTTTCTTCCATTATACACTTTTTATTATATGGAGCTGAACTTTGTGTCATAGACTTTCAGACAGAAAAACCAATGATCATCGCAAAAGTAAAAATATTTTCTACACACTCCACTTCTTCAGTTGTGCACAGGCTTCTTTGTTCCACAATGGCTAGGAAAATATTTGTGGGAACATTTGTTCCAACCCTGATATTTTTTTCAAATCTTAATCGAGTACTTTCTATTGTAAAGATAGGTGCATTGGTCATGTGACAGTGTTATTGTAAAATATACAGAATTAAAATTGGCTTTGCAATGAGTACAGCAAAAGCTCTTTCCCTGTATCTCAATCTATTGAGTTTTGAACTTCCAATTTTCGGTACAAAATTTTTAAATTGGTTAAATGTTAATAATGATTAATATTATGATTCAAATTCGAATTGATTTTGAATGAATGATAGTTTATATACATTTTTAAAAAGTTACGATTTGGGATCTGTTTTTACACAATGTCTATACAAACGCACATTGTCTACTCAAACACACATTTTACATAGAATATGCATTTCTGTAGGAATCACAAAAACGTGCTTTCATCCATCAGTAATGATCATAAGTTACATGACAATGTTTTGAATGTAAAAATAATCATTTTGATAGCTTAGAAACTAGTTTTCAAAATTGTTCTCCGGTTTCATTTGAAATTTGCGTTTCCGTTTTTAGTACTTGTTTCCTCTTGTCTGAAGAAATTATTAGTGCTGTCAAAAGTTGTTTTTTTAAATGAATATAATAAAGATAAAAAGAAGAATATTTCCATCAAAAAATTGAAGAAAAAAAGAAGAAAATTTCCCCCGTTTTTTTTAAATTTGAAACTAAAAAAAAAAATGATCAGCCATTTTGAAACAAAATGGAAGCCAAGGGAGGTAACCTCGACGGCCGTAATTTGTGGTATTGAAAAGCGAAAGTTGTCACGATTTAGGTCAATGTATCGATTATATATTTATGAAGACCACGAAAAAAATTCAAGTAGGGAGAAATTCATATTTTCAAAAATCAAATATAAATGTTAAAAACCTAAAAACACGGAAGAAAACGGACAATTGCACGTCCACAATCAAGATAGTTGATGCGAGATCACTTGAAAGAGAATTGTCATGATTGTAATTCTATTGATTATTGCAATAAAGAGAGAATGAAATCTAAATAAATGATTACGTGAATGAATAAATGAATATGTGAAACAAAACAAATTGAATCCTTATGTTTTTTATCAATTTTTCAAAAACGTCGGTTTATTAGAAGCAACAACATAAAACACTTAAGTTGTATTTGATAATTTTTTATCTTTATTCGCTGTCAATCTCAAACTGTTTATTTTGGAAAAATAAGAGTCGATAGATTTCTGTCTTGATTTTCATTAATATGCAAAGTGAAGACATCAAAGATGATCAGTTATCCTTTTGAACGAGTGAAACGAAGCGAGGCTTGGGTATTGATCAATGCCCATTCGTTACTTAACGAAAAAGGTGTCCGTTGCAAGTCGATGTGAGGCTTATACACAGATCTCGGAATTAGAAAAAAATGATGCAAATACAACAAAATTCAACTGATGTTGTATGCAAACAAAAAAAAAAAAAAACAGGATCTCCCATTTTGTTAAGATTTGGATAAGAAAGTAAAATCAAAAATCATTCTGAAAAATGTTGTACTTTCCTTATCCGAATCTCAACCATTTCTTGTTCGTTTTATAGATATATATATATTCATATATATCAAATTAAATTGAGCTTTTAGCTGGTGACAGTCCAACCAAACAGGAATCTATCATCCTTTCTTGTGTCGTGAAGATAGTAACAACCGTTACACAAAACCGTTCTAACAAATATGATTACGTTTTAGTACGAGAAAGTCATTTGCTACCCTGGGAAATAATTGTTAAAAGACGAATCCAACAGTCCAAGCTTTAATGCAATCAGCGAGGGAGTTGTATCAAATATTGTATCATATATAAGGGCGGGGGAGGGATCTCTGTAAGAAAGTATTTTGTAAACTTACTGAGCGATGCTTAGGGTATGTAATTGTTTAACTGCACGTCTACCTATTTTAAAAGGCTTCATTCAAATTTCATGGAAAATAACACAATACTTACATTTCAAAGGGAGCAACTTTGTATTTGTACATTTAAACTTCTCTCCCTTCTTTTTTTGATATTTTTATTCTGTTTTTTGTTAATGTACGGTATTAGTAGAGGTAGCGCTCTTTGAGTGCTTTTTAGTTTATTTATAGAATTTCCTTATCTAGATATCTTTTTTATTTTGATATTGTGCTCTGTCGATCCTCGCCAGTTATGGGACAAATTTTAGGGTGATCTGTCAACTTCGCAAATTGGTTCAACGTATTGCCTTTTATTGTATCGACGGCTTTCAAAAGCGATCAACAGTTGTGCAAAGCATACACACACACCAGTTTTAATTCGTAATTGTCTTCATTACAACTCTTCTTGGGCTGTCACTTCACGTTAGCGAGAAAACGAAGCGAATCGGAATTGAAGAATAAGCTCCTGATTAAAAGAATGAAGGCCCGAGTTGTGACAGAGACAACCAGAAATTAAGATGAAAGTTGATAGTAGTCAAAATTAACACATTACATCACAATACCATATCTAATAATTAAGATAAATGATGACGTAAACGGACACACTAGTGTTTACTGTTTATCGATTAGAAACGAGTCTAAACCAGACAGAGAAAAAAGAATCATCGTAATTGAATGTCAGGTCAAGGGTTTTCGATTGAATGGGGATTTATTTGAGCTCATTTTATCTGGAAAAACCATTAATCCAGTGATATTGTTAATCCAACAAAGCTTTGGAATCTACAGACACGAGCGTGAAAATCGTTTGTTTTCTTTTAGCTTTTCAAATAAGCAGGTACGATTTTGAACCTAATTAAGTAAAATTGATTAATTTTAAAATAGTCTTTTTTTTTCATATTATTTCTGTTGCCTTTTTATGGTTGAAGGATATTGATCTGTGATTTATTTTTAAAAAAGCAAGAGAAATAAGACGAAAGATGGATCAAATTTTTTTAATGATGTCAATTTTTCATCTACGAAACTTGTGGACTAAGAAAAGGTTAACCAAACTGTGTCACGCCTTCCTGTGACAATTGTATCTTTTTAGAATTATTTATAAAGTGCTTTCATAGCTAACATTTTTCTTTAATTATAACCGAAGTTTAATAAACAAACATCTTTTAGCTCCACTTTTAAATACAGAATAATATTATTCCTCAATTCAAACGAAAATCTGTTATTCTTGAAAAAATATTCCCACCAAAAAAGAGGGTCTATGCTCTTGTATGGAACCTGGCGATAATGCATTAAAAAAATTGTGTATTCATGTAAGTAAACAGCGATAATGCATTGGAAGAAAAAAATATTCTCGTAAGTTGATTGCATATCTAACCACTTTAAAATGGAATTCTTGTTAAAATTGCTGTATATTCAAATCGCCACTAAAACCCAGAAGACAAATCGGTCAATGAAATTCTTTTATTCTGTTGTGGATCTTCAATGCAATGAGCAGTTGGGTCGCAACCACATCGTTACTCTACTTCGTGTAGAAGATCAAAATATACATTTTGAAACTGCTGAAGCTCCAAGTACAATGAGTAAACATACGAGAGACGGAACGAGATGATCGGAAAAGAATGTTGCTCTATTTATTAGGGCTGAGCGTTTTCTTTTCACAATTTATCCTGGTTCATTTGAGGCTGTTAAATGAGAGATGAAAAAAAGCTAATTCGAGCAATTTTGTAGTATGAGTTTAGAATGGGACGTAAATCAGCGGAAACTGCTTGCAGTATCAGCCAAGTATTTAGACAAGGGACGATCAACGAACGTGCAGTTAAACATTGGTTCCCAAAATTTCGGATCAGAACATCATTCTGTCGTTGACGACATCCGATTGGGGGTCATTATCGAGGCAGACCTACCCAAAACAACTTGAGAGGTTATTGAGGAACTAAACGCTGACCATTCAACATTTGTTCGACAATTGCACCAAACTGGAAGAGTTAAAAAAATAAAAAAAAACTCGACATGTGGCGCCACTGATTCTGCAGAAAGTAAACGAATTAGACATCTGAACTCTGCCTCACCAAGCTTACTTACCAGACCCTTTTCAGACCAACTACCTCCTTTTCCAACATTTCAACCTCTTTCTGCAAGAGAAGGTCTTGCTACAACTAGGCAGCAGCCCAAAATGCCTTTGGATAATTCATTGGTTTCAGGATCCCAGAATTCTCAGCTTCCGGAATGAACGGACTTGTTTTTAGTTGGCAAAAATGTCTCGATTTGGAAGGTTCTTATTTCGATTAATAACTTTCATTCCACGTTGAGATATACTGCTTCAAGTTGATGGAGAAAAACTGCAATTGTTTTTACGCCAACCAAGTATTTGATCATCTTATTCATTTGAAGCTTGAAATTCATCAGTATCATTATTATCATAAAGACAGGTACTTCCTGCAAAGGCGATATATGATGGAAGAAACCCCCAGAATAATGTTTTCTTTGAAGTTTTAATTTCAGATTTAAATTCAAGAAAGGGCCTCAATTTTGTCGTATGAAAAAAGAAAAAAATACTTTTGTCCAATGGAAACACATTTACATCGTTGTTTGTTTTTGTTTTTTAAACGAAATTTTCCAGAAAAAATAAGACCAATTCAACCATTTTTCATTTGAAATATAGATAAAGTATATTTATGCACAGGATGAAGAGATAAGAAATACAAAACAAATACATAGTGTAAAGTATATAGGTAATAAACGTTTAAAAATACGTGTTCCATGATTAAATACATTGAAAATCAAATAATTACCCCCCCAAAATGAAAAATAAATGAAATACAATAATTATTTGATTTATGGCAGAATTTCAAGCGGTTTTTTTTACATACAAATTTTCTATATGGTAATTTTTACGTCCTATCATTTGTGCAAGCAACTTTTTCAAAGACAAAAATCTCTGGTTCTAAACACAGAAAACAAATAATTTTTAGACCAAAAGAATAAGGGAGATTACTCATTATCCTGAGCAAGTTAAATAATGGTGTTACCTAGTTTTAACCAATGGCAGGCCTTGTGACAATGGTAGGCATAAAAAGTAGCACCCTAGTCTAAAGGGATGTAGTGAACCTTTTCAAATTAATTTTTTCACTGTGCCCAGTAAAGGATGCCAAGTATTTTTATTCTCTGTACAAAGATCTTGATGCTGTTAACATTTCAGCAGAAGGTTTCTAGTATACAAAAATTGAGCTCTTCAGCATTCCCTGTGAATCGTTTTCTGCTTACTGAAAATGGCGCGGGGGGGGGGGATGAATAACATGGACTAACTTACAGACATGGGTCAATTTGCTCCGTGTCATGTAACAATAGTATTACTATTCACTGATATCAAATATTGGCCAGATATTAGTACTCAGTTTACATCATAAATGGTTCCTCAATTAAGATATTCTTAACACTGCTTTGAGTGGAAATAGAGATTGACTATATATATATACATACATATATATATATATATATATATATTAGTGAAATATCTATTCATATTTGTTGTGATATTCTGCTGGGGGACAGCTTCATCGGACCAAGAATGATAAAATGATGGCCCATAATCCAGAGAAACAGAACAGTGAATTTATATATATATATATATATATATATATATATATATATATACATATATATATATATATGTATGTATATATAATATCTGAAGCACCTGTCTATGCCAGGTTAAATATTTAAGGAGCAGAAAAAATGGACTGAAGCTTTCCGACTTGCAAAAAAAAAGTTTTACTTCACTTTTGATCCTTCAAAGAAGAGAAAAAAAGTCTTCATTCACTTTTGCCTCTTTCAGGGGGAAAAAGTTTCCCTTCACTTTTGACTCCTTAATGGGGGAACATCTTCCCACACTTCGACCCAGTAAAGGGAGAAGGGGTCCCCTTTTGATTTTTCATACCGCAACAGTTTTGATCCTTTTAATAATTTTATATTAACATATGAAATGAAAAGATACGCATATTGAAAGGAGAGTAAGGGTCCAGTTTAGCATCATAGTTCCATTGTGAAGAGAAGGAAACTTTTTAAAACCTCTTTTTCTAAAAACTTCCTTTTTTTTTCTAAAACCTTCCCCTAGGTCGATTTAGTATGCTTGTCAAATTTGGTTGGACATCACCTATTTTCAGATGTTTTCTATAGTATGACAGAAATACAGGCAGTGTGACAACTCTCACTTAAAGATACAAAATATATACTAGCAAGGATACCCAGTTTTATCTAGGGGAAAAATAATTTCGGAATTGTCGATGCAATACAAGAAGAATGATCTTTTATATATCTTCTTACAATACATAACAAATGGAAAAAAGATTATGAGACTATTTACACATGAAAAGTAGCAGTTACTTGAAAAATATTCTGACTCAGAAAACGAATGATGGACTTCTGGGTGGTGCGAGACTTTGACCCAAAAAATTACCATGGAACACTGAAAACCAATGAACTAAAAATTTGCAAAAAAACCCCAATTCATCGAAAAATCACACAGAGGTATCTGATCAGTAAGATGTTGTCTATCTTATTCTTCATCATTCTTTTTATCTATTGTTTCTGTGATACATCTCTTGGATTATGTTTTTTGACTTTGGTCTTCAGTCAATTCTCGAGCTACGAGAGCACACAGCAAACACATTCAACTTCAATTTTCTTTAAATTGTCTGATTTAGGCTGCTGATACGTCAATAAGAGAGAATGGTAGAGGATTTAACAAAGATATTCACGGAAAGAAAAAGAACTGTGTAAGTGTTACTACCAATGCTGTTTCATTGACAAACAAGCAATAACTGACAAAAAACCGCCAAAAGCTTGTATAAAAATTAATTTTATTGATTAACTAAGAATGACCTCTAAGGGACTTTGACCTCTGAGGTAATCCTCACATAGAACATCAACTTGTGGCATAGGCTATGTTTCTTCGTGGCAAACATAAGGTCAGTAAGTAATGCTGTTTCAGCTTGATAGCATTGTGACAGAATGTTCACCCAAACAAACAAAAAGCTCAAATATTAGAGTATTATAATGTATATGTATATATATATCATTAGGAAATGGATACATGATCTGATGGAATGATTATAAACCGCATTATATTATACTAAATCTCTCGTTTGAAATGATCTTCCATTATTGTACGGTGAATGTATCATTTGGCCTAGACAGTGTAAATACAATAAACAATAAAAGAAAATGGGGCTGCTGCAACTAATAGAGTAGCCACTTCAACGTAGCATTGCTCTTACCATTGAGATAAACAGCCGCGGGTAATATTGAGACCAAAACAACTGTTTTAACTCAAAATTCTACTTTTGTTTATCAATGGTCTATATCTGTTCTACTTGTTTCTTTCGAAGCAAACAATTAGGTGATTAAGAAATGGATAAATGACCTGACAGAATGATTATAAGTTGTGTTATCTTATATCAAAACACTGAAATGATCTGCTGTTATTACATAGTGAATGTATTATTTGGCCTAGACAACATATGATATCATGCAACTTATATATATATATATATATATATGCTAAAGTCCACAGGGGATTTAGCAATACCTGCCCGAGTTTTTGTCAAATTTGTGTGATGTCTTCCAATTTTCTCATTTACTTTGAGACTTAATAGTTCACTACTTCAAAGCTATTGATAATGTAAATTGATATCTTAGTAATTTCACCTGAGATTATATTTAAAAAGAGAGTGAACTTTTTTAATGGAGGAGTCTACTGTTTCAAATGATGGGTAGGAGATATCTTTATCAATAAAATTGTTACATCTAAGTGGAAGAGTTCATTGTTATGGTTAGAGAAACAGAAAAAAAATCTGTTTATCATAGTATATCATTCAGTCTCACCATTGTTGCTTATCATCACCATTCTGTGTTGATACACTCTTCATTAGTATTATTTCTTTATTACTGGTTTTACTTCAAGTTATCACTTCACACTAGATTGATACACACTTTTCATCAATATTATTGTTTTATGATTAGCTTTACTTCATCTAATTACTGCTTTTTATCACCACACTGGACAGATATACTCTTTTACTATTAGAGCAAATACTGAAAAATTGGAAATGACAAAGCAGCTTCCAATGAGAGCTGAACTCAAATCCCACACCTCAGGAGCTTATCTTCCATGGACGTTGCCTCAACTAAATTGAAATTCACCTCTTACCTGGGTTTGAACTCCAACCACTGTTGCTTATAGGAAAGATGCGACTCAGCTACCAATACACACATACATTGATGTGCTCATTGCGGTTCATTCTAATGCAGAGGATTCTTTTTTGAACTGAAGAAATGCTTTTTCTTTGAAGACATAGCTAAGATGCTGATTCTGATTTTTAAAGCAGATTTAGTTATATATAAAAATCCTCCCAACAGCTAGACACACATTCCCCTTTAGATTCTCAAGTAAGCATCTTTTCATCCGTATGAGTTGTTGTGGCATCCAAAAGTCTCAAAAACATTTTAAGATTGTGATCAAGCCAACTCTCTCAACATTTTCCTTTATCCTGATATAGTGAGATTCCTCACAAGCTGAAAACAATCTAGTGACAAAAAACCAACGTCTTTTTTGGTTTTGTATAGTTTTTCCTGGTTCCACCATATTGCACTACCGCAGAAGAAGCTTTCTCAGAAGTACTGTAAATCGATCAAATAAATAAATAAACGAGTAAATTTGTTTATTTTTTGGTATCAAGGGAGGTAATTAGAGATACATGGATTATCTCCCTTAGTTCACATCGACTGCTACAGCCTTTCGGTGGCATTTTATTGCTTCAATTTCAGATTACTGGAATTTAATTAGCTCGAATCTGATTGGCTGATTCCGAATTGCCAGCAGATCGAAGGGAGACAATCCAGTGGCCCTTGTAATATAGACAATCATTCACAAATTACTATCAATTCTAAAATCAGTGACGAGTGAATATTTATGATTTATGAAGAAAAAAAAAAAAAAAAAAACTATGGTAAAAGTACAAATCATTTTCAATAAGATTAAGTATTCACAATGTATATTAGACAGTGCATAAAAATCAAATTTAAACCATGAGATTTACATTTTTTTCGAATCCATCAGATTTTCTATCATGAAAGTTTGTAATATTTTTTTTAAAATTCGATTCAAATTTCACTTGATTTTCATGTAAACTTTAAATTGCTGTTTTAAGATCTTTTCATAAAAATAATATTCTCCTTAAACTCGTGTCTGATGCATTCTCTTTTCTAGTTAGTTTTTTTTCTATTTTCACAAAAATCCCATCTCAATTTAAACTATTTACTATTTTTTTTTCCACAAAAATGAACATGAATATAAATTTTCAATTAAAACTGTATATTCATTTGTCTTTTGTAAAAAAAAAAAAAAAAAAAACAAATTTTGATTCCAGTTCTTACTTTTACATATACATTTGTTTTGATTTTCATTTATAGAAAAAATGTGTTTTTTGAAAATTCAAATGGGATTCTTTCTGTTTACATATCAAAAAAAGTTCAAGTAAAAATAACACATATTTAAAAAAAACAAAAATCAAACAATATCTAAAGGAAATTATTCACATGTATTTATTCATATAGATTTCTTCTTTGAATGAAAAAAATAATCAGAAAAGAGATCACTGTTGAATACAATCGGTCCAAGATTGAAACCAAAGATCGTTCCATGCTCAATTCAAAGCTCATTTTCACAGTTTTTGTACAATCGTATGTATACAGTCAATATGCTAGTATTTAAATTGATTAACATACTAAAAATCTTTTTTTTCTCTCCATGAATCTTATAGACAATATAAAGTTCCAGTAATCTGATATTCAATAAATTGATAGACTTCATTTTCAACATTTCTTGGTGTGAGAAATAGGAGCCGCTGAACCTGAATGAAGGCCAGCTATGATGATTGAATGAATAGATGATCAATGAATAAGACCAAACAGATGGATATTAGGACAAATAAACTTTTAATTGGGTATAAAATGAGCGATCAGTCTTGTGTTCCAATATCGAAACTACCATCTTGGTTTGTGTACATCAGAGACAAACAAAGAAATGGATTGCGAACCGTCAGCCTCTTCCCTCACCCCAACCACCCAACCCCGCCCCGCCCAACAGACAAATCACTATTTCTCAAGTCTTTGGTTGACATTTTGCCTTTTCTATTTGCTTCTCTCGGTGCTGTACCAAGAATCTCTGGAATGAATCTCGTTCTCTGTGTTCTTCTTCATCTGCAAAAGGGGGAGAGAAAAAAAAAAAAAAAAGAGACAGGGAATATAAATCTGCTATAATGAAATGATGAATATTTGTAATCTTTACTATGATGGAGCAAAATGTATTGTTCAGGAGTGTGTATGATTTGACACGAGAGGTTTTGGTGTCTACACTTCAAACAAGTTGTTTTGATGACTCCACTTTTTGATACCTGAATTCTTTGAACTCCATAATTACTTCCAAGGACACTTTCTTTGAAAATACCTCAAGGGGGAAGGTTTCATGGTCCCTATTCAATCCTGTGTACACTGGCACACCTGCACTTCTGATGTTTCCCTGGCCTGCTTTTTGGTCACTGCAGTAACATATGGTTCTGTATATCTAGCATTTTAGTTCACACTAGGAACAGAAAGTTATAGCATTGAGAGAAAGTTGATTAATACCTAAAGTGACCTGCAAGTAGCAGAATACAACACAATTTAAGATTTCTCGACTGGATTTACTCAATATAGCATAGTTGCATGGGCTCGAACAGGTCATAAAGGATGCTTCTTGAAAAATGTCAGTTGGGTATAGATCTTACCACAATCAAAATGAGGTTAGAGGTCAACAGAGCATTTGGTTTGCCAAGGGCTGAACAATGGAATGCAACAACAATTAGAAAATCTCTGAGGGTATATGTCAATTGTCTTACCAACAAAGTCATCAGTATCACCGACAAACTCTGCATCACTGTCTTCTTCAACAAGTCCTGGAGTAATAGCAACACCAGGGTAAGGCTTGCCAAAATTTTCTGAAAATGAAAACGAAAAATGTCAAGATATTGGACTTTTTCCATCAATGTCTTTTTGTCTAATGTAGAATCAGCTGCTTAGAGCAACACATGTTTAAATTAATAAAGTGTATTGGGTGGGGGTCCATAGGAGAAGAAACTTTTACTAGTGAAAACAACAGAAATTTAAATTGAAAAGCCACTAGTCGCAAGTTTCGTACAAGAACCTCCTCAAAACAGGATTGAAATGACAATTTACATATTGAACGCAGTTGCAATTCTCAGAACACTTACCTGACAAATCCTCTTCCATGTCATTTCTCGCTCTTTGTAATTGTTTCTGCTTCTCCTTCTCGGCCTTTTCGTCTTTTTCTTTTAACAGTTTCTCATACATCGGACGATACTCACTGTAACAACAAAGAAGATATTCTCTTTCCAAACATCATTCCAAATAAACCATTCTTAAAACTCATAAAATAGCAGAAGCTTTTCAACACTTCAATATGCTGGTAAAATTCAGGGATTACTAAGTTAATATTTAAACCAAATGCGCTGTCTCTAACTCCTGAATTCAATCTGTCCTCCAGCTTGCATGCCAATCATTCTAACGAGTGAGTTTTTATTGGGTAGGACCAGAGGCCTAACCCGCTCACCCAACTATTTTTTTTGCTATTTTACCCATACCTGGGGGAGGAATGAATTCTACTCCTGGTTTTGAATTAAGAGTTGTTCTCCTAGACTTGCCAACCAAGACTAGAGAAATCAGTCTGCTCTGTTATTTTACCAATAGGTGGGGGAAGAGTTAGATTCACATCTTTCTCAAGGGCATTAGTGCGATTTGATCACCTAAGTTGGAATTTGAATTTGGTCTGCCAATTCCATTTTCTATGCTAGTTACCATTAAACCAATCCAACCAGCCTCTGAATACATATATTAATAATCTATTTGTACATATCCAGTTGTTTAATGATGATTTTTGTTCAAATCTTCATATTTTTACAGCTTTTTAATACACTAAACCCTCATTTAACAGACCCCAATATAACGTTTTTCATATTTAGCTGACACCTTAAATGAACATGCACCAAATAGACTCACTTTTACTTTTTGTCTTAATCATTAACATCATCTTTATGCCTTCATGACAGTGTGTTTATGCTTTTCAAGTGAATATTTTATTTATTTATTGAATAATTTTGCAATCCTTACACCTCCAAATGGCATCAACAGAAGTTAAAAAATAGCGTGTGAACTTAAATGTGAAGCAGAAACAAGAACTAATTAAAAAAAATTAGAACATGGCATCTTGGTAGCAATTGTTTATATCATGTGACACCAACCAGTGATAGGAAAAGTGTCTTTTTGCAAGAGCCATTAGTCCTGACACTGTGATGAGGATTTCTGAGAAGACAACTGAAACCAATTGGAAATGCAATGTGCAAAAGTGATTAACAGCCATAATCAATTCAAAATAAAACTAATTAAATTAGTTTTCTTCAAAACTGACAAATTTGGGGGGATAAACAAGCCTAAAGAATTGAAAGCATGAAAAATTACTTGTGAAAAATTTACCTATTTTTTCACTGAGTAGTTAACTTTCCACTTTTTCAACCGTTGTTTTTGATGAAAAGTTTTGATGTATATGTATATATATATATATATATATATATATCCTTGTTCTGATTGAATTAGAAACTACCTTTTTATTTGTTTTTGATACTGAAAAAAATTCCGGCAAATTTCACACGGATTTTGTTTACCTCTCAGTAGGAATGCTAGCAACCGGTGTCAGCTGGAAATTACATGTTATGAGCTCAATCAAATTTTAGGTTTTCATTCTTTATACGATCTCAATAAATTCACCTTTTATACTGTATCAAATCTATTCCTGCATAAAAATATTTGACTTTCAAATGAAAAGAGTAAAAAGAAAAAAAAAAGTAAAAAATGCCCTTACTCTGGTGTCATTCAATTTGATGGACATTTCCAATTAATGGATAACTGTCCACCTCTATTTGTCCATAAAACTGAGGGTTTACTATAGTTGATTGATTATTCAGGAAGAATTTCATTCTCCTCAATTTTTACAACTACATAATTGCTGGATAGAATGAATTGAATCATTTTAAATCTGGAACCGATCAATGTAAGGACAGTCTGAAATCCAAAACGACTACAGAAGTTTACAAGCTGTAGACATTTTCCTTCAATCTAGATACCAGTATTTTAGACGTATTTAGGAACTGACAGATATTCTGTCAAAAGAAAAATATCATTTGCATAGCCTTTCAAGGGATATCATTTTGATACATAAGCAGCACTTACCGTTCATATTCTTCAGAGGCTTCTCCAACAAGATCCAGGAATTCTGGTAATCCTTGGCCAGTCACAG
Source organism: Thysanoteuthis rhombus (assembly GCA_963457665.1). NCBI lineage: Eukaryota > Metazoa > Mollusca > Cephalopoda > Oegopsida > Thysanoteuthidae > Thysanoteuthis > Thysanoteuthis major. Next base: position 48,395,677 of record OY735198.1, read on the forward strand.
CAGACACCCCAACATTCTAAAATGGCAGATGTATTATGGATGAGAAAAAGCAAAGATTATTCCCACAGTTATTCTCAGAATTAATGTTCCATTATTTTTCAACTTATAACATTCAGTTTCATAAAACTTTTGAGTATCAGATTATAAGGGATCGATCGACCTAACTGGTCAAATCATGGTTATGTAGGAAGAGGCAGTTTTTGTTTGGTTTTGAATTAATTACTCATTGAACAATTAGCTTAGCTTATGGTATCCATTGAGATGACAATGACCTCCAACTTCTCTCATAGATGCATTGTGGGTCTTTGTTATGGTGTTGATGGCTTTGGTGACTTTGGAGTCTTAATTCAGAAGCACAATATCTTCCACAGATGGGGCACTGTATTCCTTCACAGACATAATTATCCTTTCATAGCTTCTTTTAAATGCCCAAAGTGGACAATGGGATATATTCTCAAAAAAGCAATACTTTTTCATCTTGATTTTACCTGTTACTTTTTGGGGCAAAAGGAACAGCCACAAATAAAGTTTCCAACCTGAATGCTAAGGATGTAAATATTTCGAACTTAGATCAACTCAGGAGGAAGTTGTCTCCATGATGCACTTACTGGAGAGGATCATGGAATTTCCTGATGTCCGTGATTGAAGAGCCTTGTGCTGTCAAGTAACTTGATGTCACATTCTGCATCAATAGAGACACGAATGAGGCCTCTCAAGCTTTAATCCCCATGCGAAAAGTACCCAAACCAGTAATAACCAATGCTTGTGCTGAAGATCCACTGGATGCTGCTGTTAGCTCCCAGGGATATTTGAAAATGTTTATAGTTTGAGGAAATTATAATTCAATGAATTGAATTGATGATTGGTGACAATGATAGGAAGCAGCATCTTACTGGAACATTGCGAACCACTCTGTCCATCTAGTATTGAACTTCAGCTTTTCAACACCAGATGCCATTTGGTCAATAGACAAGGTTTACAATCTGGATCTTTCTAGAACAGTGTCCAACATTCTGAATGCAAAGTACTTGCATATAAATAATTGTAGATTCTAAGGGCCTCATCCTTCCTACTAATAAACAGCATCATTAAAGAAAAAAAAAAAAAACAACATACATACACATTATATAAATATATATATATATATATATATATATATATATATATATATATATATATGAATTTAAACTACATGATTTATTATTCTTTAACCAAATTGCAATTTCAATAAATGCAATTGTTCACTATTCTATGACTTGGGGCACAATGAAAATATCCTTAAAGTCTAGGATTTGAAAAAAATTTAGGAACCATCAACTTAAAGATCAAGTGAAACAAATGTCAGTATATATCATATTCTATTTCTTTTTTACCTAAAAAATTCATCTTGAACTCTTAATCATTCTATAGCCAACTCATCTCTGTGGAATTGATCTTTAAAAATCAATATCTAACTCCATATTACATGACTTATCATCCCTGTCACAGGGCATTACAATATGGTGATCTTTTTTGAATGTGATCCCATCAAAATCGTATAAAACTCAATTTTATCATTAGAATCTTTTTGGCATTAGTAAGAAGAAAAGTTGGAAAAATATCAGAGATAAAAAATATACATGTAAAGCTAAGGGAAACAGATATTATGAGAAAAAATAAATCAGAGCAAAAAGCTCCAGTAGTGTAAACAAAAGATTAGTTTGATGATTTCCACTAGAAAAATTTTCCAAATTTTCACAAGCATAATACAAATATTTAAGAATTTAAACATTAAAAACCTAAAACACTAGAAATCAACCTTTTTCAAATCTGATAAATTCTCCGAGGAGAGGAAGGTCTCACAGATCAAAAACAGGAAAAATTGGAGGTGAAAATTTTTCAAGAATTTGGACCACAATCCTGAGATAAGAATCATATGAAAAAAATTCTTCTCTGAAATTTAGAGAGGAAAGATCTTTAGGTAACAAAAATTCCATTAAAATCAAATAATTTGCTGATTTGAGCCATAACTTTTGAAATCAATGTATTTTTTGTATAATCAAGTATTGAAAATTTTCAAAACACAAATATTACTGCCATTTTTTTTTGTTAATGTAAAAATAATTTTTACACTGTTGATCTTATAAAAAATCAGTTTTATAGAGTTTAGTCACAGAAAATAAAAAGCATATTTGCTTCCAAATTTAAAAAAAAAAAAAAATTGAATGCGTGATCTTATTACTCTTTGTTGAGTCACATCTTAATATGTTCAAAAAATGATGCATCAATTTTACAGAGAAACTTTTTGTTTATTTTCACTTTTTGTGCACATCTTTGCGAACATGCTTTGTATTGTCAAGGTTTTTTTTTTGCTGGAGGTCAAATATTCAATGAACTACATAATTCTGCAAATAACCACTGATCTGGTGGCTTCTGGTTCCATTGTGAGTGTCATTACGGTGAAATGATGCTCACATAATTTTGAGTGTTTGGAGGGCCAAAAATTCACTTTTTAAAAATTTCTTCACCTAAGGTTTGCTCAATTTGTGATTCATGGGGAAATACCACTGATCCATCCCTTCACATAACAATTCAGAGCAATGCACAACACCATAATTATGGACTTTCTCTGTGATTTGTTATAAACGCACACGGATCTTATGCATTTGTGATGTCACATCGAATCTCCAGAAAGGGACACAATTCATGTATACTGGTCCTTCGTTTTTTTTTTGACCGGTGAACACTTTGACTGATTTTTCAGTCATACGTGAGGATATAGGGAGAAAAAAAAAAATTTGAATATGATTTTCAACATCTTTGGGTATGAGTGTAATTCGAGAGAAGAAATTTTTTTGTTTCAGCTGACCTCAAAGCTATACAAGCAAATGCTATTTAAAATGTGCTGATGGCATCTTAGAGATATTCACAAATGGAATGATCTCACACTGAAGAAAAAAAAAAACTACCTTACCCTAAGATTGTTGTAAAATTCATCAAGGACAAGACTCATAGAGCGCGTCAGATTGGAAACATAAGAAGTTTCATTCTCGAGGGCGTCTTGGAAGGCTTCAAAGTCAGTCATCCACTCTACGGCAAAATCACTGTTCACAATATCAATCTGCACAAGATTAAAGAATTGATTAAGAAAGCAGATTAGCAAAAACAAATGAGAACACGAAAAAACAAAAACAAAAAAAATAGTATTTCTTTTCTATATCAATATCATAAGGGAGATTTGAAAATCAATTATTATCTAGTTTACACATGCCATTAGGAAATGATGGCAATATTTGAATAATTTTGCAACTGCATTGCATTTAAAAAATATCAATAACAATGTTGCTCCACATTTTCTTGTTTATGTTCAATCAGAACAAACCTGGATCCTTCAGGCACTTGCAAAAAATAAAAAAATTACTGAGGCCACTCTATAAATAGCATTTAATAGTTAATCTCCCATGACAAATGTTACAGACAAAAAAATATCGCCAATCACATGGTGTTATTTATATAACTAGATATTTGACAATGTTATAACTTGGTTAAAATGAACAGTTTTTGGCATGGATTTGATGAGAGAAAGAGAGAATATCAACTTTACAGAGAATAATGTATTGGAATATCTTAAGAATAGAAAATGTAAATGATTCCATCACGTTAAAAAATAACAGACGCAAGTGTGGGAATAACTTAAGGACGAAACATCTAATACCCTATACATCAGAGAACAAACACAAATAGACTAGGCAAGTATGAATGGACTCGGACGATCACAGATGGATGTGAACAGACTGGGATAGTTAAACAGTTCAATATTTCCCTTACTTTATTCATGACAAGAATAAATGGCAATTTTGTCTTGTAGAGAATGCTGCAAGCATACAGCATGTTGGACATGAACGTCACAGGACTGACACTTCGGGAAATGTCCATCACATATACGATGACTGTAGGGAAACTTGAGGCCTGCAAAGCAAAGAGAAAAGAAAATAAATTAAGGGAAATAAGACAAAGATATTTCAGCAAAATAGCACCCCCATCCCCATTTAATTTTTGCTCATTTTTCACATGAACAATTGATTTGAATTGGTACATTGATAATGTCTAAAGGATGATCTCCATTTCCAGCTGAATTCAGCAAGATATGAATTAAACAGTCAGTTGATATGTTCCATTTCATGTCTATTTCACTGCTTGGCTGTCTGCCACATTCATTCAATACAAGTTATGATTGGGTGTTTCTGAATTGATGGAATTCACTGAATGTTTGATCCTAATGTGGTTATGAACTTCTTTGCTGAGACAATTATATGCTCTCCAAGAATCTAATACAGCTATAGAAACCGTCACATGACCAAAATCTTTTGTCAGCATGCCATGTCGGAGTGACTAATTAAAGAACTGTAAAAAAGGGTGATCAATGAATAAGTTACTTTTCCCACTTTTTGTTGGATCACTAAAAAGTCTGAATATTCAGAAAACACGCATTAATATAGATGGATACAAACTAAGGGACTGATTAAGCAAAAAATTGCATTGTAACCCCGCATCTTAGAGGATGGAGAGAATTTAAAGAAAAACGAAAAAATGTTTTCTTTCTAGATAAAATAAGGAGTAGATGTTTAAATTTTTTAGTACTCTAGCTCCATTAGAGCAGACTGACACATGACACTTACATACAGCCAGCCAGAATCACCTAAAAACTGAAAAAAAAAAAAACCCCCAAAAAACTACGTTGACAGTTTTGGTTGACGGTTTCTAGCAAGGGAGAGCTACTCGATAAATGGAATTTTATAGTTACCTCCCTTGACCGATTTTGCTGGCAAAAAATATAAAACCATCACATGGCATTTCATATAACTAAATAAGGTACGATTACCAAGATGGAAGCAAATTATTCTACAGAAGCACCAAATAATTATTACAAGTTAGGTAATTCTACTGTGTCACGGCTTATAACAGCTATTAGGAATCTCATTTATTACCTCCACCAATGAAGGTCATGTATTCTGTGTCTGTTTGTCAACACGATATCTTCAATATTTCTCAATGAATTTTTATGACTTTTTGTGGAGAGGTGGGTCATCAGCCGAAAAATAATTCATTAAATTTTGGGATGGAATCAGGATTTTTTTCTTTAAATTTCAACATTATGAAATAGGACAATGTTTCAGCTATTTCGGATGTAATAACACAGTAATGATGTTTTCACAGTGACATCATCATGTTTCTGATGAATAATTATTTCAAGCTCTTGTCAAGGCACAGTCAAGGATCTGTAACCTGATCGTTGATTTCTTTAGTGACAAATGCATTGGAGAAGTTATGCGTCTTTTTTTCTTATTATCATCATGATGTGGATAAAAGGACAGTACAATGGGGATCGAATATCAGCAATACAAAACACTGCAACAGACCTTCACCTACCCAGCTACCTGTTATCCGATGCCTTTAATAATTCAGCACTGATTTCGACATTCCAAGGCCACTGTACCAATCAGCCATGCATTGTTTTAGTTACACTAGATCAGTTCAACTGTTAACACACTCTTGCAAAAACTGGCAACAGAATCTTATTAGTTTTCCTGTATTTATTAGTATGATTCAGCCTTATTTAACACCAGTTACGGCTCAAGTGAATAACGGAAATACATCCAGTGCAGTGAAGTGAAAACACAGCACATAATTGAATACAAGGTTAATCTGTGCCTTCAACTTCATCTGTACATTACTTTACCAAAATTTCACTTGCTTTTCATTTAATGCTTGTATTCCTTTATTATCCAAGTTTTATGGGTTTACACGATATTTTTAAGGTGTGAAGTGGTTAGTTGTCATTTAGAGGTAATCCACCTGTGATTTGGTATTTTCACAAATCTTGCATTCCTAAGTCTGAATGATGCCAGATTACTGAAAGTCTACAGTATCATATTAAAAGCTGATGCTAGCAAAGCCTTTCTTTCCGTCTGGTATTTTGATTTCTTGAATGCATTAAGTTACACCTTGAAAGCCGATAAAAAAGTTGGTTTCAAATCAAAATACTCACCAATGCTTCAGTAATGATACTACCAGATGCTGACCATGTGAAAACTTCAATTTGTCCAGGGGTATCAAATATGACATATCTACAACAGAAATCAAATATCTTTGGTCAATTGTTTAGTTGAGACTTTTTTTGTTCAGTGGACTACAAAGGAAACATGATAGTCAAAACTACTTTTTCAAAACCCAGGAAAAAGCAAAAATCAAGAAATTGCACCAAAGAAATTCTCAAAGCATAAGAATTCACAATTCAGAGATTTTGCAAACTTTTATAAATGTACAGCAAAACCTTGAATAGAGCTTTTTTGATTTGTGCAAGTTGATGTAGTATGGTTAAGGTATTGCTCTATGGATTATTATAGCTAAGTATAAATTGAAAAAAAAAATTTAAAAAAAATATAATATAAGACCTTGAACAGTGCAATTTTCAACAGTAAATTTTGGAATGGATTGATCAAACTAATCAAAGTATACCTGTAATTATAATTTTCTGCCTAGTTCATTTTCTCTGGACCATTTAGATTATTAGAGTAATGGGTGATTTCACTTACATAAATGAAATTCAGTCAAATAGGGTATGATCTAGAATGGTCAAGAAGAGTCATTTACATTCAAAAAAGTCTTTTGAGAATTGAACTTATAACCAATTTTTCTACTCCTCTTTCGGTGATTGTTTTTCCAAGTTCTTTAAGTCTGACATAAATGAAGAAGGCTATAGAATGGATTGACCAAAATGCTGTGTGAACATAACCCCCCAAAATTAATTCAATAGTAGAATAAGGATTTATTCATCACACCACTATGGCAGCATGTAACATGGTCATTTTTTCAAATGTTGGAGACTGTATACCCATCTAATATAGCATACAACTTAGTCGTATTTTATGGTGGGGCACCCAGAAACTTCTCCGTTCCATGTTGGACAGTCTGCCAAGATTATGGAATGCAAGTTCAAATCTTGTTGGAGACTACCTCTTTATGTCTGATGTATGCTGCTTAATGGTCATAGATAGAGAAAAAAACCTGAGCATTGAGATAAAAAGTAACAAAAATAAGATGAAAGATAAACTAGTCAAAAATGAATTATAAACTAAATTTAGTTTATACTTACTTGCATTCAGATGCTCTTTTTTCAATAAATTTCATCACCTGTTGAAAAAAAAAACAAGGAAAGACAAAATAACTGGAAGCTCCTGATCAAAAACTTTTGAAAAGTCCCTATATAAACTAATCACCTGACTTATGTTCACTCATATGGAAATGAGTAATTACTGTCAACCAAACATGTATTTAATGTATTTATATAAACAAGGACTGTCTGGAAAGTATCTAGCCTTTTTAAAAATCTTAAGAACCAGTTTTGGGCCTTGATATAATTTGGCACCAAATCCGAACGGACTTTGCTGTGCAAGTGCAAACAAACACTTTCCTGCGGGGTTACTCCATTGACAATGAGACACCATTGAGTGAATTATAGTACTGCGTGACCATCATATTCAAATTGAGCAGGTCATTCTTCACATCTTGTGTAAGGTGTTTCTAGTCCAATCACCCCACCCCCAGTTCAGTTTTAGCCCACTGTGACTTATGGCTTTTTGTTGTAGAAAGGGTGGAGATCCCAGATTGTGAATGTGATTAGGAAATAAAATTTAAAAAAAAAAAAAAAAAAAGAAAAAAAAAGAGGAATCTGATGGAATCACTAAAGAGGACTTTTTAGACTTTTGAAAAGTGAAAGGATGCTGGGATAAGTGAGTGATATCCAAAGGGTAATTAGTACTTTAAAGAGAACTAGGGTACCATCATCTTAGGGAGGTTATTTTTTTTCATTGATATTAAATGGTTGGATGTTTTCCACACAGACCCTGTATGTATAGATATAACAAAATTTGTTCAGCCAAAAGGGGTGAAGTAAGAAGATTGTTTTGAGCCAATCATCTGAATGAGAGTGAGCAACCTGCCATGAAATCCTTTAACCTGGATCCGAACACTGACTACATGCACTGGTGAGGAAAAAAAAAGCAACTACTTCAGCCACTAAACAGGTCCTTTATTTCTCTTCTGCAAATATATTATCATTTGAGTAGACTGGTAGTACAGTAAAAAATTACTTCTGAGATTAAAAAAAAAAAAAAAAAAAAAAAAAAAAAAACTTGGTTGAATTTTCTTTCATTTGTTCTCTTTTTAATCACTGCTACCCACAGCAGATCAGTTTAAGCACTGTTGCAGGGTTAAAGTTATCTGTGTGCTCTGACTCTTATATCTATCTGAACTTTTGCCAAACCCCAACTGCTCACACTAGAAACTTGAAATTTTGCACACACACAATTCCCTCAAGGAGTAGGGGAGAATACCCCCAACCCGCTAAATAAGTTTTTGTAGGGGAGTTTCAATTTATAATTACTTATTCTTTCATCTTAATTTCAGTTGCTTTTCATCACTACTACTCAGACTGTGATTCATTTCCAATCTGTGCTGTTTACACAAAGCCGTACGATGGTCGTTATCGGGGTAACTTAATTTTTCTACTATCGCTGCTTGATTTATGAGGTAAAAAGTAGCATATATTGATGGCAATGATTCATTATTTCCCTTGGAATGCTTCTTTTTTCTAAATCACTTTCACGCCTTTTGGCAATATCTTTTAGCAGGGAGATAACTCTTGAAAAAATTCATCAACAATACATCAAATCTAGATTACCTCCCTTGAACTGATGAGAATTCCGAAGATGCAAATGAAGATGAGAATTTAACAACTACATTTCCATTTAGTAAATATCATACTGACTCAATTATGGGTTTTGGAGTAATCATCATGTCTACAGCTAAATTTGAACAAGGTTTTATGCATATGTATATATATATATATACATATATATGGTATCAATTTGGTAAGGCTTACCTGATCAAAACGAGTTGAAAAAAGATTCAAAGATGTGATTATTCCACCATTGGGTCCCAGTTGGTACCTTCATTTAGTTAAGGAAATTCGGTAGCTGCACAGAACTCATAATTATCATTTTGAAAAAAAAAAACTTAATAAACTAGTAATTTCAGGTAAAAATTTCCATCAAACATACATACACAAAATGTCTAAATGTACACTGTCAAATATTTCTCAAAAATTCTTCCAGATCTACATTTTTTATTGGTTATAAAACAGATTCGAAATCAGCAATTATTAATTTTTTTTTATTACTATTACTTCCATCTTAATTTCAGTTGCTTTTCATCACTACTATCCAGACTGTGATTTATTTCCAATCTGTTCTGTTTAAACAAAGCCGTAGAATGGTGGTCTTGAGTAGTTGTGATCAAAAGCAACTGAAATTAAGTGAGTGTGTGTGTGTGTGTGTCTGTGAGTGTATGGAAATATGTAAGCACATATGTCGGTGGAAATATGTATGCATGCCCCTGGAAATATTTGTGTGCACACATGCATAGTTTTGTGTGTTTTCTATAAGAGAAGCTCATTTACTTTCAACTCCATTTTTCAAGTCAACGTAAAGACAAGGTTTTGAAAGCTGAATGTACGGAGCACAACCATTCATAATGCTGATTTTGTGCTACAGGGTCTTCCAAACCCCTAGAAGTTGATAACTTTATCAAATTGGTGACATCCATAGTGTAAGTTATACGAATGTGTTTATATTTGCATTCATTCTCATGTACATGTTTGTTAATTGAAGCAAAACTGGTATTTACACATACACATGGATATGTCTCAACCCCTTTAGCAACATTATATTTTTTATTGGGGGGGGGGGCTAATGGGTGAAGTAGAAAAAATGTTAACATACTTTGGCAGTGAATGTGTTAATATATATAGTAAGCAGAATATATATAAAACAAAGAAAGCCTGGACACCTGTGAATGTTCAGATACAAGTCAATCAGGTAAAAAAGACAAAAGGATACTGTTTCATCACTTCTTTGTAGTTGACTGTATCACGGATATCTATAATGAGAAGTCAAGAGAAAAATAATGTATGAAATGGCATTTGAAATTGAAATCATTCTTAAATCTCATTATGTATGAATGATTTCTGATTTCTAAATAAATCCTCCTTAGGAAGACCGAAGACAGAAAAGAGAAAAAACGTTAAGATCATTAGTTTCTGCGCGTAAAATGGAGATAACTCTGGTTGGCCTAAAATGAACTAGAGATTAACTCCCCTATGAAAGAAGGACAGAAGTACAGTTATCCCTTACCATTTGCGGTTCAGCCTTGAATAATTTAATGGAGATATCTTAAGGAGTTTTGCAGCATACAGCAAAAAACCACATCATAGATGATACACTGTACCATATAAACAAAAATGTAAAAAGGAAATCATAAATGCAACAAATAAAATCTTTGTGCAATAAGAAAGATTACAGAAAATTATCAACTAAAAATTATTCTCTCGCAAATCGTTGTCAGCCATTAAAGTAATATAGCACGGTAGGCCATAAGTAACTAAAAACATCTATGTCCTAGTATGCTTAAATTAATAAGGATAAATTAGGTATTAGAGATGGAATTACACCATTTATTCAATCATTTATATTCATTTAACAAAAGATATTGAATTATTGAATCAAATTAAACATTAGAAACAGGAACAACATTGAATATATTTATTAATATATATTTATCTACAATTGAATTAATAAATTCTTACTTTTCTGTCTTTTTTTTCCTCCAAAATGGAGGAGAAATCTGTCAATTTCTTTCTTTGTTTTCCTCATTGAATCCACAAGGTCAAGTTCTACAGAAATTTGAAATTATCATTTGATATGGATAACCAATGTGGTTCCCATCTCTAATATTTGATTTGATTTAATCCTGTCTTTAATTCTTAATCTAATTCAATATTCTAATATCTTTTGTAAAATAGATGTATATAAATAAACATATACAATTTATCACGTACAAAACTAAGCATCACTGAACAAGAAGCGCTAAACTTCAAATTAAAATTTACTACAGGCTTAAACACCAACAACATAACTAACCTTATCCCCCCAAAACTATTGGAAATCAGACACGGATTTTACGAAGCATTACACTCAGGGAATTATTACTGCTACATCTAACTCAGATACCACTATCGCAAGAAGACACATGCTAGCACTATAATTACCTAAAAAAAAAAACATAATAATCACACACTCCATCAAAGGAGGAGGCATAGTCATCATGGACTACAATGACAAAATAAACATCTTACGAAATGACAACACATACATTGAAAGTAAAAAAACAAACAATAGACAAAGAAACCAAAAAATTCATAAATAAACAAAAAAATAGTTCACATTATTCAGCTATCGACTCCAAATCCTACAACTAAACTAAGATCCCAATGCAACCCATCATATCTAGTATATACAGTGCCCCCTACAACATAGCAAAAGTTTTAGCTAAAACCCTAATCCTCCTTATAGGAACAATCAATCCATCTTTCCTAAAAAACTTAGGAAACTTAGTCAATAGATTAAAAAACATTGACATAAAAATAAATCACTAACCAAGCTAGACATCAAATCACTATACACCAATGTGCTCATTAAAAAATGCTTATAGATTGAACAAATCCAAAAAGACCTACACATGCCCACCGGCACAATAATTAAAATCTGTACACTATGCTCTAACCAGTGTTACTTCAAATTCAAAAAAAGAATTCTACAAACCAAAATTCAACTTATCAATGGGTTCACCACTCAGCAGGGTATTAGCATGTCTTTACCTTGAATTTCAAGAATCAATCCCCTTCAAATACATACCTGGAGAGGCAAAATACCTCACATATAATTATGAAGCCCTCCTAATTTACCCCAACACCATTAAGCTATACAACCTATTAGACAGCCTCAATACCAAAACAAAATCTGGAATAATTAAAGGCTTCTACCAATGAGCCCTAAGAATATGCAGCCACTAATTCCTACAAAGAGAAATTAAATACATACAATAGACATTCAAGAACATCCAATACCCCTTCTCTTTCATACAAAATGCCGGAAGAAAGTCGTACAAAGTTCACCTCACAAGAACACACAAAACCAGAACATACAACACCAGATCACCCAACAAACCCTATAACCACCACACTCGCCATACACCTAACAAAATTAGGCCTACAAAACATCCGAAACCATCCATACGTAATCTGGAAATCACAGTCCAATGCTTTCCCTGAGGTAAGCATAAACCAGATACCATGTAACAACAGCCCCAAAATGTACATTGGTGAAACATCCATAATTATTGAAAAAGACAACCAGAAATATCAAAGAATAACAAGAAAAACACACTGGTACGACACCGTCTAGAAACAGATCAATAATTTGATCTCCAGGAAACCAAAATAATAAAATACATACACCATAGAATGACCTACCGGATAAGATAAGTAGCACTCATTCCAACAGAAATCCCTATAAAACAATGCTTCTTCAAGATATCAAGATACATCGCAAGAATAATATCATTGTGGAACAGCCTCAACATAAATAATTCCTAACAAACACAACTGCAGAGAGACGCAGACTAGCTACCCAGTTATGTATAGGGATGCTCACATGATGAAACAGATATAAGTGTGTGTTAGGCTTAGGCACATATACAGTGGAACCAGTATACACTGTGCATTCCCAGTGTAAATGATAAAGTATGTATCATTTGTGACTTAACAGACGTACACTGGTGTATGACTGTATATCAACCAAATCGATAAACACCACTATATGAGTATATATTATATGTACAATTACACACAATATGGATATATTGCCGTTTAGCTGCACTGATATGTACTATGCACTTCAGATACAGGTATGCAGACATATAATGTATCAAGTATCCCATGAATACAGGACAGGGTCTGATCTATGTATGATTATACATATACAGACCATGCTCTAGCAGGATATATACTATCAAGAGGCTGCAAATCCTTTGTTCTGGGATTATTTTGAAGCTTGGAAATTGTTGCCTATATAAACACACGAGTTAACATAATTTCTAAGGTTAACATTCACTTCTTAACATCTATGTGACATCATCTTACTACTCCATCAGGAGGCCATCACAAGCAGGCAAAAACAACAGACCACATGACCGAGAAGGCATTCCTGTCGGAATATTTTAATCAGAGTCGTATAATAATTATTTGCTTATTCCCCTAATTTTCTTATAAAGAAGTATGATTACCAGTTAATAGACTTGGAATTGTCTCTCTAGGACAAACTTTTTATATTTCTTTGCCAATTTGTACTTAATTGAATTACTCAGAAACTAGTAAGCTAGATTGGACTGGAAATTACCTCATTCTCCTTTACTCCAACTTTGATAACTTCATTTTATGGTACTGTGCAAACAAAATTGCAATATCATGTCTTGTTTTTACTGAGTTACAGTAACGAAATCCAAAAATAAAATACAGAAATCAGATCATTATTATATAGATTATCACAATATATGGATGTCTGTTTTTATACTGCAAAAAAAATAGTGACCAATACTTCACCTATATTGGCTGGGAAAGAAACTTCTAGAACAGCTGGATCCAAGTTCACGATGTATGGTGCCTCTTTTTTGGCAAACAGGTGGCTAGTTAATTGCTGGAAAAAAATAAATGACAATGAAAATAAAATGAAATATACATGGTAAACTATTTTCATTATGAAAATGGAGGAAAACAATCCCTGTATCCAACAATGTTGCTGCTTTACATTTAATGTTTATATTTTCATGCCTGATACATTCAAAACAAACAATACTGAATGAACTATTCTGAAAGCAATGATCCAACCCGAAGCAATAGAAAAGCCAAGATCCCTGCAACAGATCAGGGAATTCCTTATCCCTAGGGAACAGAGAGCAGTAGGGACGAAGAGCCTAAGAGAACAGGCCACCTGGAACATACTTTTTGGGTTACAGAAAATTCCTTACTTTTAAGAGAGAAGAAAGTCATTTTGCTTAGTTCGAAAATATGTTAATCAATTTTTGTGAAGAAAATTCAAAAATAATCTTGAGTATTAAATATTTACTAAGGTACAATGCGATCTCAAATATAATGCAACCTCCACTAATGTAGCAAAAAATTAGTTATATATATATGTAAATATGCATTTGAGAAATGGGCATATTTGGTTCAACAAAATGAATTATTAATTGCATTATATCATAACGAAATTTATTTGGGATGATCTCCTGTCTAAAATACATAACTGTCAAGTTGAAAGGGATGAATAAACCAAGAGTAAACAAGATGAGAATTTGAGTTGAAAGCAGTTTTATGGCTTTTACATTACCAGCAGCTCTTTAGCTCAATGGTCAGAGTACCGCTATGTTGAAGCAGCTACCCTATTGGTGGTAGGTTCGATTCCTACAGCAGCCCCATTTTCTTTCATTGTTTATTCTATTTACGTTGTCTAAATTGAATGATATATTCACTGCGCAACAATGGGAAATCATTTCGAATAGTTGTCAATATAACACAATTCATTATATATATATATATATATATATATATATATATATATATTGTCCTCTATCATAAGGTTAGAAAATTTCAACAAGATTCAATGAATATTCGATAATTAATAAAATTTCTAAATCTATGTGTTTTGTTGATGAAAACTTCGGAAAATTTCCAAGTGCAAATCAATATTTTTTGTTTACACAACTGCTACACCTTTTTGTACTATTAGTTTTCAAAACATCTCTGGTTCTATAAGCCGAACACAAATAATTCTTATCTCGGATTTTTTTCCCCAATCTTTCTTACTAATGCCACAAAGAATACTACGATTTTGACGTTCTTTTTCGTAAGGTGTCTATTTCCAGGAAATAATTATTTCAACGAAGTCAGTAAGCCTGCCTACAGTCAGGATCAAAACTCTAATTATTTTTCCATTTAGTTTCGTTTATTTTCGATTATATATAATATATCCGTATTTGATGAAGTCATATAATAGCAAAGCAATTTCAGGTTTGTTTATTTTTACTGATTCCTATGTATTTTTTAGTATTATTAATTTTTGACTCCTTTCATCTAATAGTGTTTTTGTTTGCTTCGTAGTTATCAACATGCATTAATCTTCTACGTAGAAAGCCAGAAAAACAAAATTTCATACCTGTACAAATGTGGTTTTACCAGAACCAGCCATACCAAGCACGATAATACACGTAGGTCGAGCCTTTTCCGAACTATCACCAGCTGCAGCCCCCATTTCATCAACTTTTTCAGTATTTGGACTTTTTTCTTCCATGGTTACTTTATCTTCAGCCATCATCTCCGCCATGCTTTCACTGTAACAAACCTAGCCCAACTCGCGTCATCGTACCTTGGATCGAATTGAACTAACGAACGTTTTCTGATGAAATTAAACGTTTATTTTTAAAATCTTTTTAGTTCAATTTTTGTTTTTAATAATGAATCAGGGTTTTATACCTAATATTGCTTGAAATAATGTTTTGCGATGCAGAAATACGAAACTATCTTTGTGTACATAAGCGGCCTACTCTGCATGACAAAGGACGGTAGACCGGGAAAAACAAATTGTTTTACAAACAACTAGTTCACCTATGCCGTCCAAAAACGACGGCTGTATTTTAATAATTTTGCAATTGCTTTTTACTTGAAAAATATTTAAAACGTTATGCTGCTCTGTGTTTTCTTGTTCATGTTCAACCAAAATCAACCCGAATTTTCTACAGATTTGGAAAAAAAAAAAAAAAAAGGAATAAGTAAGGGACATAACTCTATAATTAATATTTGATGATTACTCTCCTTGACCAATTCTCCAGACAATCATTGGACGTATTATATCGGTAGATAATTTTATTTTAGGTATAAGTTGGCTACATTTGTTGATATTTTCCCCAGAGGGGTTACTCTACTTTCAAACATAACTCTTCACATGAGGAAAATTATTCTTATAGGTTGTCTTCCTTCCATTATATATATATATATATATATATATATATATATATATATATATATATATATATATATATATATAGTTACTTGGTAAATAACTGATGATCCCAACAATACACAATGTATACATTGTACAATGATAACAAAATATAAGGGAAATAAAAAAAATACTCTTGAAGATAGCATAAATTGTATTGACAGATAATGGCAAATGGGTGACTGAAGTCCTTAAAGCTATACATATATATCAACACCAAACTTAACAACCCTAATCACACAGATCTCTAATTCATAAACCTCCTTCCAACAATAACCTCACACCCACATCTAACCACCCTTAGATACATCCAATCCTGGGAATTTCAAAGTCACTCAGACTCATAGCAAACTCCACCTTAGCCTGTCATATCACTTGTTCAAATCATAGCAACAAATTTTTGATGACTTGTAAGGTTAAAACCTTTGTTGTTCCTAAACCTCATCACCCCTCCACTTACACTATCCCTAACATACCCACACAAACTAACACCACATCACTTCCCTCCTACCCTGACACCTTTTATCCTCTCCAAGACCAACTGCTGCAGTTAAACCATAGACTCCATCACTGGCTGGACTTTCTCTCACACAACAGAATGCCCCCAGCAGCCAGGATACCATTTTTTGCTCACAAAGCAAAGCTCCTGATGGTAGACTCAGGTTCCACATCATAACCTCTAAAAGTACACACATACAGCACACACTACTGAAGATGGGAATACCTCCCGAAACATATGTGTGAATGTATGTGTGTGTGTGTTTGAGTGTGTGTGTGTGAGAGAGAGAGAGATAAGTGCTATTAACCCGATTTAACACCCCCCCTCCATTGAAAGACGACCATAAAATTTCAAAAGTAAATTTTTTTAATGAACATTTATTTTAAAGAATTTTACTCTCTCCTCGGGTATATCAATTTTTTTATTTGCATAAATATGCAAGCTGGTTTTCCAGTGACTTTTCACTGCTAAATACTTTTTTAATGTATTAAACAATAATATTGGAAGAAATAGTTACAAATCATAACTTTGGTTATTCAAAAAATATGCAAGGCCTCCGGAAATAATTTTTAGGGTAGTGCAAAGCCATTTTCACCTCTTCTCTATGCATACACTAAACAAACTCTTTCGACCTTAAGCCATCATGTTTTCATCTGCTATGATTCATTTAGCACACCATATACTATGTTTGCTCAGCGGTAAACGACAGAATCAAACTATTTTGTTTACGGTCAAATTGTATCGATATGAGTTTGACTTTTGGGCCTCTATCAACTCTCTCAGGAACCAATTGCATTCATCCTTCAGGCCTGGGGTTACGCATCAGCTACACACGCCACTCAGAGGTCCTGTACATGTCTGTATGTTTGAGTGTATGTGCATGTGTGGTGTGCTAAGAGTCCACGGAATTTCAACAGCGCTTGCAAACCTAATATAGTACATTTTATATGACAATGCACAGTGTATGGATGAGTTGTTATTGAATAAGACATGTTCATTACAGATAGGTATGTGACGTCACAGCCAAAGGACGTATTTGCCTTTTTAGCATCAGTATTATTAGTTGTTGCTAGTAGCTGTAGCAGTTTTATTGCTTAGTTGCAGCATCAATATGATTATGAAACTTCCTCCTTTTTTTTCGGTAAGCTTTGTCTTTCAGCTGCAATAGATAGGGAGAAAGCGTGATTGCATGAATCGCAATTACTTTGTATGAGTTGACATCTTTGTATGTTTTTGGATGGTTTTGGGAAGACAATTTCTTTTTTTTTTACTTCATCCACCGCATGTTCTTGTCTCCTGATTTGTTGGTTGGACTTGCTGATATCGATTTGTCACGATACTTGTGGGTCTGCAGTCGTTTGATATGATGTTTTCATAATCGATGTCTGGGGTTATTTATTTAACAAAGCTTAATTCACTCGCTCAATGTAAATATTCTAAGCAGTATAAAAATAAAGGTACTTGTACGTAAGGAGATTCGGTCAGCAGTGACCGTATGATAATGATTTATACATACAGATCGGCCTCATAGGCTAAGCCTATAATTCTTATTAGCTTTTTTGAGAGTTTTTTTCAATTGTTTGAATGTTTCGTTTGTTTTTTGTTTTTTTTTTCTACCATTCCATTCGATTGAGGATAATTTGTACTTGATTTCAAGTGTTCGAAGTCCCATTGTTCAGCAAATGTTTCAGAATCACGTGACTCAAACTCAGGCCTGCCGTTGCTAGCAAGGATATGAGGAATGTCGAATTTTGCGAATGTGTTCTTCAGGCCTTTCATTACTTTGGAAGATTCGTGATTTGAATTAGAAGTTTATCAAAATATCTTGCAGAATAATCCACCATAAAGAAGCTATGATTTGCGATATGATTGGAATATATCTGTTCCAATTTTTGTCCATGGTCAGACAGGGATTTCACGAATAAGTAGTGGTTAAACTGGTTGTTGATAACGTTGATCGGTGCATGCAGAACGATTGCTGACAATGTCTTTTATTTGAGAACTCATGCCAATAAACATATTCTTTAGCTCTTGCTAAATATTCCCCGATGACTGACATGTAAGCGTTGTAAAATTTCTTTATGTAGAGTATAAGGTACAATTATCCGTCCACCTTTGAGTGCAAATCCTTGTAAGACTGAAAATTCGTCACGAATAGTTTTAGAGAAGAAGGGATTTTTTTCTTTGCGAGGATAATTATTTTTTGTGTGTGTGCGCTGACTTTATTATCACTCATAGAAAAATCTTTCGTCCCCCAGCCGCAATTATCACCGCTCAGTTGTCGTCACTCATTAGTCGCGTGCTCAATAGTCAGCTGACCAACGGAGGAGTTAACTAATTCAGTAGGTTCCCTTACAGAAACATGTACTCTAATTTTTTGCATTAAAAGTTCTCTTTATTAATTTGTTTCTCACAGCTATTGGATCTTTCCAGAGAGATGAATCACAGAAGTTACTTTGGAATCTTTAGTGATATGGTAAGTGGAGGGTAACCTGTTAATTTCACCGAAATTTTGTAAAAGAATTGGTATATCGGAGTGATCGATTACAAAAATTCTCTTCATTAAATTTCTTTTTCACTTGTATTTATGTCAAGCAATGGTTGAGATTTTATATCTGAAACGATGAAGTGTACGGGAATTTTTCAAAAATCTCAATGGGTTAGAGTGACCGTACACTGTGCTGGGATTTTAGTGTAATTATATGCTGTCAACTTCACTGAAGTATTTTTTTAGTTTGGGTCGGGTATACGGATTGTAATAGTATTTTGTGGATAACACTTTCATTTCCGCACCTAGTCTATTTTAAATCTTATTGCAGGTCGGTTGGGGTTCATCGTTCAGAATGTCCGTCTTTATTTATTGTGTGGACTTTGTTTGATTGAGATTTCTCGAGCTGAGGATCTTTGAAGTCAGATACGATTGACTTCGAGTTTGTAGTATAAGATTTCCTTTTTGATGAAATTTGTATTTTATGTACCGACGTTTTGGGGCGATTCAAAATTGCATCCATCTCCCTAAACTTGGGGTGGAGGAGAACTAGGGTCCCTGATGACCCATGAATTTTCTAGTGTAGTGTTTCCCAATCTAGTAGTATAATACTGTACAATGTTAGTAGAAATGCAGTAGGTGAATTACAATTCAAGAAGCTTTTTGGAGACTTCCCACCATTGTTTAGACTAAAGACGTTAAATAATCTCAAATAAAACAAAAAATGAAATAGAAACAGTGTAGAAGCAAATTATTGAAATAATCAAGAAGTGCCAAATAGCCCAAGCAAAGGATGATATTAATAATAATGATAAAAAATAATAAACTAGTTAAAATAAGATACTAAATATGCACTGAATACCCCCAAGAGGTATGGTTCCAAGATATCTAAATTATGAATGTTTAGAGCCAATATTTCTTCTCCACGGACCTTAGCTGGAGAAAAGTAAAACTTTTCGTAAAACCTTTGTTTGTTTTCTCAGATATCAATTACAAATAACTAGTATCCAAATATATAACCCAGGTGGTTGTGAGGATTGTGTAATTTTTTTTGTTTTTGCTTTTCTTAAAAAATTTCTGATTGATAAAAAAGAGTGCCAAATAGCCCCTACAGTGCGAAATAGTTCTGCAGTTCGGTGCAGACTTTTGCCACTACCTTTTACGAGACAGCGGGCAAACATCCAGAACAGATTTATTCGAAGGACACCAACTGTTAGAAGGTGATCTCGAAGCGAATGAATGATAATTAAGCGTACAAAAATGCGAGATATTAAATTTGAAAATAACTTTAAAATATCTTTGATATTTGAAAACATCCGTTCCGAACTAGCTATACTTTGTAAAACGATCTTGCAATATCGTTGATAGTTGAGCAACGAACAATAACCAAATGCATTTAACCACTTCAAAAATGAAGAAAAGGAAGAATTCTTGCACACTTCCTTTAGATATGTTTGCTCTCCAAATTTGGTTCTTAAGGCAACTGAAGCACTAAATTGTAAAAACTAAAACGTCGCTCCTAAGAGAAAAACGGCTCCTTTACATAATTCCCGTGATATGTGCATCCTACTATGATTTGCCAAATGTCAGTCCGTCCGTATGTGATCGCATAAATCGAGGGCTAGGGGCTAAATTTCTGTGGTTTCTAAATTCTTAGCTTATTAGTTTTCGAAAATGGCCCTTAAAATAATAGTGTGGGGCAATGTTCTCTCTGAGTGAGTGAAAATCTTTTTTTTTCCTATGATAAAAGTATGCGCGCAATTTTGAGCTCCACATATTGTATCAATAATTTTCCAATAAAAACTCACTAAGCCATCCACAGAATTTCAAATCATTTGTGCACACATTATTTCCCTTTGTGCGCTGGTTGCCAAGCGTGCGTGCGCGAAAGTGCATGGCTTCAAGGGAACAATGGTATGGAGGCTCTGTGTTCGGACTCAGACCGATGATGATCTGATTTCTATCTATGATTCATTTATCTTTTGTGACCCCTCCCAGGTATTCAAGTTAGGTGTTATCAAAGAGTTCATGATAGCGATGATTTTCAAATAAGGTATGATACAATAGACACATAGATCAAATCCGTAATCTCATTTTTGAGCCTAGGGCCCCATTTTGATCTTCCGCGGGGATCAAACTAAAAAAAAATCCGCTTGTAAGACGGGTTTCAGCTAATAGTAATTATTTCAGAACTTTGCCTTTTTTTTCACTGAATATAAAAGTACATTGTGACCCCATTACAGATCGAGGAACCGTTGTGATTTGTTTAGTTTCAACCTGAACAGTTCATGTATTATTTGTAGCGTTGCATTGAAAACGGAAGCAGCCGTGTCGGGTATGGTGCCGGGTATAATATATGACTCACTTGATGTGTTGTGCAGAGTAATCTCTTTAAATCATCGGTCATTGTGTTATCTAGTGACGGGATAGAAAGAAGAAAAAGTCAAGTCTCGAGCAATTGGAGAAGTATAAATCGGGGTCTGGAAGTATTCTGTCCTATTTGGATCGTATTGAACAGTTTTTCATAACAAATGATATGTTGGTCTAGAAACGGAAGCCAAATTTGCTATCGGTAGAACAATGTACAGAACTCTTGCGGATCTGTGTACGTCACGAAAAGCTAGTAAACAATCTTTTGAAGAAACTGTTAACGGGGCATTTTCCAATCCAAACATCTCATGTCACTGACGTTACTCGGGTTGGTGTCATTCGGGAAGGTAAATCAGGGTGTTACCCCTATTCCTTCCGTAACTTGGCCTCTTCCCAGGATATCGTGAATCTTGTTGATCTTTTTGTACTACATGTATACGTACCTCAAAACTTACACAATTTTCCCTCTTTTCATGTAAGCTCCTACCAAGTAAAATTTATCTTCATATTATAAGACAAGAAATCATACTTTTAGTACTTGTTGAAGTCTTTCTTTCTTTTTTCAATGTGTTACTAAAAAAAATACGGATATATTCATCCCTAAAATTGAGAACTATTACCCCTAGAGCCCAATTTTTTTCCTTTTCATCACACTAAATAAATTGTATCACTAGCATTAAGTATGTTAAAAATCAAAAAGGTTTTTCTGGAACGAATTGAAAAAAGAAAAACTTCAACTAGTACTAAAATTTTATAACATTGAAACCTCCGGGGAAGAAATTTTACAAGGTAGGAACATACACGAATAAAAAAAATTCCCGTCAGATTTTATGTGAAATGAAATTTTCTGTATCTTTTGAGGTACGTTTAACTGTTGTACAAATAGATCGACGAAATTCTAGATATCCTGGGAAGAGGGTAGTGTTGCCAACTAAAGATTTTTTCGTGCTAAACTGACCTCAAAAAAGCGTAGAAAAACGCCAAAGCGAGCTAAAAGCACTGTTAGCTTTTTGATTTACACTTTAATAGCTGAAATGACGAGATTTATCTCCAAACAACCAGGAATTAGCTAGAAATTGGCAAAAATTGCTGGGAAAAGGCACTAAATAAGAACTGAAAAAAGCGCCGAATGTTGAATTTTCGTGCGGGTAAAACATGAAATGCGCCAAATTTAGTACGAAAAACGTTTAATTGGTGAAGCTGGAGAAGAGCTAGTTCGAGAAAATGGGTTGGTGACACCCTGAGTTACCGCCCCGGATGACACCAACCCTCAGAAGGCCATTGCAATCAGCTAGCGTACAAACTAGGTCCCAAAATTCCAAATGCCGATAAACTGTGGAGAATAACGTTAGACGGTAACCTTGCGCTGAGGATGTTATTCCTTCCATGTCAGCTCTAGACTCAACTCCTGTCATAACAAAGGCTGTTGCGTTTCATACACCCAGAAATCTAATGTCATCACAAATACATAGATGGATTATGCATGGCCTGGCAATGATCCTCCAGAATTTAAACCGTAAGAAAAACAGGAAAGATGAGTTGTTTGAGCGATAATGATGCCCTCATGGAGGAATTACATCCACCATTGTTTATTTTTTCTTGTCTCTTTCCATGAGCAGAATCCAAGGTTGCGTTGTTACCAATTTCCCGTTACCTTGATTCACGAGTGTTTTTCATCTTTTTATTTTGCTAATTGTAATTCAAGAGCTTCTCTTTATCTTTCGTTTTGTGTAATTCTGTTAAATTTTTAAAATTTTAAGGTACAACCACTCAAATTGCACGTGGCACGTGTTCTGTGAATCGAGATGAATAAACGGTTGCGTCCAGAGGATGACAAAACCATTTTTAACAAGACATTTAGTAACGTTCCTAATCCAATTTGAAACGGTGTGGACCAGCAAGGCCTAAATATTTCCAGTGAAAAATTAAATAAAATTGTACTTTCATCGGAAAGAAAAACAAATATATATACTTATCATCACCGTACTTCTAAGGATGTCATTAAAACAGTTATCTCTGAATGATATAATTTCAAGTGGCCATAAAGTCAGGGTTTAATAATGCATTTTAATTCTACATTAAACTGAACCCCTTTCCTAAAACGTGACGCAACGGCCGGAAACTACCCGATTTAGTTTTGTTCTCCAAGTAAGAGCACGGTGAAGATGCAGGGCTAAAGAGATTCTTTCTTACATGTACTGAAATCGATTTCGAACATATTGGAAATAGACCGACCTACAGACCCTGTTATAGAGATATGTGTGGATGCATCTAAAAACCAATTAATTCTTTTTGTTCCTGTTTTACTACGTTTCGGTTCATCCATTCTCTGGAGAAAATACACACCTCTTTTTCCTTACGAATTGTAAACCCGAAGAAGATTGTAGAATAGATTGTTTAACAATACAAAGTCATAGTGGTGTGATGAAAAAGATCACGTCAGTTTTACACACAGACGAATGAAGTCAAAGTACGTAATTTGGTCATGTGATTTAAGTATATGTCAGGATTGCATGGCGTTGACCATGAAAACGTCGATAAAGTGGCCATATAGCCCTAGCTAGGATTTAGTGTGTGTGTGTGGGGTGGGGGGAGATTTTGCTATCCCATCTTCCCATGCAGTCGGAAGTGGTCAGGAGATTTGATATAAGACAATCTTATCCCTCGTTAGACCTCTCATTCTCTCTTCAATCAACATCCGTGTAGAGCGAAGTTCGAGATATATTTCGACTTCCCAACCACCAAGACGAAGATCACTGGTCCATTCATCAAACTATGATACACAAAAAAGCAACAAAAAAATGTGATAAATAATCCGATTTATTTTTGGAATAATGATGACTGTTCTAGAATTTATGGACGGTAATATAGAAAGAATAAACCTCTTGAAAAATCAGAGGTCAATTTGACATTTTCATCAGTTGTATTGATTTTTAAAAAAATCTACAATGATCTCTCCACTACGTAGAATCAAGGCAAAGTGTCGACTGTAAAAAGCTTTCAAGACATTCTAAGCTTTAAAAAGCCGGAAAATCTCATTTACTTTACTTTTCGTGAGACATACGTCGCAGTAGACTTCTTAAAAGAGATCTACGAGATATATATAACCTAGCAGTCGTGAAAAACCCGGGATATATATGTCCTAGGAGTCTCGAAAGAGTGATGTGAATCTAAGCGCACTATCACTCTGGTTAATCAGAGCTCGACGCAATAATGAAAAAAAAGAAAAAAAAGAAGGTGGTCCCAAATATCTATAAAATGAAAATGAATTCCAAGCTGTAATTATTATTAATTTATTCTCATACAATTCGAGGTGTAATGCTATCGGGAAATGTACATCACAACAATATATTATCAAAAGCAGCACTGAATTAGGGTTAGCGTGCATTCAACCAAGTCAGTCTTAGTATGAGTAATTGGTTCACTGAAACTGTGGCTTACGGTTTCATGTACGTAATGTGGTGGAACAGGAATATTAGCAATGTTGTCATAAGCTGTCCACTGGTTTATTAGCTATTCTCATGGGAGTATGAGGTGAGAAAATAAAGCAGCAAATTTTTACTAATTATCTATTGATAGCTCTATAGCAAGGACCGCACATCTGGACTTGAAAAAATACAGATGACACCCCCCCTAAGTATCTATAAATGACTGTTGAAAGGACTGCACTTCTTCTAAGGGTTAATACTTCTTGACTCAATTTCTAGCAGATTGAAACAATTGTAGGTTATTATTTGCCCCTAGGAAGTTTTACATCGAAGCTCATGTATTATGAGAAGTTGAACTCGGAGGTCATTCAATGTCACCAGGGGTCATTTGTAATCATTTCTAGTCAATCGGAGCAATTGTAAGACACTATGTTGTACATAGGAAGCTGATATTTGGCATAAGGGCACATCTTTTCAAAGCAGAGGTAATGGTTTATGTGAGGTTGGCCTCAGAGGTCATTCAAGTTCATCAGAGGTCATTCCTATTTTTTAATAAGATAAATGTAAGGGAGTCAACCCATTTCCCTAAAATTTTACAAACAATCGATGAAGATGGAAAAGAAACTTAAGACAAGAGTTCCAACAGATAAATATATATAGCGCCCGAAAGATTTTGACGATTTTTAACTTTTTCCTTTGATGATTTTTGTCTTAATATTTACTTTTTAAAGTATCATTTCAGTATTCTCCAGTGATTCACCCTTGTATTTTTCATCTTTTATTTTACTATGCCCATCAATTTGACAACACAGTAAAGGAATACGCTCTTTGATGTATTTCTTCTTACTCAACACGAACCATCGAGTCAATGATTCATTTGAAAGGGTACGTGGGCATTTCGGATGATATTTCAGTACCTTGGCATATTTTCTTATATCGGGTGTCGTACACCACTGGCAAGCCCATGCACAACCCAGGCACACCCGAGCGCAGATATTTGTTTTAGTCAAATATTTGAACAAATTTGAAATCAAATGATTTTTTAAAGTAAAGTTGTGTGCTTTTATTCCATAGGAATCTTTTCCTGCGATAATTTGTCACTTTTGAAAAAAAAAAGAAAGATCTTTTGAATGAGGTTCTATTTATAATGAAACTACTATGTTGAACTTGACAGGGGATTGTGTGCGAATAATCGACTATTTCGAATATTTACTTTTAGGAAAACTTTATAAAATATAATTCATTTTTCTGTGTTGTTATATTTGAAATTATTTTCCCCCAGACGGTAGGACCTTAGACGACGGGGCCTATTTGCAGAATATCCCTCCAGTCTGAGCAATGGATTTTTAAGGTGAGGCCAGCTTGCCCAGGGCCAACCTCGTCCTTTAAACCAGGGGTTAGCTTGCTATGGACCACCGAGGTGTTACAGATAGGACTAGATTCTGAGATCGTAGGTTTGACAGGAGTATCCTTCTCCTGACAAATGCGAGCTAGCTATGGATATCTGCGCCCCGCTCTTTCGCAGGCGTATTCCGACTGTAATGATGATCTCTGGTTGTACTACAGTACGTGAGCAACCTGCAGTTGGTAGATGTCGAGTTGGCTATAGAGTTCTACCGTCTCTTTGGAGGAGGAAGGGACAGTCCGGTTGTTATCCACTTTAAATACAGGACCTTCGGATAGTATGGCTCTATATTTTTAAGCGCAGACACTGGATAGTACAGCTGATAGCAACTTTGAGAAGAGAACCCCGGCGCACCAACATAGCAGGTGTGTGGTAACAATCAGCTTCCTCTCGGGGTAGTGATCAGACGGTATAGCAGCCTGGAACCCAAGTCCGAGTCACACCCATTAAAAAAGAGGAGAAGTGGTGCTTACTTATTAACACACACACACACACACACACATATATATATATATATATATATATATATATATATATAGCAAATAAGTCGTTGGTGTAAGAGCTATATTGCTTTATTCATTCGAAAAGTACATAATTCACCGAATTTGTGTCTGTCTGTTATCGCATAACTCAATGATAGCTTGAAGAATGACCACCAAATTTTCTGTGATTACTAATGGGACCCCGAAGCATGTTTACAGCATATCAATTTTTGAAATTTCCCCAACCTGTTTAAGTTTTTTAAAAAATTTTAATTTTTTTAGCGAGGGTTCGATTTACAATGTAAGTATAATGCTAACCTACGCCTTTACTTTGTTTTCGTCAGATCAGCAAAACCGAATCTCTTTGCTCAACATATACAGGTTTTACAGCTTGTTTGAATGATGATGTTTTATTCTTCGGTGATTAAGCTCAATTCAATACGATACAAGGTCAAATAATGGGAGAGGAAGGTTATCTTGTGTCATCCTTTCAAGGGTATGCATGAAGCGTCCTTAATCGAGGATCCTGACTTTTCCTGAGCTCGAACACAGAAAAAAACAAAACAAAACAGGATCTCAAATGCTAGTGAACATAATATGAACATCATTCTCCAGTTGCAATCTTCAACATTAAAAAAAAACAAAAACTGTACCTTTGTCCTCGTAATAATACTTCCATCTTTGAAAGGTGTGGCGAAAATGGCCCAAGGAATATACAATCTATTTTATTACCTCTATCAACGAAGTTGAAAGAGTCCCCTTGTGTTCGTAAACACGTCCGTTTATCCATACACTATCGTCAAATGTTCTCAATGGATTTCGATGACATTTTGTAGAAGAGTGGACCATTGACTATGGGAGGATCGATTGAATTTAGGGGGTGGATCCAGAAATTTATTTACGATTGTGAGATATTATTTTTTAGTATTGTGCAAGAAGAGAGGTTGAAAACGAACAGTTGATGAAAAGGTTACGCTTAGTTTTTAAGTGGAGTAATTCAATATTCATGCATCTAAAGTTCTCTCCCTAGTTTTCAATTAAAGAAAATAATTCATTCAGTTTTTAGTTAGTGCATCGCGTTGGCCGAGGTATGCGGTCTCAGAGCGCTTTTTAGTCTTTATAAGTAATATCTTTCTTTCTCATTTAGCGATGTCATAAGCTTCCCATATATTCAGCCGACAGAAGCCACTTTTTAAGTTGCATTTTTTGCCCCTAACTGGGGTTTGCAATTCGGTGGCTCACATAAACATATTTCTCTCTCTCTCTCTCACAAACACACAAACAACTTCGAAGCACGCACACAAGCTTTCTTAGAGACTTGTCTCCCCATAATGGACACTTAATGGACATTTCAATATTCTCTTCTCAGCTTGTATTACTTCACAATGTTTGTTCAAAGGGCTTTTTTCAGATCAAGTAATTCTGTATACGAGAACCATTATGCTTCTTTTGGCACTATATCAAATCTATTTCTTTATCAACAAACGGGCTCTTTCGTTCTTCATTCAATAGTTCATTGAAATTGGTATTCTTGCAACATGACCAGCCCATTGCCAGTTGAGTTTCTTAATGGTTAAATGTCTCGGATTCCTGTTTCTTCCCTAATATATTGTGCTGTCTTGTGGTCTTTCCATGTGAGGTTGAGCATGATTCTCCCATCTACACGTTACAGGGTTCTCAGTTTGCTGGTTAGTCTCTTGGTTAGGTCCAATTTTTCAGCTTCATAGGTAACTATCGGGAGGATGCTTTGATTATATACTCTTTTTTAGGACTAATAGGATTTTCTCATTCTTGGGTGAGCTTGCTCTACCGAAGGCTTGTCAATGTAGTGTGGTACTTCGCTTGATTTCTCCTTCTTTCGTGGATTCGATGGAGATTCGTTGTCCTTGGTAGATGTAGTGGTCTGCTTTGCCCAGCTTTGCGTTTCCGATTTTGATTGCTGTGCGTTTATTTCTGACATGTTTGTTGTACATGACCTTTGTTTTGCAGAATTTCTTGCCTCCCCCCCCCAAAAAAAATACAGCAAAATATATTTGTGGTGAGATTTCGCTATAAACCAAATGGAGTCAGATATCCCATTAGACAATAAATTCCGCTAAATTCATGAGCACCATGGTACGTTTTCTCTAATGGGAGTTTTGGAATGATTTATATATATATTTACGGCCTTTTGTGTAAAATGATTTAACTTTATTGTAACCTCAAATATTTTCAAATCTGAAATAATTTATTATAATTATTTATATATATTTCCATGATATACGAAAATCCTCTGCCAAAAAATAAAGCTGGTCGCGACTCGAGTAAACAACATCAGTCTAAAAAAAATAATTGCTAAAAATTAGTGGATCGAGTCTTTTTTACGACCAACATAGGGTCCAAACAGATTCCGCCTAAACTGGTCGAGTGTGAAAAGAAATTTTGAAATTAAAAATTGTTCACGTGACCATA
The DNA here is from genome assembly GCA_963457665.1 of Thysanoteuthis rhombus. Classification (NCBI taxonomy): domain Eukaryota; kingdom Metazoa; phylum Mollusca; class Cephalopoda; order Oegopsida; family Thysanoteuthidae; genus Thysanoteuthis; species Thysanoteuthis major. The sequence continues at coordinate 48,424,792 of OY735198.1, forward strand.
CAGCTGATTTATCGGTCAATCTGAGGTCATGTCGACCATCTTCAAACACCCTCAGCTTGGAGCAACTTCTTTCGATAAACACGACAGAAACCATGTTGCCATTAGCGGTTCTTGCCTCAGTGGTTTGTGCCTATTCCCACTTTACACACATACACTCACGAAGATGTGCGTTCACCTTTTATTTACACATCACACATAGTCACTTTGGCCAAAAGAAATTTCTATAGCTGGAAAGTTAGAATGAACACTTAAACATCTGAACTTACTTTTCTCAACTTGTATCCTCAACAATGTGGTTTAATGAACATTTCGTTTCATTCAAATATGTTTCTACGAAAACCAGTACTCATACAATAATCAACATTCCGTCTGTATTTGTTGAATGTTATAAAATATTTCGTTCATTAGTTAAGACATGAGTTTCTCATTGACTCGACTATCTCTTGAAATTGACACCTTCCAACTTCATCGTTCCTGTGCCTAATCCATGCTGTCTATATATTACTGCTACGTGGGGGAAAGAAAACTGGTGGTGAATTGTCAGTCATTTCGCATACCTTGGCTGCTGCTGGTTATTCTATTCATGACTTTCACGAAATACAATAAATATATACGTATATTTGTTCTGGGAATTTGCTTGAAAATAGTCCGATATCCCATAGAGCGATTGATTCCGTTACAAAACTACTGGGAAATAATTCATCATTGCCTACAATTCGACAAACTCTTCCAAAACGGAAAGACATACGCACGCGCGCGCACAAACACAAATAAAAACGACCAAGCAAAATATATATGCAAAGTTATTAAGCATTATTTCTGCATAAGGTCTGTCCTGAGGTCGAAGGTGTTATGTCTCCTGCCAGCGCCAAAAGTCAGTGAACGGGACAAAATAAAAGCCAGGATTTTAAATACTGTTCTAGGGTTTAGGGTTAGGGTTGGTGTTTTAATTGAATGTGCAATTTCCAGCTAGTTTTTCACTTGGGCTCATTCTACTGAGCCATTTAATCTGTGCAATTTTATACGCGTGTCATTTTCACCTAGATTCACCAGAGATTACGAATTTCTTTTTTTTTTTTTTTACACTTTTCCACTTCTCCCCATCTCATCATTTAAGGAAAATGTTTGCATAAAGCTTGTACATTCTGCTTTCGAACGAAACCAAATTGATGACTATACAACGAAAAGGGTGATTTCTACGAAGAATAAAAAGACAGTTTAGTAAAAGGCATCAAAACTCAGTTTAAAGCAAAAGCGAGGCCTTCCTATCAAAATGAAGGTAACTTTTTTCTCCATTTATACCAGCTATTGTGTCTGCCTCCAGTCAAATACATCAATCGCATGGTTTCCAGACTTCTGTTATCAAAGGCCTTGAGCAAAAGCTATTCAATGTTCAGCCCTTCTTACCTCTGCTAACGGGAGAGGTAATTTATTCACTTAGGTCTGTCTGCCTGCCTGTCTGTCCGTCAATTTCTCCACTCCATATCCCCAAAAGTTCACAATTAACTTCAATGAAATTTTGTGGAAATGTGGAAATGTGGGCTTCGACAGAAGTGATAAGATTTTGGGGGGCCAATGCAGAATTTTTTTCCTTCCTTGCTTAGTAGCAACAGGTCCACGCCGCGGTATATATACGAAAGTTATCAATTAATTTCAATTAAGAATGGCAATGGACTATGGAAGAGGTTATTGGAATCTGAGGCTGATCCACAATTTAAAAAAAAAGTTATCTCCCTTGCATCGCAGCTATGTGTCCTTACAGACAGTATCTCCATAAGTTTGCAATTTATTTCAATGAAACTTTCTGGAAGGGTAGGTTACGGGGTTAGGGGAAACTGCTCAAATTATAGGCGGATTCACGATATTTTTTTCGATTGAGGGATATTTTTCTCGTACAGTTATGCAATCACTTATTTCTGTCCATACAATACCTCCAGAAGTTTTTCAATAGATTTCAATGACATTTTGTGGAAGGGTAGGTCATGGACTGAGAAAGAGTTGATCTAAATTTTTTCAAGGAATATTTCACAGATACCTCCCCTGCATCATAACTATTTCTGAACTGATTTTCATTCAGTTTTAGTGATGGTTGGCAGAGGTATGAGCTCTCTGTGTGCTTTCTAGCTTATAAATTTTACATTTGGCGAAGGGTTCTAAATCGAAACTCATTTGCATTGTATTTCTGAACTCTGCTTGTGCTTACCTTGTCAATGTATATTTATCGTAAGGGCCATGGTTCTTGTAATTTAGCACAGCGTATATGATCTTCACTGAGTGTGCCTCTATCTACTGTAGCCTTGCATCAGATTGAGCTTATTTCTAAACAAGAAAGAAATGAAATATTCAAACACCTTTTAAATTTTAGAGAAGCAACACTGACGAAAGTACGAAACTGCGGCAAATTAGGTCACGTGATATAAGGAGGCACCCACCATGGCGGAAGGTAGGCTGATCTTCTTGAGGTTATTTATCAAAAAACACCATCTGTCCCTGTCATTGTAACGCTTTACATCAACAGAAGCATAAGAATACATTTAATTCACCCCCGATCGAGTTCTAAAGCCGAACATTTATATTTTGATCTCATTTTGTTATGAACCTTTTGTCATTTGTTGCATATCTTGCTACGTACTAAAAATGAACTATTATAGGCTAGCTCTCTCGTCTATCTCTCTTTTTTTTTTTGGTTATTGGTAAAAAAATGTTTTAGTTAGATGTAAAAGTCCTAGTAGATTCGTTTTTTGTCTACATTTTTTATTAGAAGAAATCCTTTTGAGGGGTTTAATGAGAAACATCTACAACCAATAACTCTATATCTACCGAAAGAAACATAGGTTCAAGAGTAACTGTTTCTGTGTCAAAGTGTATTTAATTCACATGTTTGCTTATTTTTATTTCATTCCGACTTCTAGGAAAACTAGAACTTATCTTCTTTCATGTTTTACCTTCTTTATTTACGTTTTCATTTTAATGTCATCAATTTTTTAAGATCTTTATTCGCTGTCTTCTTTTTGTGTTGTCAAATTCACTAGGAAGTATTGTTCGTTCAAACGATATTGTATCAGATTTGTGTAGTCTGCTATGAAATGAAGTTAAAAAATATTTATGAAATGTGTATATATAAATAATAGTTTTGTTTATGATATGATTTATTAATTTGTAATTCTATTTCTGAGGTTATCTTCCAATCCTTTAATTAACCAACTAGAACCCACGCTCTGTGAATTTCTGTTGAAACCAAAAATCTCCACCTTTAAAATCCACACCCACCTTATTACCAAAATAAGATTCCTTCCTGATTCTCTCTCTCTATATATGTATATATATGTATTTTTAGATTTATTTATTGTCCCAATTTATTAGATTTGGATTATCAAGTCACACCTATTTTTAGGCACATAATTGTCATTTATGGAAATATTCAAGGGTCTGAGTGTTACCTTTCGAATGATTATTTTTCACTTTTAAACTGCTGATAAAATTACTAGTTAATGTCTATTTTTAAGTTGGAAAACTGGATACACTTAAAATGATTCTTCTCTTATCTAAAAAAAAGTTGATAAAATGCTATTTATTCTTTCTCCTTTGGCCTCATTTATCGACAATACACATTTTACTGTCTTTTTTTGTTGTTGTTCAATAAAACGTGAATGAATTGAATCTCATAAAAATAACTTCTATTCGTTGTTATGTTTCTTGTTTTTTTTTTGTTTGTTACTGTATTGATCGGATCTGTTGAATGATTTGACCCCCCCCCCCTACGGCTTGCAGATATTTCTCTCTCTTCTCTGAATTTACATATGGTATTGCTGCGATTGCGAATTTCAATTAGAATTAATTGAGCTGAGATGAAATTAAAAAAAGACAAAGGAAAAAGTCTTTCACGGAAAAATTAATTGATTTTTTTTTCTCTTTTTATTTTATTTTCGTCACCTATTCTTGGTAATTTTTATGACAATCTACCGATATAGAAACATAATAAATGCTATAAATTTTCACATTAAAAAAAGTGAAAAAAATAAAATAAATAAATCGACTGAAAGAAAAGGTTGGCTTTTAGAAAAAACATACGAGAACCCGGCTAACCCCTACCTCCACTCTTAATTTTATTGGGATGGCTTGTATTTTCTGCTTTTTAAATGATTTTCTTTTTATTCGCTTTTTTTGTCAACGAAGTTGGAAGAGGTATTCACTCATGTCTTATCTGTTAGTCCATACAATATCTCCGAAAAAGTTCTCAATTAATTTGTATGACATTTTGTGGAAGGGTGGTCAAATGGACTAAGAAAGGATTGATAAAATTCTGAATTTAGGAATTTGTTTTCGATTGAGAGGTTTTATTTTTTTTATATATTAAGAAAAAGTAAACAATAATCCGAAGTATGGAAAATGGCATCACGGTTACTTCCACTTCATCGTAGTTATATGTACACATGAAATAACTCTAGTGTGGCCTTGGCAAAGGTGTTTCTAGTGCTTTCTTGTGTATGTTAGTGTGTCTCTATTTACCGAACTTCAAAAGATGAATTTTTTTTTAAAATGAAGACATGGTTGAAATTTTGCATCTGTAATATCTTTCAAGTTCTGAGAAGAAAAAAAATTTACATTGTTCTTGAGAATCTAATTCTCAATATGGGCTTACTGTCCCCACATTTTAGGTTTGGGACAATATGTCGGCTTCAGAATGCAATAAAGGTTCTGTCCGAATTCTCAGAAGATAACTTGGCGTAACAGACACCTGAGAAAGTTTGGAGAGTACATTGGCTGAAATATTGCGAGGAAAAATGACAACAATAATTAGGATGCTAGTTCTTCTGCATGATAGTTTGTTGCACTTATAACATGAGGATAAGTGTTATCATTGAGCAGAATCCCTGATTGATTTGTTTTGCCCAGAAATAAGCCTTTTCTTTTCCAATGTGCAATTCAATTGAGTTAATTGATCACCATAATGTGGTTTATGACATTTTCCTCTTCAATGTCACCGAACACAAGAACATTTTCCCCTTGTAGATTCTGTTTGAGTTGTAGGCTGTTGATGGCTGCTCTGAATGTAGCCACTTCTCTAGTTTTGGATTCTCTTAATTACATTTTTCATCATCAGTGACTATCTTGTCAAAAATGAATTTTCTTCTGTGCTGATCAAGAAGAGAAAGGCAAGTGTTTAAATGCTGACAGATATCAAGTTCATGTATGAAAGCCATTCCCCTTTGGGTGAATTTTTTCATAAGGCTTGTAAATGACATACTACAGTTGATTGATTGTACGAGGAATAATGACTTCGGTAAACTGCAAAGATACTTCTAAGCTTTCTCTAATATTATGCAAAAGATGATGCTGGGAACTATTGCATCAAACCAATACATTCCAACCGTCATGCAGCATTTTTCACTCACAATCAATATTATTGATTTTGTTGGCCTAACTCATAAAATCATGGCTGATTTGTTAGTTCTTCTTGCTAGGCTTGATCAATTTCACTTTTCCACCTCCTCAAGAAAGCCTCAAGCAGTATGGAACATAATGGCCTATTTCTATTTGAATCATTAATCCTTTCTTGTTTGCAAAGTAGATAGACTTTGTAATTGACTGATTCTTAAAACCTCCATGGATAAGATAAGTAGAAACAAAGTAATGTTCATGGTGGTAGTTCATTTAGTGTGGATTTGTTATAGCACTCATTTTCAAATATTTTCCCTGATAAATTGAGTGATCTTAAATTTCTGAAAAAAAGTGATGATAAAAGACAGCACCATGGACAGTCTCTTGAATAACTTTATACTGTGTTCTTTGGTTTATGTGTTATGTGTATGAGAATAAACACATACAATAGTCTAGCATTTAGTGATATAATTTGCCTCCGGGAAGTAGGTACCAGGTGAAATGAACAGAATTCATCTATCCAATCTTGTCTAGGCTCAACAATGACAGCAAATATTTTTAAATGATTGCTGGAACATTATTTTCAGTGGAATAACAATATTCTCATTATGGTAATAATTGTATGAGAGCATATCAGAAACTGTCATTCAAACACATACTTACTTCCACATACTCAAATTTCTTGCAAAATTTGCTGTCTATCCACAATTTCACTCAGTTTTTTTTTTACTAATCACAAGTAAATAACGTACAGCCATTCCAAATACTGAAAGCTTCTATCTCTATTTATGCAATGTTTCGTTAGAGCTGCACTTACTAAAAAAAAAGCTATCTAGAGCGTAAACATAGTATAACTGTACCTGCTAGCTTCATCAAGATCAAGATGCTTGATTTTCAGACCAAGTCATACAGTCCATGTCATGTCTCTTTGTATGTCTTTCTAAACCAGACTACAAAAATTATTTTGCTCCTGTATTTTTACTACTGGCCTGGTTTAGTGGTAAATGGTGAGATACATCAAATCCTTTAATCTAGGTTGAATCCTGATGGAACAATCTGTGGATCCTTCTGTGCTGCAATGTTAAATGTTTCTTTGTTTCTGTTGCCAAAAATTTATTGTATATGTCAATCACATCATTGCTCAATCTCTTTCATATACTTATACATCTTCATTATAACATATACTGTGACCTGACAGTTCAGTGCAAGGTCAATGCCAACTATTCTGTGCAAAGAGAACTTGGAATATATATATATATATATATATATATATATATATATATATATATATATAAAAACTAATTAATAATTGTGTCATCCTCAGACAGCTGTTTTGTCATATTACGACTCTTCTGTGGGGCTAGAGACTCAATATCTACTCCAGTGCTGCCAGGCGGTATTGAAACCTCCACTCCAGTCCAGTAATCTACCCCTGCCCTATGCAGAACCGGAAGGTCGATAGAACTGAATTAAGCGATATATTTTTACGCATAATTCACAATCTACCAGAGTGCTCAATTCAAGAGTTATAAGAGCGTTTACATATATATATATATATAAATAAACTTGTGTAAATTGTACTTCTTGGCAATTCTCAATTAATCATCTTTATTCCAATTTGTTTTTTTAACTTCTTCAACAATAAAGAAGTTGATAAATGGCTATGGAGATTGAGCTGCTAATGAACTGTAATTAGTCCCCCTGCAAACTCAAAAAATAGTTGGAATTTTTGTAATAAATCGTTCTAACCCTATAGTTTATTTTTAAACTCATTGAGCAATGAAGAAGTCACTAAATGACTGATTACTTTTATTTTCATGATTTATTTTCTGTTCAGACTATGCTCATTTTGTTTAAAGAAAAAAAATCATATCATTTTTGGGCAGAACGATAATATTGACATGGATTTGAAAAATAAATAAATGGTAAAAATTGTTATAGTCTCAATGTTTTGGCTGTTGCACCCTCCAGCCTTGAATGTTATGTTTAAAACAACAAAGATAAGGAAAAGAAATAAATCATTGTATGAGAATGATAATCCTCTATCTAAGGAATTTAGACGGAAAGTAAAACATTGACTTGTAACCATGTGTCCTTGGGAAATCACAAACCCCAATAATACTGTTAAAAGGATTGGCTTAGATCATAGCATAAATATTTTGTGTGTGGTGATGAGGAGTGGAGTTACTACCCAGCATAAAATTGCTCCTTCAAAGAAAAAATAGAAAATGAGGTTCTTCATTTCCTGGTGGAGTGGTTTCAAGAAATAGGTGAAATGTTTGGTAAGAGATGGAGAAACACTGGGATACCCTCTTTATGTGCATGAAGTTGAATTTTTAATTTTTTGTTTCAGCTGAAAACCTGCCACATGCGTTGGTTTTTCAGCTACATGTTTACTTGGTAATTTCAAACTGAATCTGGATCTTTTTGTTTTAACTAATCTGACTGACACAAAGTAAGAGTTAATTTTAGCATTATACATACAGTAGAAATTGAACCCTAAGAGCTTAAAAACTTTGGAATTTCCAAGAACTAATCAGCTAAAACATGCTCTTAGAGCCTATTAGTAACCACGGAAAATTTGGTGGTCATATCTCATTGAGTTATGCAAAGACAGACATTCAACAAATTATAGTAAGATGATATGTGAATAGGAAACCTGCTAGATTTTAAACATAAGCCCATGACAGATGAAAGAAAAAAATACTTGGAATAACCGCCAAAAAATGATAGCAAGTATTAATGTTTAAAGTAGGCTTACAAATAATCTCTCATGTGGATTTGTCAGTTACATAAAGCCTTGAATATATTTTGTTGCAAGTCACTGTTTATTGCTTTGAATTACGATAGAATGAGTCAGATGAATTCAGACACGGTGACATCTGTCTTGACATTTCAAATAAACTTGGTACTTATTTTATTCTTATTATCTAGCATTATAAATATCACTAAAATTATGTATTATAAATGCCACCAAAATATATTCCAAAGTATACCAAATTCTAGTATTAAAGAACAGATATTTACATATTTATAGCAATCTAATTCTTTGAACAATTAGCCCCGCACCTTTGGATGCCTTATTGGTGTTAAATCTCCATCTTTTGGCAATTCCGTCCTGGACAAATTGGCAGTGTGGGAATCACAAAATTAGCATGGAAGTGTGTAAACATTCTAGCCATTTTTGACTATTTTGGGGCCATTTAGAACCCCTTGGTGTTTTCTGGTCATTTCTGGCTACTTTTTTTATTTAGCCTCTTTTTGCAGTCAAACTAATGTGTAAATATTCTTTGAGTTTCTGTCTTATATGATCACAGGTTCAAAAGGAAAATCAATTCTAACCTATGCGTTCTTTCTGGATGAGTAGACTGTAATATACAAAAAAATGCAGGTATTGCGAAATGCATCATCACAAACCATGTTATATAGGGGAGTGCCTGTATTGATTCTTATTTGATGAAGTATTATAAATCATTATTGATTTTTTGATTACTATTTACCTTCATCAAATTAACTGTTTTATCTCCAAATTCTCATTTTGTTCATTCACTGTCGATATGTATTATATTTGTTTTTCAACACTGACAAATATATTATTAAAAATGGATGTATAATATACTTGGGCTTTGCATTACTAGCAATTGTTTAGCTCAATGGTAAGAGCAATACTATGTTAAAGTGCCTACCTATCATTTGCAGGTTTGATTCCTGTAGTAGCCCCACTTTCTTTATTTGTTTATACTATTTACACAATCTACAACAAATGATACATTCACCATGTAATAACAGGAGATTATTTCTTAATATACACACACACATATATATATATATATATATATATATATATATATATATGTATATATATATAATATAATATAATTTTTTGAAAATTTCATTTTTCAAATTCCATTCAAGTTAGAAACTTATTCTTGTAGCTTGTATTGAATTTGTGTGTAAAGAATTTGGTCAGGGTGTTCCAAATTAACCTACTCTACCTATTTGTAAGAATATTTCTCCTGACTGTTTCTGTTTATTCACTCATCTGATTGGTGTCAAACAATAGGAAATGTGTCGTAAAGCAACAATAATCTTCAGTTTTAAATCTATTTGCACTTGAAATGGTCATAATTAGGAAAAGGAGTGGAGTGAGCACTTAGGAAATGGCTTCTTGAAAAGGAAGAGTTGTCTCAATTGCATTTTTGAATATCTTATTGGTATGGATGTCTAGGCTCAGCTTGTAAAGATGCTGGTTCTTTCAACTGCTGGTTGAGGTTGAAACCCAGAAGAACTCTTACCTCTGGTCCTCAAGCATGCCTTTCACTTTTTATATACCCTTTGACCTGTTCACTCAGTTCTTGATTTACAACATTTTAACTTAGGATCTTAAAAACAAAATTTTTCCGATTGATATATTTGAACTATTGTTCTCATCTCTTCCAACATTGCCAGTATTGATATATCTTGAGTAATGCGGGTATTTTGCTCCAAATTTTTTGTAATGATCAAAGTCTTATTGTAATAATAACTAAAAATACATTTCATTTGTGCAGTCTCTCTATGCTGAAGCACTTCTACTGTCCCATTTGGCAGGATGACTTGGTTGGTGTAAATTGATCCATAAAACTTGTAAAGAGAGTCATTATTCTCTGTCTTGGATTCAGGTTTCTGGCTAATGTAAATAGAAAGGCAACACTAGTTTATACTTTTAATTAGCAGTTGCAAAAATGGTGCTTGCTGTAAATAGTGTTCAACATTGATGGACAATAGACCAAGCTGTGTACCTACACTATTGTACCTCAATTAGGACATTTTAAGGACCTGAATTGAGTTTTTAAAGCCCTCACCTCCTCATTTTGATTGTGATAGTATTTTCTTCAAATAGGTGCCTTTGTTAGTTTAGCATGTGTGTATATTTTTCTTAGTTTAACCAATAATATTTGCATTATATAATCATCAAGAAATTAAAAAAAAGTTTCTGTTTGAAAGAAGAGCCACTATTTGCTATTTTCCTGATAGATTAAGGATAAGACAGAAAAGGGATTTTTTTTTTATTCATACAAATTTAAAAGAAGGTCCTTTCTGATGACATTTGAAAAAAAAGTCTCTTTTAGATGAATTTTTACTCTTTATTGTTATGACACCTGATTTATCAGAGGCTAGGGAAACAGTATGTAAAGTCATTTAGTCCTGGTGATCGGTGAACAAATTGTTCAGTTGGTGATAAAAGCATGAAATTTTGGTGCAAATAACCATTGATAGGTACTGATCATTTTCCAGATATAGCGACATTCTAAAACTGCAACCATATCAAGAATGATGGGGATTTCATTTTCCATAGCAACATCTTTTTAAATTTTCACAACAAAAGGTTTCTCAACTTTTTACTTGTTGTATCAGGTTTTTTCACTGACATACTAAAAGTCTACCACAGTCTTATTTCTCAAAAGGTATAATTTTCAAGATGTCATACAAAGGCCTTACTACAGAATTACTATGAATTATGGATGTTTTCATACTGCAGTACACACTAAATAGACAAATTCCTGGATCCACTCCATAATGTAATTGCTTTCCCTCAACATGTGGCCTACTTTTCCACAAAATTTCATTGAAATTCATTGAGAACTCTCAGAGATATTTTGTGTAGAGAAATGAGTGAATAAAGAAATCTATGGATTGAAAAGAATAGAAAAAATATCTCTGATTCGAAAATTAATTCCTGAATCCACCCTAGATTTAAACATTTCTTCCTTGCAGTGTGTTTTACCCTACCTCAAATCCCACAAAATGTTTTTAAAAAAGACAACAGAAAAATATCTTTCAATCAAAAACAAATCACTGATTATGCCTCAAAACTTGATCAAATTTCCTTGATACGTACCTTTATACTCACGTGAAATTTCACTGAAATCCATTGAGAACTTTTGGAAATATCATACGGATTGTCAGGTGCAGATACAGAAATGTATGAAAAAGTAAATGAAAAAATATCTCTCAATCAAAAACAAATTATCCACGAAATTCGATAGACGTCCATTGGGAAAATTAGGAGATAGTGTTTGAACAACAGGACTGGCTAGCGAAATGTAGGGAGAAAACAAAAATAGAAATATTGTCTCAGTCAAAATGAATTCTTGGATGTACCTAAAAATTTAATCGCATCTTCCTTGATACGTACTTACCCTTACACGAAATTACATTACAATTCATGGTGACAGATCATGTTGACGGACTTGAGCACATACAGAAATTTATAAAAAACAAAACACAAAAATATCTCTATCAAATACAATTTCCTTATTTATTTCTCCCTTATGATATGCTTTATCCCTCCAAAGAATTTCATAGAGAACTTCTGGAGATATTGTGTAGACAAACAGGAATGAATACAGAAATGTATTGAAAAAAATGCAAAAATATCTCCTTATGAAACAAATTTCTGGATCCACCTCATATCTGTCTTCATCACAAAGTTTTCGATGAATTTCAAGAAATTTCGTGAAAAGTTGGGCCACAAGACAAGAAAAGAAGTGATCGAATCTTGGGGTGGATCCAGGAATTTGCTTTTGATTCATTCATATGTTAACATAATATCTTGGGAATATCTCAATTAATTTCAATGGAATTTTGTGGGGAAAAAACAGATTGTAAGGAAAAATTGATTTGATTTTGTGCTGAATCTGGGAATTCATTTTTTGATTGAGAGATGTTCTTCTTTCTTGATATTTGATATATTTCGGTCCTATTTGTCTACACAATATCTCTGAAAGTTCTCTAAGAATTCCATTGAAATTTTGTGGAAAGTTGGGCCTCAAGATGAAGAAATTTTGGGTGTATCCAAAAATTTGTGTTTCTTTAGGAGATATTTATAGGCTTATCTGGCTTGTTGCTAGTTTTGAAATATTGCCTCACAACTGTTTCTAACAAAAACCTTTTTCAGAATGCTTCCATATCTAAAATTGTTTAGTACACCCTAGAGTATCACTATACCAAGTTTTATGCTTTTATCATAAAGTGAGCTATTCCGACCAAATTCTGCACCAATCACCTTGAATAAAAGAACTATTACTGGTAGTTGCAAATCTGCAGGGAGTGGCAATAACTTTTTAACGATTGTTTTATTTGTTATAGGTGAGGTGAGCAAATTGCAGAATCACCTCAGTTTGCTTCGAGAGGAGTATGTCAAGCTCCAGGAACGTCTGGCTGAGGTGGAGAAAAAGTACCAGGTGGCATTAGCCTCCTCGGGTCAGTCTGCAGACAGTGATGATGACAACAATTTTGTGCCTCGACTTCTCAGAAAAGTAGCTGATTTATTTAACAAGGAAACATACAGGTAAGAGAACCATATCTACAGGTTTTTAACTATTGTTGGTTCAAAAGAAAAAAATTTTAGGGGGTGGATCCGAGATTTTAAACAAGGTGGAATCCAGATGGAAAAAAGTATTTCCACAAATTGATAAGTGATAATGAAAACGAATTTCCAACATTGAAGGCATGAAAGTTGTGTGATCTGGCTTTTTTCACTTGCAGTAAAGTTGTCGCTTTCAGCACTAGAATTGACAAAAGAGTAATGAATTAAAGAAATTTACCACAAAACCAATAAATTAAAAAAAAACATCTTGTTTTCAAGGTTAATTCAAGATTACTCGGGATTATTTATTTTTTCTAATTTTTCCTATTTATAAGATTTTTCAACTAATATTTATAATATGTAGATAATTGGCTTTGCCTGAATATTAGGAGGTTGGATTCTCTCTACTTTCCCTCCTCCTGGATCCACTCCTGCTTTTAGAGAAAATTGCATTTTGCTATAGAGATTTAACAAAACAAGTGTTGCTTGTTTTTGAAATCAGTTTTTAATAGACTTCCAAGATTCCTTAAGTTCCAAGAGCTAACCTAAGGTGCTACTCCCTCCCTCACTGGTTAGCTTCTTTTCAGTCCCCAAGAAATGTCACTGGGGTTATGTGAATTGTCTATTGTAATATAAATATCTCTTGAATTACCAGTGCTGTCAAAAAATGATGTTGATATTTGGATAATTTTGTAACTGGGTTGTGCTTAGTAAGGGAGACCACTCTATGTTTAGCATCCAATAGTTATCTCCCTGGACAAATGTTACAAACTAAAATATAGACATACTTGTGGCATATTACATGAGTAGATTTTTATTTCTTAGGCAAGGCATTTTAAATTTTAATTAGTCTTGTCTTCATCTTACTACTGCTGATTCTTATCCCAACTTCCGTCTGGCAGTAGAAGTAAATAGCATGAAGTAGAAATTAAGAAGTAGCTCTAGAAATAACAAGTATAAAGATATGTATATTTTAAAGAATAATCTCCTGCAATCAACCCTGTCTTCATTTCTCTATTGTCTATAACTTTGAGGAAAATCATTAACATTTCAAATTTTGTCTGGACAATCAAATCTCTTCTCCCCATCTTTGATGTCATCAACACGTTTTGGCTGATCCATTCTACGACCTTCTTCAGCTGAAATATGTAATATATGTAAGGAAAGAGTCTCTTTTTATGATAGTGTTAAGCAAAGAATGGTAGCAAAGACTCTCTTTCTTTATGGATATTACATATTACCCCTGAAGAAGGCCGTAGAATGGATTGGCTGAAATGTTGTGTTGACAACAACGAAAGATAGGAAGAAGAGTTTCAATGGCCCAAACAAAAGTTGGAATCTTCTCTCTCTCTTTCTTCTTTCTTTCTTTGTGGTATCAGATTTGCACAAAAGTTCTGTATTGTACTGCTGGAATCTCTGGATCCTCCACGTAGTGTGGATTTCCTTGTTTTTCAATAATTTAATTTCTCTTGTTGCAGTGATGTAACCATTCTCCTTGAGGGTGGTCAGAAGATCAAGGCTCATAAATTCATTCTCCAATCACGCACAGATGACTGGGCTTGCGGGGCTGATTTCTCACAAGTATCAGAACTGGACTTCTCAGGTACCTTGCATTGATGAGTTTATTGATCCCTAGACTCTTTTACTTGCTTACCCTTTGGCTTTGCAAATTCAACTCCCACCGTCTCCTACCCTGCTTTGCAAAATAGATTTTTTTTCCAACAATAATACTTTGCGCTTTTTATGAAATGATAATTCTGTGTTTTTTCTATCTATGGATTAACAATGAACCTTCAATAGTTTCAGCAACTATGTTTTTAGAAAACTTTTTCCAAGATTTTATTTTATATCAGCCTTCAAGTCCATTGTTGCACATAGGCCTCCCTCCAGAGGTCTGTTGTTGTTATTGAGAGACATGGGGTGGAGGTGATGGAGCTTGCCCTGCTCTGTTGGCAGTTTGGAAGAGATGCATTAATGCCTCTCCCAAGTGAATTAGTGCTAAGTGAATGCAAAGGGTCTCAGATGGAATTCAGACTTGGTTCACGGATCCCATTCTTTGTGCTGTTGAATACTTGATTACATGCGTCCTCCCTCGGAAAATTTACACTCTCCGAAAGATTTTGCACCCTCCCACTAGGAAACAACAAAGGATAGGGTATATTGTAACTTTACTCAGAAAAAATTTTCAAATAAATCTGAGCTGCACTGATTAGAAATTTACTGCTTTGCTATATATTTTCTTGATGACTGTATCAGATTTGGCTCTTCCATAGTGTATTTTTAACTTTAAATGGGATTTACCTGCCACATATATGTTCCTATTCTTCTATCAGCATGTGTGGCAATAGTTTCACTGATACTAAAATAGTGACCAACCATATCTTGTGTGCCCACATACTTACCATCCCTTCCCCAAAGCTGTTGGTCCTATGAACATGTGGTTTGAGTTGGGCTTAACATGTGTGTACCTCTCCAAGTCATCTGCATAAATATACTCACACAAAAAGAAGCAGTCAGCTGTGTCCTTGTACAGCTTACATATATCTACTTTAATATCTCATTTTGCACTATCCTGTTAAGCTATAGCCCTCTCTTCAAATATTTTTCACAGTAAATTTAGTAATATTGAATTTCTGAAATAAATAATGATAAAAGATGACATCATGGACCATCACTGAAACCATTGAATTCTGTTCACTTTGGTTATTGGGCCATGTGTATAAAAATAAATACATACACATGCATGTACAATAATTTATCATGTAATGATATACATTAACATCAAGCAATATTCCACCAGTTCCACAAAGTAGCTACCAGATTAGATACACAATACTAATCCATTTCAACTTGTTGAGGCTCCACCATGACATCATATATTTTAAAATGATTGATGGCACAATATTTAATTTTGCTATATTATAATGAAACCATATACTGCTGTTTTGTTTAATGCTGCATATTTCAGGAATGTTTTGAGTGTTAACTGAGATATCACTGTAGTTTCAGTCTTAGCATTCTTTTTCTTTCAGGATATCCCCTTTCTATCTATCACACTTTTTTCCTCATCCTGGCTTCACCAGCTCTTTCTCACCCACTTGTCTGCCAGATTCAGCTAACGGTACATCTTACCTGTTCTAAAAAAATAATCTAGAGGTTCTCACTGCAGTGTGGATAATTGCTGGGTTACAATTAATATCTTATGTGGAAAATCTGTTGGGTAAATAATTGGAAAAAATTGCACACTGTGAAGAATAAATAAATATAGTAATTTGCTAACAATAATAATTTGAAACTCTCTTTCTACATCTCTCTCTCTCTCCACCAATTTCTTTCTACGTCTCTCTCCCTCTCCACCACTCTCTTTCTACTTCTCTCTCTCTCCACTGCTCTCTTTCTACGTTTCTCTTTCTCTCCACTGCTCTCTTTCTATGTTTCTCTCACTCTCCATCGCTCTCTTTCTACGTTTCTCTCTCTCTCCACTGCTCTCTTTTTACGTTTCTCTCTCTCTCCACTGCTCTCTTTTTACGTTTTTCTCTTTCACTACTGCTCTCTTTTTACGTTTCTCTCTTTCTCTACTGCTCTCTTTTTACGTTTCTCTCTCTCTCCACTGCTCTCTTTTTACATTTCTCTCTCTCTCCACTGCTCTCTTTTTACGTTTCTCTCTCTCTCCACTGCTCTCTTTTTACGTTTCTCTCTCTCTCCACTGCTCTCTTTTTACGTTTCTCTCTCTCTCCACTGCTCTCTTTTTACGTTTCTCTCTCTCTCCACTGCTCTCTTTTTACGTTTCTCTCTCTCTCTCTCTCTCTACCGCTATCTTTCTACGTTTCTTTCTCTCTCCACTGCTCTCTTTCTACGTCTCTCTGTTTCTCTCCTCCACTCTCTTTCTACGTCTCTCTGTTTCTCTCCTCCACTCTCTTTCTACGTATCTCTGTTTCTCTCCTCCACTCTCTTTCTACTTCTCTCTCTCCACCTCTCTTTCTACTCTACTCTCTATCAACTTCTCTGTCTCTCCTACACTCTCTATCAACTTCTCTCTCTCTCTCTCCTGCTCTCTCTATCAACTTCTCTCTCTCTCTCTCCTGCTCTCTCTATCAACTTCTCTCTCTCTCTATCCTGCACTCTCTATCTACTTCTCTCTCTCTACCACTCTATTTACTTCTCTCTCTCTCCACCACTCTCTATTTACTTCTCTCTCTCTCCACCACTCTCTATTTACTTCTCTCTCTCTCCACCTCTCTCTATCTACTTCTCTTTCTCCACCACTCTCTATCTACTTCTCTCTCTCCACCACTCTCTATCTACTTCTCTCTCTCTGTCTCTCTCTATCACTCTCTATCTACTTCTCTCTCTCTGTCTCTCTCTATCACTCTCTATCTACTTCTCTCTCTCTCTCTCTGTCTCTCTCTATCACTCTCTATCTACTTCTCTCTCTCTGTCTCTTTCCATCACTCTCTATCTACTTCTCTCTCTCTGTCTCTCTCTATCACTCTCTATCTACTTCTCTCTCTCTGTCTCTCTCTATCACTCTCTCTCTCTCCCTCTCTCTCCCTCTACCCCCTCTCTCCCTCTACCCCCCCCTCTCTCTCTCTCTCTCTCTCTCTCTCTCTCTCTCTCTCTCTCTCTCTCTCTCTCTCTCTCTCTCTCTCTCTCTCTCTACTTCTCTCTGTTATAAAACTCAAATTTGCAATGGGCTGGACAAGTTGCAAGAATGTCAGAGAACTGCTGGACATTTCAACTCACAGCATGGGTCCCCAGAGATCATACACGAAACTGTGGCCAACAATTAGACAAACTAGATCAATTCAGAAAGCCCTGGCTCCGCGATGCCCACAATAGAGAGGTCTGGCAAATCTTGGGGATGCTCCATGTCCAACAACAGATACTAATAGACTGATGATGACTTTTTAAAAAAATCTTGTGGTTCTCTTGCTGCTATTGTCAAAAGTGTACACACACAATGGTGATCCCTACTGCCAAAGAAAAAGCAAAAGAAAAATCATTTCATCATACCCTAGATTATTCTGAATTAGCCTTGAATTTCCACCTTCTCTATTCTTTTTTTGTTTTTTTTTGAATAAAAAATTGTTAGCATGTGAATAGAAAATGTGCTAATTGTAACTGTATTAATTGAAGGTTTCCTGTATTCTTTCTGTGAGTTGCTAGAATTCGTCTACAGCTACCTACTGCGCACTTATCTGATTCAATGTTCTGTCAAAACCTGCATATCGTTAAAATGAAAATCGGTGCATTGAGTTTCTCTTAAAACAGATTTCTTCCTTACGAGGGAAACATAATGTTTAATCTTTGTGGCATTAAAGAAAGAAATTTTTTTTTTTCCAGCCATCAACTTTGATGTGGCCTATGCCCTTTTGAAATGGGTTTACACAGATCAAATCAACATCCAAGCTGATGAAACATTCCTACTTGACTTACTCAAGTCGTCCGTCAAATTTAAGTTGCACAGTTTGTGTGCCAGGTAAATCATGTCTCACTTTTTGATATTGAAGGTCAATCACCCACTTTACTTTGTATGAGGAAAGGACAACTGCATCCTGGACAAATGCAGTGCTGGACATTTGCATTTGTTTTTCTGTATTTTTGTGTCCCAATACATGCATATCTCATATTGAATGTAATTTGTTTTTCTTTTTTCATAACTTTGCCCTGAACATTTACCTACTTATATATGCATATATCATATGATTTTATAGATTTATATAAATATTTTTTTTTTCCCCCTTGAAATTTTTTATAAATTTAGAAAAGGGATCGTATAGCTTGCATTTTATTGATTCAAAAAATTAATTCATAAGTCCAAGCTTAAAAAGTATGCATGTCAGGGGAAATGCCTCGTGAGAAACTCAATTTGTCCTCAGGATTGTAGTGTGCCATTCATGATCGAAGGTGCTTATGGATTTTCTTATTTCTTGGTTAGAAAGAATTCCACTTTGCTAGCCCATTTTCTTTTTATTTTAAAGAATGTCGACCAAAACTGTCACCAAAGGTTACTTCAGTTTTCAAGTTGGTCTGGCTGGCTGGCTATGTACGTATGGCATGAACAGGCTGCACCAATGGAGCTAGAAGGCTGAAATTTCAACCTTTACTCCTTATTATGTCTGGGAGAAACATCTTGTTTTGTTTTTTTAACCTACTCCCCCTTGGGTTTTTATTTAGTGGAGAGTTCAATTTCCAATGTAATTTTATGCCAAATTGACCTCTTAATTTATGTCCATGCTTTTTTTTTTTTTTTGAATTTAGACTTCGAGTGAGATAGGTAACTTATTTTCCAATTTTTTTAATTGATCATCCCTAACACTGTATGCTGCCAAGAGATGTTGGTTGCTTGACAGTTTCTAACGAGTGTTTGCATTGTTTTTACTTTTGTACATTCTCACTCTTTCTCTCCCTTTGTATCCCAGTCATTGCTTTCATTCTCTTTCCCTCTCCAGTCTAGTTTCAGTCATAGTTCAACTTATGACCAAGTACTTGGGTGCCATTCCAAGTACTCCCCCTTTATAGCATTTCTCAGGGCAGTGGGAGTTTCTTGGCTGCGCCCATCTCCTCACCAAGTAATATACTGCAGATAGTACTGAGTTACATGGTACCAACAACTTGGTGGGGAGGAGTTGATTCATGCCTTTCCCAAGTACAATGTGAATACCATCCGTCTCATACTGCTGAAAGATGTTGGTCACTAGATGGTTCCTATTGAGTGGCTTACCAAACCTGTATTTTTTTTTTTTGTTTGCTTAAATCAATAAAATGCATGTTACAATCCCTTTTTTAATTAATGAAAATGTTTTTGATAAATTACATATGTAAAATTATATCTTGTATGAAACATGCATATTTTGGGACACATATGTCCATAATGCAAATGTCTTATTACTGTTGTTTGTACTGTTAAGGGGGATGTTGAAATTGGCTGTGTATAAGATTAAATTAAACGTGTTCATCTTTTGCTGGCATCAAAAATGAGATTGTTCATTTTCAAAATTGTATTCAATCTGATTCAGATCTAATATTCTCTTGGTTGTGAGAGGAAAAATCATTGAGTGAAAATGAAGAAGGCTTGTGTGGTATTAGGTTGTTATAAATGAAATGTCATTTTTTTTTTAATAGTAAGTTTAAGGATGATGTAAACACAAAAAAACAGTAAATATTCAATCAAAATATGATCCATTTGAAGCAATAACTGTTCTCCAACAATCATCTAATAACAGTATGTCATATCTATTGAATTCAGTCACAAATTCAGTAAAAACATGAAATATGGCCTCCCTATTATTGAACCTTTTACGCAAATAAAGTTCAAAATGCTTGAAAAGATGATAATCTGTGTTGAGTGAATATGGAGGATGCTGCTAGATTTCATATCCCGATTCTCTAAGTTCTGGTGTATTTATCAGAGTCTTGTCCCACCAATAAATAAATGATGATGAAGTCAACTTGATATAGCGTTTGTATTGAAATTTTTTTGTTTATTTCTTAGGTGTGAAAATGCTTTGATGTCTTTCGTAAATATGAAAAACTGCATAAAATTCTACCAATCTGCCGAAGAGATGGGGGCTGATATCTTGAAAAATCATTGCTCAGAATTAATTTCTAACCATTGGGTGAGTTGAAATTCTCTCTTGCTCTTTCTCTCTGAGTTGCACTCATTATTTTTTTGTGAAAAGTTCAAGACACTTTTCTTTTAAAATGACTGTTTTTGTCTTATCCAAATCCAGGACATGAAATTCCAAATTGTTTAGGTAGAAATACATTTTGTTGAAAATTTTAAATATGGAAGATGAGATTTTAGTCTTGTTGGTTGACCATTATACTGATGTCTCTGGCTATGCCATGATATGCATGAATGTGTTATTCTTTTTTTAAAAATTTTTTATTTGAGAGGTCTGGTAATGATACTACTCTTTTGACCTCCGAAGTTGTTTTCCAGTAGTGTAATAAGATATCAAAACTGCTGTTTGTGTTTTGGGGCTGCAGGAGTTATCAGAAAAGAGGTAGAATCTTCCACCGGTCTGCTTCAGGGGTCCCACTGGTTTGCTTTTCTGTCTGAGTAACCTTCTCCAGTTGGACTTCCTTACAGAGCTAAAGGGCTTTAATGACTGGATTATTTATCCAGACAAGTGTATTCTAACCTTCCCCTAAGGAATAAGTGCGAAGTGAAGTTAATCAACCTTGGAGGAAATTCAAACTTAGTTCACAGATTCCGTTTTCTAGTAATTGTTAGGCCACTCCACACATCTTAGTCTTGAAAGTTTGTAAGAACGTGTCGTGTTAATCTAGGAGCATTACCTACAGTTTTGCATTTTTTTCACTTTATTAAAAAGAACTTGTCAATATTTTCTTCAAAGTCACATTGTAAGGAAGGGGAGTGATTATGGCAGAGTATGTCAATGAAGAATGTATTTGAAAAAAATCATCAAAAGTATTAAATAAAATTGTATGGTCAGATTTAAATTAAGGATCAAATGAAATTTAAATTGAGATATTGACAAAAAAACTTCATATTTACCATGTCAGGATGGTTGCTAGAGAAAATTAGGTGAGTGAGCATCAAATACTCTCCTATAACTACCTTACTGTCGAGGCAGTAGTAACAGTGAAAGAGCTGTTTCGCCCATTGTCAACCTTTACGAAGACCACTCACTAGTTATGGTTGTAGTAAGTTAACTTCCATCTCTTAACAGATTACGTAAGCTGTGTTCAGGAATTATGACTTGTTGTTTTAGTTGTACCAATTCCTTGCTATGTTAAGCGAAATATTGCCGAAGAGAATATTTACTCCAAATAAAAAACAAAAAAAGGTGCAGGTGGCCTAATGGTTAGTATAGAAAATGGAATCTGCAAATTGAGTTCAAACCCTGGCTTGAGCAGTTTGTATTCACTTTGCACTAACGTCCTTAGGAAAGGCATATCAGCTGTCCTTTTCAGCCTTGGTTGGCAACTAGTCTAAGAGATGGACAACTCTGAATTCAAACCAAGAGAATCCAGTCTCTCATCCAGTGTCATGAAGCTGGCTATGGACAGATCAGGGAATGTATTCCTGAAATGTATGCTCAACAAGGCTCTGGTGAAGCCGAGCAAGCCGGAAGTGGATTATGATATATTGCTGGAGTAAAATAAAGGGACAGATGAAATAATACTACTGCTGTCATCACCTTCCAACGACAATTGGAGTAACTGGTGGAAGATTTTTAAAAAATAAAGTAGATCTGTTCAGTTGAATCTGACTTGAGAATTCAAATTCAAGACAGTTGTGTTGTTTCTATCCTCTTGAATTAGTGCCATTGTGGGTGTTAGATTTCAAAGTTCATTTTAGGAATTCAACCTCTCAACCTTGATTGATGATCATGATTTATGTCTTGAATTTTTGTTGGTTTTAATTGTTTGGTTCATCTTGGTTTTCTTACAGAATGATTTCACTAGTGAAGATTTTGTGAGTATGCCAGCTCCCCTCTTGTACAAAATGTTTAAATCCAAGTCTGAACATGTGCTGCACACTGCCATCCGTGCACAAAGGGAAGATGTTGTATTCCTCTACCTCATTGAATACGACTCACAGGTAAGTAAGCGACACTCTGAAATCCGTGGTCATCACATGTATAGCTGTTATCTGATGTGCTTTATTTTTTTGATCATGACATTTTGGCTTGTGTGTTCTTCGTCTATCATGTTAGCACTAGTAACCTGATACTTTAGTAGTTAGTCCCATGACTCTCTTGGACTGTGGAGTTCTGGTTGAGGAGATGAAAAAGAAACAAAGTTGTAAGTTACTTATGAAAATCACCAGATGCAATATACACTTGAGGAATAATAAAGATGAAGAAAATATCCTGAAAAATATATGATATGATGGAAAAACTTCATCTGAGAACATCAGAAATCAAGTAGGATGTCAATGTAATAATTTGTAACAGAAAAACCAATTCCATATTTCATATCCTATGATAGCACATAGTTCTAAAAATTAGGGATCAGTTTATTGTGTTAGGGAAATACAAAACTGATCCACTTCTTTATCATTGGTTACAAGTTTTATATTTATACTGTGTATGCTGAACTATAAGAGAAATGGTTTTCAAGGATATTTTGAGATCTACTGTTCTTTACAACTTGTCTAAGTCCATACAGAACTTCAGTAGATGGCTCCTGAGTCATAATACCTGCACATTGGATACAGTGTAATACTTGCATGGTTTTGAAAAAAATTAAATGATGGTATTATATACTGGCATATAAAGTAAATATATTTTTACTATCTTACCATTGCTGCCATTTTTTAATGGCAGTATTTGAGTAATTTTTCAATTGCAATTACATAAATGTTAGAATATAAAGAGAAGGTGTGAAGCTGATTCAATTGAGAATTTTTACAGAAATCAAATATTGTGTGCAATCATATTTTTCTTTCAAGTAATGGATTAATAAAATAGTCTTCTAAAGGAATTAACTCTTGTATAAAATATAATAGTTATTACCCCCGTGGATGTTACAGACAGAAAATATATCCATGCTCAAGGGTTATTATATTGCTACATGTAGATATTATTTATGTACTTGATAATTTTATGAAAATTACTTTCATTTTTTTTTCTTTAAATTTTCTAAATAGCAATGTTTTTTTTTAACTTAAGTTGACTCCTTTGAAATATTCATTCTGAAATTTTTGGTTTTTTTCTTTTTCTTTCAAGTTGAGCGTTAAGCTGAATGAACTGGATAGTCGTGGAGACATTCCTCTGGATATGGCTTTGCAGAGCAGGCAGGAAAGTATTGCCAGCACATTGGTCAACAACAAGGCTGACGTGAATCGAAGAGATAAATCTGGACGGAGCTTGCTACACAAGGCTATCAAGAGAGGTCAGTTGGTTTGACTCTTTACTGTATTACAGTATTTTCCAAAGTCTACGGTCCCTCAAAATGAGATGTTTTTCAATAAAATCTGAGAAGACTTTATTTTATGAAAAATGGTTTGTGAAATAAAATGATAAGTCGTTTGGTTTGAAGTTGAATGAAAGTATGATGTTCAACGGAGGATCTTGGAGTCCCTGAAGCAGCAACATTCTTTGCATCAGTCTGCTTTTAATGATTTTTTTCACAACAATTACAAATTTATAACAATTAAAAACTAGTTGTTTTTTATTTTGATGTTTGATTGATTGTTGTTTTTGTTTTTTTTATATGAATGAATTCTCTCTCTAAAACAATTTTTGGTTCATTTAATGTTTCATCAAAATGAGTTTTGCGGGATTGTCTATGAAAATAGGTAAAGGTTCTATGAATGGAAAATCATATAAGGCTTCCGCAACGAAGTAAGTTTGGGAACCCTTGCTCTCTCAATACTTGCAAGTTTGGATCTGTGATGTGGTGTAATCGTGATCAGCATGGAATACAAATCAGTGAATGGTACAAAGTCTGGCCAAAGCTGTTCATGTCCTCTTTACATTTTCACCTTTTTGGGTTATGTTTGCTTATTCGGTAGTAAAATACAATAGCTTTAAGATTAACAGAACTTATCCCCCTTGATGGCTAAAAATGGTTAGATTTTTAATTTCCAGCTGACTTATGGCTGAAAATTTTATGTACACTTAAATTTTATGTTCTTGCTTTAAGATACCATTCTTCTAATCTTAAATGTTGTTTTCAAAATAGCTCAAAAATTGAATTTTGCTTGTCGGATGGACTGTTTCTATCATACCCGGACAAATTATTGTTCAGAAATATTAAAAAAAAAAATAATAATAATGTATATATGGCATTTAGTATCATAATAGCCTTGATATCAGATCAATACATTTTTCATAAATATAGGTTAACAAAAGACAAATTAATGGTTTTTACTTTCATTATTGTGTTAATATCTGATCAATATGTTGTATAATTATTTTTTTTGTAGCCTTTGTATGAATTTTCGAGCAAACATAACAATTTTAGCTATAAAATAGGCTGGAAATTAAAAAAAAAATGAAAAATCTTGCCATCTTTGGTCATCAAAGGGATAACTTTTGGCAGTCTTTATGCTATCATATTTTAGTATTGGAAAGGCCTGAATCCACTTTTCCCTGCACTCTTGGAAGAAAATTCAAATTCTGACCAAGGCCTCTGTTAAAAGCATAAATTCACTTCTTGCACTCATAGAAAACAATTCCAATTTTAGCTGAGGCTGTTTGTATTCACTTCATACTAAGACCCTTGAGAAAGGGTTGAATCCTCTTTGCCCTATGCTATGTCCCATATCAGATACGTTGAAAAATGTCTTGTCACTGACGTACCATCATGATTAATGGAAAAGAGTTGGAGAATGAATACTTGAGCAAGACATTCTCCCATAACTACTTGCCCTAACAGCAGCTGGGAAAAAGCTGCCTGTCCCCATTCCTGACCTTGGCAGTGAACAATGACGGATGTAATAAATATAAGTGGAAGTGTTTTTATGATATATCTATATTTTTGAAATTATGAATTATAATTATATTTAGGACTATTATGTAGTGGTTGGTTTGGCATAAAACCAAATTCACAATTGAATCTACAAAGAATTTTTATTTTTTCAATTTAGATAAGTAAAATAGTGTATTTACCAGGTGCATATTTGAATTTTTTAAAAAAAATTTGCAAATCTTTTATTGTGGTTAATACAGACTAGGTGGCCATCTACCAAAGACCAAAATGTACAACTATTGCACTTGGATAAGTTGCACTGAGTGGTAATCTCCCAAATATCTTCAAAAATTTGCGTTGTATAGGTTGGTAAATGAAGTATTCAAACATTCATCTTATGGGTCAGTCTTTACTTTTGGATGGATGCAATGTTTCATTTTGTATTCTTAATCAAGGAAATTTCAAAGAATCTGATTTTGACCACCTAGATCTGAGGTAAATTGGCTGACTGGACACAATTCTTTTTTGCTTTTGTCATCAACCCCCTCCATCTTTTTATGCTTGATCTTAGCCAGGCTCTCTACCCCCCCCCCTTCCATTTATCTATATTTCTAATATTGCTGAGTAAATGCTTCTTCAATTCATTATGTTCTAAGGATGATGATGTGAATAAACATCGAAATATCCTGCTATAATTCATCAAGTGTCTATCTGTATATAGCTGTGACATCCAAGACTGTTTTCAGCTAGTTAGTTTTCAAAATTTCCGGAAAGAAACAATATTGTAGGGTCTGCGTTCATGCCTCACACTGATAATAATTATCTAATTTCTATAAATCTATCTTCCTATATTTCACTGATCTTTTGTGAAATCCTCCCAGATAATCAAATTAAACAGGATTCAAGAGTTCATGATGGTAATGATTTTCAAATTAGATATGATTCAATAAATACATAACTCAGATCTGTTATTGGGGTCAAGGTTCCCAGTTAGGCCTCCTGCAGGAACTCGTTGAAAATCCTGGCCATCAATTCTGAATCATGCTGAGTATTGTTATCCGAGTGGACATTACTGTTTTGACAAATATATTAGTAATACTAAATATGTGTATCTTTCTTCTAAAGGTGATAAATTCTCCTCGACTTTCTTAATCCACAACAAAGTAGACATTAATGCTGTGACCCACCTTGATCAAGAAAGCCCTCTTCACATGGTGGCTTCATTCAATCCAGAAAAAACAGATCAGGAGACTATTGAGGGCATGGCACAGGTCTGCCAGGAATTGCTTCAGAATGGAGCCAACTCTAATGCTCAGTGTACAGAAGGAAGGTGAGTGTCAAAAGAACTTGTTTTTTCAGTACTTATCACCTGTGATGGTCCCAATTTGAATTTAGCTAAAAATTCAGTGGCATCAGAGATATGTTACCTTGTTACACAAAGTCATCATATTCATTCTTTTCACATTTTACTGACCTGGTTTGGATTGTTTATTTTCTTTAATTACAAAAGACTGAAATCAAACCAACAATATAATTTAATTGAATATAAAGGAATGAGCAATTAAATTTATTTGAATAAAAATGAAATTCTGGGACCATCACTGGTGATGAGTACTTACTTTTTCTCCAAAGATAAAAATCTTCCTTTTTGTTGAAAGATTCCTTGTTGCTTTTACAGCAATATTTTTAGGATTGCTTAGGGAGAGGGGGTTGTAAGTTTGTTGGATGTGATAAAAGGTCTGTCTTGTATGTTGCATTTTTCCATATAAATGTAAATGAATTTCTCTCTACTGTTGATGTGGACATTTACCGTTTGTGAAATATTTGAATCACTACGGAAATTTTTGGACCAGACTGAATTATAATAACATCAATATTGCTTCAGGTATCAAAATAAATCTATTGTACTCTGTTACTACGTGTCTTATCCCAGGCATATGAGGCAATGATTTTGCTTTCATTTCTCAAATGAACCATGGAGACCCAACCGTTGTTTCTGGAGTGATTGTGGGTTGCTAGCCCAATGCCCAAGATAGATTTCCTTACTGGTCTAAAGGGCTCCTACTGCCCTGCTATTTACTCATAGTTAGGGTAAGAAGTAGATTCATGCCTCCTCTAATAACATTAAAGTAAAGTGGAGGCAAATTGTCCCTGTTGGGATTTTAACTCTGTTTGCCAATTCCATTCTCTTTGCTGTTAACTGTTAGACCTCATCTCTTCCAAGAGTTACTTAACACTTTTATGATAGATATTAAGTGATATAGTCCAGCCTAGATGCATTCCAAATAATTAAAGCTTCTAATCAGATTCAGGAATAGGAACATCTAGCTATATATGTTCAAGTTTTTTTTTGGGGGGGGGGTTCATTTTAAGAGTACAAAAAAAAATTTTTTTTTGTATTTTTGTGTGTATATGTGTGTACGCATACATGTAAGGGCAAAAAATGAAAACTATCATGGGGGCCAACTGTGAGTATCGGAGACCATACTCTTTTTTTTTTCCGAAAAGATTTATTTTAAAACATTTTGTGTCTATCTACTTGTTTTTTGTTGATCTTTTGTTTCAGCACTCCACTGCACCGTGCCATTTCCTGCAAGAACCTGGCTGTGTTTGATGTGCTCCTAAAACATGGTGGCCTTAACTTGGAATTGAAGAATTCTGAGGGCTACACAGCTTTATGGCTGGCTCTACAGGTTAGTAATAACAAATGCAGCCCCTGCCCTTATTCCAGTAGTTCTTGACCTTTTTCCAAGCTTGCACTCCTACAAGATTTCAAAATCTTTTTTTTATCCCTTGAGGCAAAAAATTGATTTAAAAAAAAGTCAAAATTGGCGAATTTAATATTTGAAGGGTAAATAACAAAATGTTCCAATTCATCAGTTATCAAAATTAAAAGTATGTATCAAGATATTACTAATAAAACTATTTAATGCGCAGACTGCTGCTGCTTTTTTTGAATTAACTTACATATGTGTGGCCTAAAACAACAAAAAAGTTTGTTTCCTTACTCTCCTCACACCCAACAAACTTGCTTTTTGCACCCCAAGTTAAGAATCACTGTCTCATTCTCTCATTAACCTTGTGAAAATGTAACCGTGAAGTTCTTTGGAAAACTTCATGAAATATTTCCCTGTCCTTTGCACAGTCATTTCTTTCCCACTGTTGTTGAACAGAATCAGAGATAAGCAAATCTGCCACTTGAGAACAGAATCTGTTATGTAACTGTTTGCCTTTGTCTTTGAAAGAACCAATAAAAAAAGACACCAACTTCTTTGCTGAATGGAGTTAGGTTTTTGAAGAAGTCAATTTCTTGTTACTTACAATATTGATCCATATTTGAAATCCCTCAAGTTTACATGCTCTTCTCTATTCCTCAAAAGATATAGGTTGAGAAATGATAAAAAAATTATTTTCTGATTAAAATTGATTAGAATTAAGTTGATGCAAAAGTTTTCAGCATTTGATTTTTTTTTTTCAAATGTCTCTTGGCAAGCTAGCTTGTGCCTTTGTGCTGGCTATGGCATAAAATCATGGCATCGTTATTCAGTCATCAAAGTATTTGCCCTGGTTTCCTGTGACCTTATGCCACCTTTCAGCTTCAATTGCGTTTTCCATTATAAAAAAATGATTCCAGTTTTAATTCTATAATATCTTCAAATCATTGGATCTGCTGAGTAGACAAGGAATGTTGTATGACATAGAACAACTGATAGTCTGAAAGTAACAAGCCTTGAGAATACATTATGGAATGTGGAAGACCTTTCTGTCTCAGTTCCATGATTGTTGGCTGCATTGCATTTGTACTAGTAGGACTTGTATTTTCATGTATCCAAATCACCATCTCTTCCAATGTTCTATTCAAATGAGCTTATTTCTCACTGTAGCTTTGTGCTGTAACAGTTTGTCCAGGTTCTAGTGATTTGTAATGGAGGATTCTTTTTAAATCGCATCAAACACAGAACATTCCCACCCCTAGTAGATTCCATTTAAGTTGAGTTGTCAGAGTTTATTCTGGATCTAGCCATGACTCTTGTTGTTTTGAATTTCCGAGATAAATCCATTTTTTTTTCCTGGGGAAGCTTGTAAATGACGTACCACAGTTGACTGCACAAGCAATAGACAACTGAGTAAACTTCAGCAACACTTCTGAGATTTCACTAACATTGTGCAAAAGATGTTGCTGTGAACTTTTGCATCAACCTAATAAAAAATATAGGCAGTGACTACAAAAGATACTTGAAATTCTTGTACTTTTTCTAATAGAGAAATTCTTTACATTTATTTAAGCATTGCATTTGTTCGTTGACTTCTGTACTTTGACCTCTCTACCTTGTTTGCAGTGCGAAGAGGGAAACGTTAAGGATGACCAAGGGTTTGGAGAAGATAGTTTTGCAGCAAAACTTTTGAAAGCTGGAAGTTCTGTAAATGCCATCAATTTGGAATCGGGTAAGGATTTAAGGCACCCTGACATTGCACAAAGAGTTGCCGTATTTGACTGCATATAAGACCCCCTTCTTTCCCTCTCAAATAAGACCAAGGGTAAACCTAACTTTCCTTGTCCAGTCTTACATTACCCAGAACTTGGATTTTAAAAAAATTGTGATAAATGAGAAGAATTCTGGGAAATGTTTTTTTTTCTTAATATTCCCTGCTGAAATAAGGGGTGGGGTGAAGGAGTCTTACATCAAATATGCCATCAAATACAGCAATTGGAGGGTTTAAAAACCTGTCCAAATTTTTGTATATGATATAACATAACCATTGGATGAGTAAATCAAACTGAACTAGCTTTTATGATGTTTGATATTTTGGCCTCTGGGTTATTATGATACTATTGTGTGTGTTCTCTTTGATGCGATCTGAACACATCATCAGAGATGAGCCCAGGATCATCAGGTGTTTGGGTCTGAGCATCCGACACCCTCACCTGGCTGATTCAGCCAGGGATGATCAAGCCCTGACTTGTGTTCAAGAAGCACATTATGTCACTTGTCAGCCTTTTTCAACCAGAGCCAATGGGAAGCTCTCTCAGCAGCTTTCAAGATCTTTTCCATGCAGACCACATATTCCCAAGAGCCTTTGAACCCCAGGGAGGAATTTGCTTGCAAAACTTCTGCATCCCACCTCAACAAGCTCAGAGCAGGCCTTCCCACCCCTCCTTCCGACTCTCCCTTAAAGTTCCTCATATTTTGCTCTTTTCTTTTTTTTTTTTTTTTTTTTTTTTTGCACCCTTTTTTTTGACACTTCAAACTGTCTCTGTAGGTTTTGCTGATGTCACAGTCAGCTACCTCCTTAGAGCATGACAGGTGTCCACTGCGTTTTTGAAGACACTTTTCTTGCAGTATCTTTCCTTGCCACTCTGTGCCACCCTTGCCTTTCTTCCTGTGCCACTCTGCATGCCAAAAGCTAATGAGCCTTTTCTTTACTATGCCCTGTAACTCTGCCAGGGTATCCTCACTTTTGTCTCACCAGATGCTGTAACAGGTACTGGCACAATGCATTTCATCAATCAGTCCATTTTGGTCTGGTGAATCTTTAGACCTCGAGGGTTTTGGCATTCCTTGCTCCATATGCAAACTGCGCTTGTGGTCTTTTGTATACTAGCTTGAGTTGTCCGTGAATCCCTCCGTTTGGAATACTCATTCTCCCCCCATTTTGAGCACTTTTTGGAGTATATCTTTGTGCAAATAGCACAATCTTGGTCCGATTTTGAAGAAAATTTTTTGTCCTGGTTTCGATTTTTTATATGATTAAGAACATTGTTAGAAGTTTTTTGATAAATCTTTGTCATAATTCTGTGAATCAAATCTGTAAACTCATCTTTTTTGTTCTTAACCCAACATAATTTTTAGGATGTATGCTGCATCCAATTATGTTGAAAAGATACATTTTTTTCTTTTTTCTTTTTTGTTGTATTACACTCTGATCCAAGTGCAATGACACTCTGATCCATGACTGTAGTGCTGATCTATACATGAATAATCCTTTCATTTTTGACGGGTACTTTGCTAAGAGAGTAATAAAGACTGTGTACATCATGCAACTGACGAAGGTTGAATAATTTATTGGCTGAAACGTGTTAATAACAAACATAATAACCGGACATTAATCAGAATAATATATCAAATCTAGAAGTGACTTTGAAACCTAGGTATAAAAATGTTCTGCTAATTCCATAAATATTTGATCTTTTATATTTGCAGGTGATTCCTTACTAATGCAAACCATTCGTTCTGGAAATGAAGCTGCTGGTGTATTCCTTGCCACACATGGAGCCCTTGTCAATACAGCTAATCACAAAGTCAGTAAGCTTTTTCTCATACTATTTTTGTATTTAGATCGATCATCTTCAAGAAAATTATTATTTATGATACTTTTGTTGATTTGTTATCTTACACTAAGCATAAATAATACCCTTCTTTCAGAGGTCATATACAAGATTTCAGATTACTATCTCGCATAGGGTTAGGATATACCTATAAAAAAAGTTACCTTTGGCTTTGAGGAGACAGGGTTGATTTTTTTCAAGATTTATTTCTAGAAAAATAGTCTTTAATACCAGGAAATGTAGTAATCAATATTTTTTTCATAAAATATTCATAAAATTTTATATACACATACGCAATAATAGAGTACCAGGTCTTACTGCAATATGTTGACTCTAAGAGGAGGATAGTATTTATCTGATGTTATTAGCTTAGAGAAAAATAAATCCAAAATTTCGAAGGTGCACATGACTCTCTCCCTATATTTAATTTCCATAAGGAAAATTCTTCAAGAAAAATAGGAAGTCTTTTGAAATTCCTAAAAAGACCTGGTGAATGTTATAATACCTTGAATATGTAGATTTTTGTTAGAAATCATTTGTAATGTTCTGGAGTTGTAATTCCATTGTCATATTGTAAACTGGTGTTACAGGTTAAACAAGTTTTTATGCTCGTATTTTTATTTTGTTGTCAGAATGAGACTGCCTTGCATGTGTCCTGTGAAAAGGGTCTGGTTCACTTGGTGCAAGTGCTCCTCAGTAATGGGGCTAACCCCAATGCTCAGACATGTGCACAGCTGAATACACTCACTCTGGATGATGAGGAACAAACTCCAGCTTGCAAACAGACCCCGTTGCATTTGGCCATCCTTAATAAACGGGAAGACATTGTTGAGGCCTTCTTACAACACAAAGGTACTGCAACAAAATTTTCACGTATTTATTCACTGTTGATTTTTCAATTAAAAAAATTTCTTTTTATATTAGTCTTGTTATTGAGTGTTTTTTCATCAGAGTGGATATTTTCTCTTCACAAACCTTTGTTAAGAAGTTAGCTGTTTAACTTGACACTTTCTTCCCACTCTTGACGAAAAGAAAAAAACAATTTTTGATATAGGTCTGAAAATTTTTATATGATACTTTCTCAACTCTTTTGCACTTGGCCTTCAATGAAACTCCGTGTAGTTAGTATAAACAAAAAAATCTTGGCTTGCATATTCTAATGGGGAGAAGATTAGTAGTATTAAACCAAAGTTGGCATAAGGCTGTACTGAGCCCTAAAAATTGGTTGTGGAATCGTCTGCTGATGACTAAACTATGGCATCTACCAGAATGTTATGAACTGAGCAATATGGTCCTCACTTATTAATTTTTGACTTGTATTTTGTTCATCAAACTCGGATTCACTTTTCACTGTAACTACTCGGACCATTATTTTATGGCTATTAGTAAACTGCATGGATCCGAAATGAAGAATAGCTCTCATTGAGACTCGAACATCTTCATATTACCTTGGGAAGCCAATCTGTTGTTCATCTATTTATTGAGTCTTTCCAGGAGCTTATTCTTAAAATGATGGCCAGAATAGTTGCAATGAAGAGAAACTGAAATTAGGATTGAAGAAATACCAATGAAAAATGAATAATGATTAACAATGCTTCATCTAATAATAGTATAAGATAATATGGTTGCCATCAATGTTCTCTCTAATTATTTCGTAGCCTACGGAACCAAAAAGTTTGTGAGCAACTGAAGAAGTAGAATGCACAGATAATATTTTTACTTTTGTGACAATCATTGATTTTTTTTTTTTCTAAAGTTTAAATTAATTTTAACAGAATTTACACTAAAAGAAATGATTTTTTTGGTATATTGATCTTTCTTTATTAGTCATTATTTAATCTTATATCCTGTGCAGCATAATTTAGAAAGAACACCAGTTGCCCCCCGCTTTTCTTGTTTAATCTTCAAATCCTGATGAATAATATTTAAAATAAGTTTTTGTTATATTTAGGTGTGATTACATCTCGTGTTTTTGTTTCTCTGTCATAGCCAAACATTTATCAAGCAAAGATTCCTTGATGATTGTCCCTAACTTCAACCTGAAAGATTCTCAAGGCCAGAGTGTCCTGGGATTGGCCTTGTGGAATGGCCTTCACAGTACGTCCATCCGCTTACTCTCTGCCGGTGCTAACATCAATGAGACCAATACAGAAAACTTGACTCTTTTACACCAAGCACTCCTAAATCAGGATATTGTTAGTGCCCTCTTTCTGCTTGACCACCAGGTGGACACGTCAGTACCGTAAGTAGACTATCTATTTGAATAGTGGTGGTATTTAAAGGCAGTAGAAAAGACAGGCATTGTCACCCATGATTTCTTCCATCAGAAAAAATGTTTTCATAATGTAATTGATTGAAAAAATGAAACCAACACCTTGAATAGTGCTGGTTAAATGATCAAAGGTACCGACATGTGATTGACAATTGTCAGTTATGTATAGGTATTGGTGTAAGAGAATGAATAGGCCAAAAGAAATGTAATTCTTTTTGTTTTTTAAAATCTAAAATCATTTTTCAATTTAAAATCATGCTCACTCTCACTTGTTCTTTTTTACTAGTAATAAAAAAAAAATGTGTCCATTTCATGATGGATTATTATTGTAAATCGAACACCCCACTAAGAAGATGAATTTTTAAAAAATGAAAAAAAGATTTTAAAAGGGGGTGACTGGACTGCACATGTAAATTTTCAAGGCTCTATGCCAAAGAATGTGACCTGGAGCACTGACACTGACACACAAGTGAAAAGGGAAGAATACTTTGTAACTATGTTTTTTATTAGGTAAGGTTGGTGATCATAGCTATGGTGATCCAATAAAAGACCTCAATCTGCAGCTTTGAATATTATGGAAGATTTGGCATCGAATTAATCGCACTATTGATGGTATATTTGTCTTGAAATTGCTGGATGTTGTTGTCAACTAATTGGCTCAATGTTTACTAACTTCAATTCATTACTAAGTTGAATTTCTATCATAAATTTGAATGTTTTGACAAAATCTTGAGTGTTTTTCCTTTGTAATAAAGATAGACAACCAAAAGTATCTGCTGTTGTACCTTCTTCTTGCTTTTCCTGTCTGAAGAACTTGGAAACAAAATTGATGGATACATTTCTTTCTCTTTAGCAAACTAACAATAACCCGACAGAAATTTCCATCATTTGTAGTTGAGCCATAGAACTGCAATGACTGAAATTCCTATCATCCGCATTAAATGGGTTTTAAGCCCTTATGAGAACAAGTCTGCACTCAAACTTAGGTTGTTTGAGTGTTAGTTGATGTATTAGTGTAATTGTGTTTAATTGGTCAAAAAAATTTTGAAATTTCCTTTTCTTTTTTTTGTTTTTGTTTTGTGCTGCTGTAGGACTCCTGAAGGAGACCTGCCCCTCCAACTGGCTATCAAGCGTCACTTACCTGTCATTGTGGAAGCATTGTGTGCTAAGGGAGTCAACATGAACATTGTTGATTCGGACAACAATTCTCCCTTGTGGCTGGCTCTTGACTCTGGACAGGAAGATATTGCACATATTTTGGTAAGTTTATCTATTTACATGGCATAAGCTTTGCATTAAGCTGATTCATGTCTTTCAAGTGATTATCTATGTTACATATGTATATGTGTGTTTGGATTAAGTGATTTACAATCTTTTTCGCTTTTGGTGATAAGTTCTCTGTCTGGCTTCTTAAGAAATACATTCTCTTCTTCCTTTGGTCATATTGTCACTCCCTAAGCCTCTGCCTAAGAGTAAGTGAAGTATCTATGCACTCTACCTTGTATCAAAGAGTAGTATATGTGTGCTCATTGAAAGATGTTGCAAATGTTACTCACAAGAATATATATATATATATATATATATATATATATGAATACACATTGCATTCTATATGTGTGATTTGAATACGGTTTTCAATGTACCAAAAAGTAAATGGTAAAACTCAAGAAATTGGATGACAACCATCCATGGCCAGTTTTGTTTCCCTTGTTTCCCTTGTTTCACTGAGTGTCTACCTTCATTGATGGGAAAACACGTATCATGTAGGTTTATTTTTAGGCTTGGCATTGTCCATCTCTTCTTTGAGAAATCTGTGAGAGATAGAACTAGTTAACATAGTTGGTTGCTTGGTCCTATGATCTGATAGGGTATTGGAGTGTCACACTGCATCCTCTATGGCAAGAGAGATTTCATTTGGTTCCACCTCTTTCCTGTCTCAATAACATGTAGAATCCTCAACGTGACTACAGATCCTTCTTACTTGTTATATAAGATTAAAAGCATAAGAAAATTAACTGGAGTTTATTCCTTCTGTTTACTGTAAAAATTGGGAAACACATCTTAAAATTCTCGTTGTCACTATTTCCAAGTTACAAGAATTTTAGTGCAATGTGATGACTTTAAATTTCTTAATTTAAAAGGATTTAATTGAAGATGTACATCATCTCCAGTTGTGACTGAGTCCAAAAATCACCATTAAAATGGGATGTCATTTACTCCTACCAACGAAAGTAGAAGAGGTATATATGTTCACATGTATCTGTACGTCCAAACAATATCTCAAAAAGTTCTCATTATTTTTGTATTCTTCAGAAAAGAAGTTAAAAATGGACAGTTAATAAAAGCCAAATTTAAATTTCTGGGTGGAGTAACTTGAAGTATTTGAAAGTTCTCTCCCTTTTTTTTTCAATGATTTTTTTTATCTTGATTCAGTTTTTAGTTGGTGTACAGCATTGGTAGGCAGAGGAATGTGCTCTCTGAGTGCTACCCAGTTAAATATTTGAATTCTAGTGAAGCCATCGAATTTCATTTTCCAATATTTCCAGGTGAAACATGGTTGCGATGTGGATATGTGGGGTCCAGGCCCCGAGGGATGCCACCAGAACTTGCTGCACCGGGCAATAGACGAGAACAATGAGTCAGTGGCCTGCTTTCTCATTCGGAGGTCAGTGTCACATTTTTTTGACTTTGATGTGCCTGTAGCAAAATAGTCTTGTAAAATATTTTCAATATGTATTTCCACTACTTTGGGAAAATGTACTGAAGCTAAGCAAAAAAAAATTGCATCTTCTGCTCTTGGAAAATTAACCTTTGACATCACTGAGTTATCATTAGTCTTGTTATCCTTGAGTTGTTTGATGATTGAAATGAAACGGTCACAATGGTAAATTTTGCCCTTTAGCACAACTGATCATCAATGAAATGAAGCCAGTGTCAAATCTCCCAAACTGATTAAATATATATGCAAGTCGTACCTCTGTAATCTGGTGTTCTCTGGTCTAGCAACTCTCATAGTCCAGCACATCTTGAATCTGCTGCCGTTAGTCTGTGGATCTGTCACTAGAGATCTTCGATTCACTTTCAAACTGCGGTTTGAAGTTTATAAATGGACTAAACTGACCGTGTGAAAACCTAACTGACTTGAAACTGGATCAAAGAACTCGAAGAACTCTAAAATCGACATCTATCGATGTTTATTTTAGCATAAGATTAGATGTATATATTGATCTTTTTCTGAATCTTTTAAATTATTTCTGATACAACCGATCAAAAAGTATAAGCTAACAAAAATGATTTTTATTTATATCATAATATATTTAAATTATATAAATTATATTCAAGATACATCATTCTATTTGCCACACTATTAAAAGAATTTCTGTTTTCTGGCATTTTCTTTGTTTTGATAATGGTCAGGTCCCAAGGTTGCTGGATTAAAAGAGGTACAACTGTCTGTATTTTAAAAAAAATTTTATGCAGAATTTTTTTATCTTGAAATATTCAATGCCCAGTTGGAATACTTTGCAATAAAAAAAAAGGTAGACTTACAGGATAATTTGGGTAGCAATTTCTATTTCTATGCAATATTCTAATGTTCATAATAAAAGAGAAGTATTCAAATTCAAGATTTAATGATGATGACAATGTTGGAAGCTGCTTTTACCCCAATACGTTTAATTATGATCCTTTGTTATTTCTTTTTGCAGCTCATGTGACAAAAATAGTCCCAGGAGGCCTGGTCCTAACGGAGAAGGAGGTGAAGAGGCCAGGTATGGTTGAAGTTTTTATGTAATATGCAAATCTCATTAGTTATTAACATTTTCTCATTGATTCTTCAGCATTATATGAAATGTCTAAGAAATCATTTGGTGCATGCATTAGTTATTTTTGCAGTATCTTACTGAGGGCTCAGTTTAATAGATTATGAAAATATTTGTTGGAAAAAGCCTTTGCTTTACAGTTTGTTTAATATGTATTGATGATGGGTTTCATTGGATTGCATTGGCTAATTTTGTTGTTTTTGGAAAGTTATAAATATGTATTTACATATTCATATATATATTTATAATTGAGCTATTTAAACTCAGTGTTTGCCATTGATGTGCTATGATGACATCATGCAACCTAAATTCTTCACTGGGATAAATATATCTATTAGTTTTCAAATATGTTTACAATCCCAGTTCCCAAACTGAAGATGTATATGAGGGCTCCTCTATCTTGTTAGAATTTAGGATTCATTTGGTTACAATGATATAAATTAATATTGTTAGTGTTCTTGCTTTGATGAAAATTGTTATTTCTATTAATAATCTCTAATGTTAGTTTGATTTGTTCATCTACGACCTGATTAAAGAATCCGTTGTTGAAATAAGGGTTTGTTTAATGATTTTCAATTCGTTGTAGAATATTGAAAGAAAAGGAGTAGCTTGGTTTTTTTATTTGCTCTTTTGTATCTGACTGGGCACACTGTTGTGGTTTAGGTGGCATGAGTTAGTCTTAGTAGGTTTTTCATATCGTGTAAAGTTATGGTTATTACTATTGATTTAGTTGTCTAGGAGAGGAATTTTCTTTGTAAAATTAAGCTCCCAATTTAAGTGAAGGAC
Source organism: Thysanoteuthis rhombus (assembly GCA_963457665.1). Classification (NCBI taxonomy): domain Eukaryota; kingdom Metazoa; phylum Mollusca; class Cephalopoda; order Oegopsida; family Thysanoteuthidae; genus Thysanoteuthis; species Thysanoteuthis major. The sequence goes on from OY735198.1 coordinate 48,463,122, forward strand.
TATATTATTTGAAAATTTTTGTTTTTGTATCTATGTAAAGTAGGTTTTGTAACTTAGTTGAAGGTTCCATTTTCCTGTTGAGTTGTATAGAAATTAACAAGAGAGGGACCTAGGGCAGAGCCCATAACTACTCCATCACTTTTGAATGTAAATATCCCTCATGATCATAAAAGGGAACTTGTGTAGTGCAGGCTAAGAGAAGTTTACATAGGATTGTAGAATGAATCTTAAGAGGGGAGGAGAGATTAGTGATTGCAAATATTTGCAAAGTCTAACCCTTAATTCAAGTGTGGGCAAAGTCATTATCTTTTTTTTTTTCCTCTTTTCTAGAGATGGGCAGACCCCGCTTCACTTGGCTTGTGCCTGGGGCCTGGAACTGGTGGTGCAGTGTCTCATGGAACATGGAGCTGATGTCAACATTCAGGTAAAACATTAAGCTTTCTTCCAAAGAAATACAGGTTTTCTTCAAAATTTTCTGGAAGTAGTTCTAAAAATCCTTGCATGCCTCTGTCTGGAGATCAGAGGTAATGCTGAGGGAGAAGGGGGCGGGAGCTATCTGAAAATGACCGATTGGCCCCTAATTGAAGTGCACCCACAAAAGCTTTATAAATAGTAGTTTACCTATTGCTTTTGTGTTGATAATAACAAGAATATATTTGTACACACATGAAATGAAAAATAATTAATCAGTTTTTGGGGTTTGTTTTTTGCCAACTAAATGTCTATCAATTGCAATTTTCCCTTTCCATCACATCTTACCAAATTTTGGAAGGAGCTCCTTAAGGAGCCAAGAGCTCCCCTGCAATCTCTAGCTATGCCAAAAAAATTTTCTTTTTCTCTCTGAATTTCCTCCTGGTCCCATGGGTAAGGTGAAATACTTGTCAATTGTTCGTTGTATAAAGTTTATTAAACCAAGCTGATTCGGAAGTCCTTTAATGTGCAAAGACTATTTGAAAACTTGTTTTTAGATTTTATTGATGGAACTGATTGAACATTAGAATAAAATGAATCATTTCACATCATATGACCACTAAATAGCAGTTTATGTACCTTAAAGCCACATTATAATCCTGAAATTCTCAGATCAGCAGTCATCAGCATAATAATTCCTGCTGCAAGCGAACAATATCTCTGAAAATGTATTGTCTATAATTGTGAGAAAAGCCATTGAAACTATTGATAATTCAATTTGAAAATGGTTTATATATATATATATATATATATATATATAGTGCTCGATACCATCAGTAGACTGGTTACAAATGTACAATCTGTAATGAATCATTGAAAAAGATCTTCATTCATTTTATATATATATGTATATAAAATTGTAAATGCATGATATTGCTTTGAAATGATCTCCCATTATAATACAGCATAAATAGAATAAACAAATAAAGAAAATGGGGCTGTTGCAGGAATCAAATCAATGGGGTGCTGTTGTTACTTGTGAGCTAAACAGCTGCCAGTATTGCAGGTCGCAGGTTTGATTCCTGCAGCATTTTCCTTGTTTATTCTATTTACTCTGTCTTGGCCAAATGATACATTCACTGTGTAGTAATGGGAGATCATTTCAAGTAGTGTTTCAAAGTAATATAATGCATTTCTGATTATTTCCATTTATATACATATTTACATTTATTGATAATATACATATATATATATATATATATATATATATATATATATATATATATATTATTATATAGCTGTCAAATTATAAGCAAAATATATTAACTATTTGAAATTAGTCTTTGTTGCAACTTAAATGAAAGGAAACCTAGTAATCTTAATGACAAAAGTAGGGGATTACATTGAAAAAGTGAAGTAATAATGAAGAAACTTTGTGTATATATTTTCTTTTATATCATTAATTTGATTTTTTCAATTTATATCTAATTTTTGTTGTTGATTTGGCTTGTAAATTTCTTTTACTTGTTTCTCTGCTTTCAGGATGCAGATGGCAATTGTCCTTTGCACATTGCCATCCAGAATCAGCATTCAGTGATCATTTCGTTACTACTTGCCCACCCCAATCTCAACCTGTCCCTGAAGAATCGACAAGGGTACAGCCCATTTGCAGTAGCCATGATGACCAAAAACAACAAGGCCGCCCAGGCCATCTTGAACAGAGAGCCAACAGCAGCAGAACAAGTAACAGGCTTTTGATTTCTTATATAGCTTGTTTATCAAAATGCTTGAATTAGTGTTATTAGTGAATTACTCTTTGGTTTGGTTTATTCTGAAATATTGACGTTTGCGTTTTTTTTCTTCTTCATCAGACGGACAACAAAGGCCGGAACTTTCTACACACTGCCATCACGAATGGGGATATTGAAAGTGTGTTGTTCTTGATTAGCGTTCATGCCAATGTCAACTCTCGTGTCCAAGATTCCAACCAACATACACCCCTTCATCTTGCTGTTTTGGCACTCTCAGAGATAATTGTTCGCAATTTGGTGAGTGTTACACACTGTAGTTCATCATATCCCAAACTTCTCTGCACACCAAATTATTTAAAAATATCAGTGTATTTGTATTTCATTGTATCCACATGTCATCCAGGTCATACAAATTCCTATTGTGTTGTTTATTTTTTGAGACCAAAACATATTGAGGAGTTGAGTTTAAGATAGTGGTTCTTAGACTCTTGTTCTATGCCCCTACCTTGACTGACAAAAAAAAATTTGTCCCCCTTGCTTTGATGAGATCAAATTTGATGTTGATAATGATATGATTGTTAACTAAAATTTAGTTTTAAATTAACAAGAAATAATTTCTATGACAAGAAACATTTTTTTAGTTTCGAAAGCTTATTAAAAATGACATGCTATAGTAATACCATTTTAGATTTTCAATGTCTAAAAATGCAATGATTTCAACCCTTAATAGTAATATGGAGCTCCTTACATAATATGCATCAAAGACCAGAAGTTATTCTCCTTGAATCAAATTGACCTTGAAGTTGGGTGAAGATTGCACTATCAAAGTAGCCTCCTGAAAAAAATTTTCATTCTCATCTTAAGGATAGGATATGCAAAAATGAGCAATATACATAATTGTCATTGATTTTCGTCTACTTTTTTTTCTTCTAGTCCAAATTCAATAATCACAATGCTTCATCTGAGAATTTTACACCTGGTAATAATAGTAATCATGGTTTAAACTTTTCAATTTTTCAATTTTTATTCTCATTATTGGATGAGATATTATTACAATATTATGTTTTATTTCATTTGTTTTTGCTCTTGTTTTTACCTTCATCCTAACTTTCAGTTACTTTTTATCATAACTTTTGACTTGGACTGTAATTCAATGGCAACGATTAAACAGCGTGAAAATGGAAATAAAAAGTAGGCCCATGTTGAGAATCAAACTCTCACCCTCTAGCCAGAGGGAGTCCAGTATATGCCAGGTTGCTCTTAAACAATTGGCCACAGGGACTTCCTTGTTAAACAGAAGCTGATTTTACACCGTAGACATGATAGTCTCAAGTTCTCCAAAAATCTTGTGAACTCACACTGTCTTTGTCATTGTTTGAATTCTGCTGTCTGATTCCCTTCTCTGCGCTGTCAACCACTTGGCCACTCACCAATTTTTATCAACCCTCTTTCATTTTTATATTTGTGGTGACGTCTATAGGGTCGCAAAAAGCTAGTGTTGGGCTTGCAGCATGTGTTATAGATTGAGCCCAAATTGGAAAATACTCATAAATATCAAATACCTACATTTTTTACTTGCAAAGGAAATATAGTATTACTTTTTCATCTTCATGCAGTGGCTATGACTTCAGTTTCAAATGTCTTCATGTTTATGCATTGTGTTATGTACCATATAGATACCACACTGCAATTAATCACTGTATCTAAATAATAACTCCAATCAAGTGTGATAATTGGCTAAAATCACTGACCTTGAACGTCCGATCATTTCATTAAAGTTGAAGGCAGTATAGTGCCATAGTAATAGAGCATTTGCCGAATCAATGAATCAGATTTGATAGTTAACAAGCACCTATTGCAGGGCCCCCTTGAAATTGTAGGGATGTCTGGTATTTCATTGCTGTTTCCCTTGTGTTTTTCAGGTGCTGGCTGGAGCTGACGTCAATGATCGGACATTACGAGGGGAAACAGCCCTGCATCTGGCAGCCACAAATGACAATGCCAATATAAGCACGGCACTCATAGAAAATGGTGTAGATGTTGATGCTCTTGATGAAAATTCCAATAATGGTGAGTTGGGAAGTTTTGTTTGAAAATTCTGGGAAAGAAAGAAAATCGATTGATGTGTGGAGGTTGTATTTTTGACCTTACCGTAATGCAGAAAATACTTTTTTCATGTTTCTTGGTCTTTTTTCCTGTACACCCATTATAGAGCATAGGTCCACATTGTGGTTTCGTGAGTAAGTAGAATGTTTTGGAAGTTGGTCTTATTTTTCTATATATTGAGGTTATGTATCAATTTTTTGTGCCTGTTATATCTGGATTATTATGTAATTCACATAAATGAAATAATGAAAAATAATAATATGACATTATTGAAAAATAATGAATAAAAACTGATGTGTCACTTTCGGAATCATTGGAAGCCTTTTCCAAAAGAAAAACACAAAAAAAACTTACAAAAAGCTCTACAAAATAACGTCTGAATACTCTTAGTAGAAGTTGTAAACATGAAATGTAAAAAATAACATAGTATGAATATAAATAAAGATGATTTGTTACTTCAGGAATCATTAACAGCCTTAAAGAAATATTTTCATGTGATATTTTACATTTTATATTTGAATTTGAAATCCTAATTTCAATGTGTTGTTGGTTTTTTGTATTTTTTTTATAAAATTGTTCATGATTGAGATTGTTACGATATTGATTTGTTATTTATTAGTGTCATATTCTATCTTTCTATATTATCTAATCATGAGGGTTTATCTATGTTTGTTTATTTTTTCAGTTGATTTTTATAAGATAAGATATAGAGCAAGTATAAAACCTTTGCACATATTTGTGCTTGTATCTCACTTTCTGTTTAGGAGTTTTGTTATTTGTCTTTCTCAAAAGTTTTTATTTTATTGTTGTTTTTCTTTAGGTTATGTTATTGTTGTAGGAATACCATATTCTTGGCTTTTTACAATCTCTTAAAATATATACTGTGGCAGTATATGCTCCAAGAAATTAAAACAAAGAAGCAAACTGTAGTTTTCCTAGAATAAAATTAACAAGGTAAAAGTTAGGCCCTTACACCAATTACAAAGGTAAATATAATTTAAAGGAATTGGTTGGAAAGGAAATAATAAGTCAAGATTTGCTGATATGAAAAAGGTAATTTTTTTTGACAAGAATAAGAGGGAAATACACAAAGAGGAAACACTAGTATGAAAGTTTTGACTGAAATTGATAAGTTGTTCATAGATCTGATAGATAAGGGAGCAAAACTTAAGGGTGGTGACAGTTGAAATAAATATTCTTAATACACCATCATGTTCATTATATCAAGGAAGTAATGCTATAGAGAGAAGATTAGAGCAATGGTATATAGCCACAAAGCTGTGTGAGTTTTTAGGGAGAATTTGGCTGATTAGAAAGATGGTTTTCAAATAGAGATGTCCTTGAATAGATGGAAGAATTGAAGGAGAGGGAAAGGAAGGGAAAAGAAAGGTCAGACATTACCTTTAAGGAGTACTGGAACGAATAGGGTTAATTTTCGCTCCTCTTTGATTTTATGCCCGATTTTGACCAGCAGTTGCGGTCTGGTAGCTTCCAGAAGGGTCCAATAACCAGGAGGAAATAACCAAGGGTAGATAATTCGTCTGCTTACTTGAATCTTAGATTTATTATGATCTCAACTGTCAGCGATCCCTACATAGTCATATTCATTTTTAAAGCTGTTCTCTGTTTTGGTTACTATTAATCCTGGGTCTTGATCCATTAATTTGTTCCATTGTTGACAACTCTCTGTGAGAGGAATCCCTTTGAATTTTTCCTCTGTAATCTTCTTTATATATGTATTTTTTAATTTTTTTCATTCATTTTAAAAGATTTTCTTATTGGGATGTTGTGGATGCCTTTTATTAAATTAAATGTTTGTATCATGTCTTCTTTTATCCTCCTTTCTTCTAGTGTTATTAGTTTTAATTTTTCAAGTCTTTCTCCGTAGGGGAGACTTTTTAGTTCTGGAACAAAATTAGTATCTTGATTTTGCTGATATTAGTCTAGTTATAATTTTCATCACTTTTGGCATAGTTTTTCAGTTGGAATTTCTTCTTGTGTCTAGAATTTCAGATCAATTTGTTTTTTGTTTAATAATGATTTTTTTCTTTTTATGAATTCTATTTTGTGTAATTTTTCTTCTAGGCATAGTACACATTTTTCAGAGTTGTTTTGGCATATTGATATTGATTCTTTTTATAGTTTGAAAAAACAGAATGAAACCTCTGTGATGAAATGGGAATTCTATAAATTGATAAAAAATACAAAAACGCTAACGACGCATTTTAGTATTTAAGCCTTTAAGCTTTCTATACTATAAGTACATGGTTTCTTTTCTAAAAAAAAGGTAATTTTTTTCATGGGCAGTAAGTAGTGAAGAAATAGAATACTGTATTTGTGAGTCGTAAATCTGAATCATATAGGCCAGCAAATATGGTAGTTGCTTTGATTGATATTAGGTAGACAAGGTTAAAAATTGCTCTTACAATGGTACTTCTGGCTCAATGAAGTGAGTCTTTGAATTATTCTTAATGGATCCTGGGATTTTAAATGATGAACTTGATGAACTGTAGTTCATTTACTCAAACCAGTGAGTTGTTCCTGTTGGTGGGCCTGTTAGAAAGGGATCCCAAATAAAGGAAAGACACATGAATATTGAAATACCTACATTTTTTACTTGGAAAGTAATTTTTTTTTTAATTTGCTCTACAGCAAGATAATACAACGAATAAGTGGCATTTTAGTCATGATGTTGCTGCGTTTTGATCTTTGTGGAGTGTCTATGACTTCATTTCAAATACCATCATATTTATATGTCATATACATATCACATAGATATCACACTCCCTTTAATTACCGTGTTAAAATAATTACCCTTATCTAAAAGTGATAATTGGATAATTTTAAGTCCCCAGCTGTTGATAAAAGTTAAGGATTGTGTAGTACTATAATACTATGTAAGTGCAGTATCACTGAGTTAAAATTGATATCTTGCAAGCATTTAATGTGGAGCTCTTAAAACTGCAGGGCTCATATGCTACTTGAGCTTCATAGGTAGTTAATCCAGCACTGCCTGTTGGGTCGGTAATTTTTGTTTGTATTTGTGTGTAAACCAATAATCTTTTTCACCTTCCCTCTTATCTTTGTAGCCTTACACATAGCTGTGCAGCACGGCAACCTGCACACAATCCGGTGCCTCTTGACAGAATCAAACATCAATGCAGAAGCATTGAACGGAAAGTAAGTGTGCATTTTGTATTTGTTAATTTCAGACGTGAATTTAGCAGGGTTTCACCATTTGTTGCCTTGCAAAGCATTTTCGCTGCTGGGGAAAAAACAAAATAGGTTTTTTTTGTTTTTATTAAATGATACTAATTTTTTTTTTTTTTTTTTTTTCCTTATTATATTTTCTTATATAAAATCCTAGTTTATTGATCTACTGTAGCCATCAAAGATGGTAAAAAAGTTTGTATATTTGTTTGTGTTCCAGCACTCCTGGCCATACAATTTTGTCTACAGACTCGAAAATTGGTGTTCATACTCCACTTGACCACTTCTAAAATTTTCTAAATTTTTGGAAAAAAAGATTTTTTGACTTGTGTATGTGTGTGGGGGGGGGGGGGGGGCTCATTTTGACAGTTTATTATTAACATTTAGATTCTGGAGAATCTGGAATGCATTATGTTAATATTAGCAAAGAAAAAAAAAATGGCAGGGTTATTTACATATGGATTGGTACTTCTGCCTAGGATCAGAATGAAGTATCTGTGTACTCTGCTTATGGTCTAAGTGTCGCTCCCCGGTGCTCCTACCTAGGGATAAAGTTGAGTATCTGCGTGCTCCATCCTCATTGAAAAGCGTTATGCTCAAAGTATATTTGCATATGTTTAGTTTTTCACGTGTTATTTAACTTTGTCTTTCAGAGGTCAAAATTCATTGCATGTCCTGTCTCAATATGGGAAAGATAATGCAGCCGCAATTTTTGAATTGTTTCGTGAGGCAATGCCAGATTATCCCATTGACCAGCCAGATCTTGAAGGAAATACAGGTTGGCACATTTCTCTTCTTACAATCACTAGTTGACCCCCATCATTTTTAGACAGCAATTTTTAAGTAATTTTGTAATTACTTTGTACTTCCCACATGGTCGTCTATCATAGTTTTTCTAGATGCACGACTGCTGAATCATTGATTCATCAGCGAACAATACTTTCTTTCATTGCTCTTCAGTCTATCCAATGAGTTGGCTAGCTAAACTTTCATTGCTTGTGTCAGTTTTGGTTTTCTTACTGGTTTACATGACATCAAAGGCAACAAATAGTTCTACCAACCTCTGTACCTTTCAATAATAATGCTAATAGTGCATTACTGACAGAACAGGTTGGCAACCACGTTACCAATCTTCTTATGTCATCTCTTCTGGAAGCTTTACTTGGATGACCTAGTCGTTTTTTGTCTCAGTAGCTTCCAGAAAGTCAATAATTGACTATGGTAGTGTGCGCCTGTCTTACTACATTATATTTTTGCACTGATATTCCTTTCAGAATGTTTTTCATCATAAAGAATTACAATTTACGTCCCTTGAGTCTCGTTTAATGAGGCTTTGGGGTCATTTCAATCAAATTTCAAATTGAGGAATTTCTAAAAAGATTTCAACGAAAAAGAGGAATCGCTTGACTAAGTCAATAATTTGAATCGGTACTAGGTAATTTTTGCAACCCCAGGGAAAAAAGGCGAGTTATTATCTTTCAAAATGAGTATTTATCAAAGTTACTGTTTTTTTAAAATCTTTTTTGAGAGATTGTCTACAATTTTTGACGACCACATTATGTATGTGGACAAGAGAAAATTGATCAAGGGACGCAACTTTTATCATTAAGTAGGTTACGTCCCATATATATCGAGATTGATATATATATATATATATATATATATATATATATATATATATATATATATATATATATATATATATCATAGACAAATCATACATGTACACATGGTATGATTTTTAAGTAGATTACCACTTCATCACCCTCTACCAATTGTCATCAATCACTATCCAACTATCAGAGTCAGCATAAAAAGACCCAGGAGACAGAAATTTTCTGCAAGATATTTCATCAACTGTTCCCAAGTGGTTAAAAATATCAACTTGTCACTTTTTTTCTGCCCAGAGGTTCCTATATACTATCACTATCCTAGTGTGACACAATATCAGCAAAATATCTGGGTAATTATTATTTTCTTTGCCTTCATCACCATCTACGAATAGTCTCAAATCTCTATCAGATTCACTAGCTGAGTAAGAAGACTCATTGCAAAGAAATTTTGGCTGTCATTGTCTTTCAAGAATTAAAAAGTAAATATTTTCCGGATTTCACAGATAAAACATCCAAGAAGCTTTTTTGTGTTTTTCATCAAATTTGTCGGTAAAGCCCTCAACAATGATATCTGCCAGGAAATTAGAAAGAGTGAAATGCACACAAAGAAAACTAAGATGAAATAAATTCCAAGATTTAAATGTCACACCATTTTGAGAATATTCTTGAAATAACATTTGAAATACATTATTTTTTGCTCTTAGATCTAAAAGAATGAAACCATACAAATTCAGATGGTGATAAATTATTCAGAGTTTGTGTCACAATCGTTTTTTAAGTCTTTTAAAAATCATGTTGATTCTCAATGTATTTTATTTTCTTTTTTTTTTTTTCGCAGCCATGTTATTAGCTTACATAAATGGGAATGGTACGTTGTGTCGAGCATTAGTGAAAGCCAATGCCTGCCTGGGAGCAACCAATAGGCATGGCTGCAGCATCTTCAATGCCACTGTGGCTTCCAAGCAGTTACTCTTCAATTTGCTTGGTAAGAATAAAATGTACTTTCTTGTTTTGCTACTGAATCTATAAATCTATTAACTGTGAATAATGGGAATCTTGTTTCAATGTAGTTCTATAACTAACTCAATTAAATTTCTATTTTTATTGCAATTGATGGCTACTCAGTTCTATCTGTGAGTCAGGGCTTCTATCTTACAAGGGATAAATTACTGTAGATTATCTTGTAATGAACAAGGGCTTTTAACTTGCAGTGAACAATTATTACACTTGTTCTCCTGCAGATATTGGGTTAATAGAATGTACTAGATTAGGTAGGATTGGCCAAGGGTTAAAAGCTAGGAGATAGTGGGTAGGAAGATTGTATTGTGCCTATCTGTTATGTGGGAAATGACTGCCTTCCTTCAAGAATTAACTTTTGAGATACAGGTATCCCCTGCTTCACTGAAGTTAGGTATATGCCACTTTGTGTTTACAAAAGACCTCAGGCTGTCATAGCTTTGAATTGTGTAAGAATCTGTGCATCATCTCGATTTATTCTATGCAACTGTTAGCAAGATATGCCCTAAGGTACGAGAAAAATCTAGTAGAGCTCATAAGGGTGTTATGCTTAGTATATAACAGGCAGGCATACAAAAAGGTCATGTTTTTGGTCTGAGAATGCTGTAAAAGATTTTTCTATATGAATTAATGGTAATTGTTTTTCTGCATGAATCCATGTCCATTGATGGAATGTTTCAAAGGAATGCTCTGCTTTTAAATAGTGGGTTTGAGGGAACTTATACTCTCTCTTACCTTAGCTTTCACATGAATTACTAATGATGCTTGAAGTGGATACATAACCATCCCAGTTACAAAAAGTGCACACACACACACACTGGAACAGATAAAGATAAGACTTAATCTCTTCAGAAAAGCTCCAGCCCATTTGAAATATTTAAAAACACAAAATTCTGTAAGCTAGAATTCCATTTCAAGCCCTGGCCATAAAAGAAGCAATGCTTGTTAAATCCACTCTCGGGGGGAAAAAAATGATTCAAAATCAGTCTCTGCTTTCTGAGTTGGTTCCCAGAAATCTTTTAAACAGTTTTCAAATTTCTTTTCAATTTTATCTTCTTCTTCTAATCTGTTTTGAAATTTTCCTGATTGATAGTTTGTATTATTTCTTTCTCATTTTCCAAGACATGTTGTCTAAGGAGCCACCATGGTGCGATGGAGAAACTTGTTTGGAATGTGGAGTAAAATTTGGCATCAAAACTCGTAAGCATCATTGGTAAGTGAAGAAATTGTATTTTTGCTTGCTACCTCCATTGATCACATCTCGTTATTTGTCAAGTAATATGAGGATATTCAAAATCTCTGATTTTTTCTTGTGCATAGATTGAGTCTCGATTTCCTGCCAAGAAATCATTAAATTATGAAATGCCTTGTGTACAGTGAGCATCTATAATACAATAAGCTTGTGCAAACAACTCCAACATAAATGACTGAACAAATATTTAACCGAAAGCTAAACCTAACAAGTTGTTTTTTTCATTGTTACATTTTTTTTATGCCCTCCGTTCTATGGTAGTTACGGGTGAATATTTTTGTGTCTGAAGCTATAAATTACTCCTAGCACTAAACATTGTCCATGGATTTCAGTCCAACGAAATTATGTCCCTTGTAAAAGTTGACTGCCACCTCCCAACTTTTTGTATGAAAAATTTGGTCTCAAAAATTTACTAATACACAAGCAAGAATGCTAATCAGGATTGGTTATTTTTCTCCATTTGCAATAAATCTTATTATAACAGTACTATTTGATAACATGTTTGTTTCTATATTCTTGCTAGAATGTAAAAACAAATTGTCTGTGGTTAGTTTTCAAAAACAGCACACGGAGATTTCAGTGCATTTTTAAGAACCATTGTTAGAAAACCTTTCAAATAATCTTTATTTGTACCTCTTGGTTTCTTATCATTTATACACATAGTGTAAAATCCACCTATTATAAAGTTTACTATGTATATTCTCATATTTTTTTTTTTTTTTCATTCCAGTCGCCATTGTGGTCGGTTATTGTGTGCAAAATGCTCAACCCGAGACATGCCGATCGTCAAGTACAACCTCAGCAAGCCAGTTCGTGTGTGTGACATTTGCTTTGATGTGCTAAGTCTGGGGGGTTCATTCTAGTCATGTCACTGGGAGGAGAAGGAGAGGAAGATGGCAGCAGCGAAGGCAGAGGCGGAGGAGGAGGAGGAGGAGCAGCAGCAGCAAGAGGAGGAGGGAAGAGAAGAAGGGGCAGAGAATGTAAAGAATAAGGAAGGAGGTGGAGGAGGAGAAGAATGGGGATAGAACTGCATATCTCCCCCCCCCCATCAGCCACTCTCCCAAAGTGGCTCCCCCCCCTCACCATTCTCCTATCGACCTATCTTCCTGGACAGGGGGCGGGGGAGGTGACGGGAGGAGAAACTGATTACAACAAAAAGGGAAAAAGGAAGAATAGACCAACAAGAAGAGAATAGAAAAATCCTATATATCCGCAGTATGATGACTTGCCTCGATTTTGATAGAAACACCGATGCCCTCAGAGTAAACAAATTGACCAATGACCAGTATGTCTGTGCTATGGTCTCTTCTATCGGACTGTGGACAAACGGTCTACCGTAGCCTAACCCTGACGGACAAGCGATACAGACACCACCCACCATAAAAAAAAAATTGTTAAATATTTGCTTCATTTTTTTTTTTTTTCCTTTCTTAAATTTTGCTGCCATACTTATTTCAAGGTGAGATTGCTATTCACTCGTATTTGGCTCCTTAACTGACCCCTGCTAGAATTGGCAGTTTTTTGACAAAATGGAGAAGAATTGTCAATTTTGGCATTTTAAGATGTAAAAAAAAAAACTAACTATAAAATCACCATAAAGACGTTTTTAACAGTGAAAAAATTTTTTTTTGTTTTTGTTGTTAATGTAGGACTGGATCCATATTGCAAAAAAGTACTTTTTAAAACACTCGCAGTTATATCAAAAATTAATGTTTGAATAACAGCATGGGTTAACAGACAAAATTACACTAAATATTTTCTATAACAAGATTTATTGATCGTAATCGTACGCATTGGCAAAGACGTGTCTTTGCTTTTTAGGGAAGCATTAATAGATAATGCATTCATATAAAGATTTATATTTAAGTTCCGCTTTTAGTTCGCGTTTTAATCTATTCTGTTTTTTTCTTACCTGCTTTTTTTTCTTTTTTTTTTTTCTCCCCTGTGATGAAAAGCCCCTAAAATATCTTTGGACAAGTGCTTTTTGCAATATCGTCACCTTGAAGTATTGGTCCTTTTTCAACTGTGAAAAAAGTTTTGACAAGAATCCATGTAATTTAATTATGTTGAAAAAATGGTTTTGAAATAAACTTTCCTTCATGATGAGAGTTTATTTTGACTGTGCATTCATTTGTTGTCTAAAGGCCATATTGTTTCAACCAGCCTATTTCCCAATCATCTTCAGCAGAATCTACTGAATCTCATGAGCACCAATCACCAGAATCATTATGTTTTTAGTTGTAGAGAAATGAATGAGAAAGTTATCATCTGATAGGAAATCTACCCATTTCTGGTGGGGATCAAATTTACAAAATAAAAGCGTTTGGACCACAGAATGGGTGGACAGTCAAAACAAACTTTTTTCTCCTTCAGAATTCTATTTACAATTGATAAAGATTTTAAGTTTATTTAAAAAAAAATATTTTGTGCGCGTATGTGTGTAAAAGTCTTGTTTTTGTTGGGGAGAAGAAATTAAAATGGTCCCACTTTATCTGAGGTTTTTAGTTACCAGTGATCATCCCTCGAAATGAACACTTCATAAGTTTCATTTAATCATAGCCTCAAAGTGCAAGAGTAGCTTTGCTGGCAATTTGAATGTGCCAAAGAGAATCCGTAAAGAGCTTCTTTCAAATGAATAGCATGAAGTTTTCAACTTAATAAAAAAAATGCTATGCTAAGGTTTCTATGATTTAAGGTAATAACTAATCTTCTCTCAGTCATGTAACTTTTATTACCTAAAATTGCTCCATTTTATTATCAGTTATTGGCATCAATCTCTTATTGCTTTTATTTATGAATTAAACCTTATCCTTTGAGGGGAGAAAAAACCTAGTATATATAGGCACATTTAGGATCTTGGAACATCCCATGCAAATCAAATAAGGGGTGGACTACATTATTTACTTTTTTTTCTTAATTTATGAAATTACCTTACCAAGTGTGTTATGATACCTGATATTGTGTTTATTGACATGTTTTAGGCTCTTGAGAAAGAAATTTGGACTCTCTCTTTGGATACCTAATTAGTCACCCACTCAAAAGTTGTTCTATAAGTTGCTATCATGGAAAATGCCTTGGGGTAGGGGAATGGCGGCTGGCATAACTCATCTGCTAAAGATGTACTAAAATTGCTGATTAGAGCACAAATACTCATCTGGATTTTGGCATTGTCTATTCAATAGAATACCTACTGTGATTTGTCCATTTAGGTAATTCTAAAGTCTTTAATCTCTAAACTATTGACTGGGGATTCTCAGGTTTTATTTGGTCGTTTAGGGTATAAACTTGGATGTGAGCATCTTTGTGTTAACTCGATTCTTTTCACCTTGTTCATCGGTTTGTGTTCTTGCAAAATTTACCTTCCTCAAAGATGTCTTTGCCAATCAACAGATTTCTTTTAACTTCAGATATCTTGGTCATTTTGATAATTAATTCAGGGTCAATTTTCAGTCATCGACCTCTTGAAAGATCCCAATGTTAGGAGGTCTTGGATACCAAGAATAAACTGTGTGCATAACCAGAATGGCCAAAGTATTATCTTTGATATTAGGTAACAGCTTAGTAAAAATTATGATGATTTGTTAAAATAATGATCTATGTCAGGGGTTGAACAACTTTTTGGGAGGTAGGCTAGATAAGTAAATTTTTTTTTAATATCTTGTGGGCCTAAGTAAATTAAAAAAAAAAAATGGCTATGTGAGCAACTTGATTTTTATTATTCTAATCCTTTTTTCATTGTAGGTTATATATATATATCTACCTAACTCCCATATCTTATCAATCTATAATAACTATGAATTTTTTTTTTTCTGGGGAGAAATAATGTAATTGTGGTTCAGATTTTGCATCTATTGATAGAACAGCACACTTGTAATGCTGAAACATTATAGTTCTACAACATTGATTTGTTTGAGGCCACTGGAAAAATGAGACTACTGAATTTTATTGTTTGCTAACCAAATATAGAAAACGAATTTCAGTATGCAACGTCTTATATTCAATTGAGTCAGTGAGCCAGATGAAATGGGACCACAGGCCAAATTTCGTAACTCTCTGATCTGTGTTATGATCTGATTTCTATCAGTAGGTATGCTGAACACAGCAAAAATGACACATCTTAGCCTAAGTTTTGTTAGTACCATACTGTTAAAATGCGATAATTTGAATAAAGCAATTTCCAGTCCAATTTGAAATTTTATAATGGTACTGTGTGCCTGCCATGATAGTAATAATCTGATATACTTTGTAGTAAAATGTTCCTTATTGCTATGTTGGAAGGTGAACCAAAAATAGACTTCAATGTTTCTCACACTCTTTATTAGGTTAAAACTGAATTCCTACAGCTTAGGGATTAGTAGTAGTACCAGTAAAAGTGTTGGTCTTCTAAAAGTTTAGAAATTTGCAAACTAATAGCTTGAAGCTTCTATGTAATAAGTTGATTTTTTTGACGATGTTAGATGTATATTCATTACGTGAACAGTTTTCATTATTGCTTCAATTTCTACACAGTTTTGTTCCTAATCCAAATCCAAATGTGTTGTCACTTTGTAATTTTTAGTGATTTCTCTTGTATATTTTGCTTAATCAGGGTAAGACGAGGGATGATGCCAAAAGACATAGGGAAATGGCAAGAAGGGGGGGGGGGACTGAACGTCTCCAGAATGATGAAGAAAGATCAACAAAGAGGAGAGACAGATGAGGAAAGAATTGAATGTTCCCAGAATAAGGCAGAAAGGGAAGGAGGAAGATTGGAAGACGAAACAGATTTAGAAAGGGATGAACGTCTCTAGAGTGGGAGTAAAATAATAATTTCATGAATAGTTAATACTTAACATCAAGCTTAATAGCTGCCGAAGAGTTTATATAATCATTGTGGTTCTGTTTGTTACCTTTAAGTAGTTGAAACGATGCTTTGTAGCCAGAGGTTTTGTCTGTCTTGTTTATCTATTCACGAGTCAAAATATCAATTGTTGCTTTTTTTTTTTTTTTTTTTTTTTTTTTTTTAAACCCTTGAATACAATCGTGAGTTACCTTAAATTGAAATGAATTGCTTTAAGGAGAGGGGCGTTGTATACTAGGTACAGAAATGTAACTTCAAAACGAATTGTTGTAATTTATGCATAAAATAGTACATTTTTTTACCTTTTTGAATAATAATGAAAACTAACTGAAGTAGACAAATCTAAGATGTAAAATGAAATTTTATTCTTATAAAATTCAGATGTTAATGTGAAAAAAGAAATACATCTATGTTCTGATAATTACGTAATTTTTGTCAAACTTCTGAGTTCAGACTTGTTTTCCTCACCAAACAGCAATGACAATTTCAGATTGAGATTGGAAAGTGGAAAGTTTAAAATGATGAATTGAAAGATTCTTTTCCTACGTCAACAAAAGGAAGAGAAAATGGAAAGCTATGGACTGAAGTTCTCAGTTAATATTTAAATTGCCTCAAATTTTACTTAGAACGATCTAGATTTTCATGCCATTTAATCAGAAAAAAACTTCTAGCTACTATTTTATTAAATCCCCCTCCATGGCCATATTTGAAAATGTTTTTCGGTTAAAGGAAAAATGTTTTCACAAAAGTGAAAATATTTTAAAACTTGAAGGCTTCTGTCCGCGTGGAGTTTGACCCTGAAGGGGCCAGTCTTGATTGTCAGTCTATTTATGTACATGAAATGGTTTTCTGATCGATATTTTTTTATTTTTCCTTTTCGATCCCACATACAAAAATAAAAAATGAACCGTTTAGGCACAGACCCTATGTTATAGTTAGGAATGGCAGTAAACATAGATTAGTTTGCAATTCAAATGTACGTTTTACCGTTTTAAAATACGCTATTATACACGGCGAAGAGGTTTAAAACATTCTCATCTAAGTTTTGATGATTTTTTCCAAATTGTTTTTTTTTTTTTTTCATTCAATAATTGAAATGTATAAACAAGGGAATTAAGTTAATCTATGTACGGAAAATGTTTTTTTCCTTCAAATGTCCGGCATTTTCAACTTCAATAGCCCTTCTAACATCATTCTACGTAACATTTTGAAGGATTATTTTTCGGATATTATTCTTCAGCTCCAAGACAGCTGGGATTGAACGTGGCCTCCCTGTTCGTGAGTGATCACTAACGTTGCCCAACTCTCGAAAACGGACAATCAATCATCGACCCAGAAGGCGGTGGCCGCGCGTTCAAATAACAAGAATATGCTCTTTTGGATAACATTATTGATTCATGGAGTTCAAAGATTAAATCATTTTTTTTTTTTCATTTCGTTGCTCAGTAGTGTACTTTCCCATGATGAATTTCTAAGGGTCCCTTTATATATATATATATATATATATATATATATATATATATATATATATATAAAAACCATGAATATCAAATAAAAACTATGGTTTTAAACCCCTTTCCAGCTCTTACGTTATCCACGAAAACTTGAACATGGAAAAGTATGCACTAACAAAATCTACAGAAACATAAGCGGAGGCATATTTTTTGATTATATCTAATTGCCGAAATCTTGTACGAAAGGGGAGAAAAGGTGTGGGGGGGATCAAGAAATTACGCTACAGCGGCAAAATGTATAAATCATCTCACTGTTTTTACGACGAAGGTGTAACGCATGAGTTCCCTCATTTTCGATCTAGTCTCTTGCGAGATCACAGATTTAGGGGTCTCAAGGTCACTGCATACAAGGAGTGCTGTAAAACAAAATAAAAGATTCTCTTTCAAGTGCTGAATCACTGACCTATGGAACAACTTTTCAGAGGAATAGTTGAGGCACGAAGCCTGAACGCATTAAAAAAACCGCCTAGACAGACCGGGGGAGCAGAAAAGGAATTATTTACGACCTCGAGATAGATCTCTGAAGCGATTGACATTTGTTAGTGATGGCCTTCTGTGCCGGGTTCCGAGGCCTTATGCCAGAATATTACTACTGCTATTATCATTTTGGAGGAGAAATCTCCAGAAAATACTAGAAAGGAACATGAATAGACTTTATAGCATGGCAAAAATTATGGAGAACGAAATTATGCGAAAACAAGAAAATATAACATAAAGCACCCAAGGATAAGATATCTAGTTATCCGGTGAGAAATTGAGAAATTCTCGGCACCGGTTCTGGAATAACGGACAATTTTCGGCAAGTAAGAACACGTGGACTGCTTTTAATTGTATGCTATACCCACAGTAAATGATCATGAAATGCGAACCTTAAAACATGCTAAGTATGAAATTTTATTTGCAAATATACGTTAAAAAATAGAATAAAACCCCAGAAAATGGTTAATGTGTATAATAAAACAAAAACTACTACAATAGAAGGAACGCTTTGCTTTCAAAGTTTTTTGTCTTGGTGTCGACATTTTTTTTTTTTTGTATACTTCGAATCCAAGTAATAATGTACACATTTCTCTCCACGCTGAAAATATATACCGCATAAATGGAAGTAATAGAGAAATGAAACTTCGCCGAAAATTGAAATTATTCGTAGAACATGCAAACTTCAAAACAGGAATTATGAAAAGAAAGAAATGAAAAAGATGTCCCCTGGCCCTTGAAGCGTGAACACGTGTTAGCGCCTAAATATGAAGGACAGAATATTTTGTTTGGTTGCACATGGACTAACCGTGAAGAAATGTAAACTAAGCCAGTGCCGCTCAACGAACCAGAAAACATGGAAAAAAATGTATAAAAAAAACATAACCATAACCATAACCACCACTACCACCACCATCATCATCATCATAATTATCATCATCATAATAATAACATCAACAACAATAACCAAAAAAAAAAAAAGGAGCGTTGGAAATATTTTTTTTAATGTACGAATGGCGTGTACTCTACACCACCCGTGCGCTTGTACGACGGTCATTTGGGGGGTAGCTCGTGAACTGCTTGTACTTCTATGCTTTCCCTAACGACAAATAACCTTGATATTGAGATATTGTATAAATTAATGGCCGCACAACAAGAAAATATTATACTATCAATCTTTAAAAAAAAGTACATATATGATAAGAAAAATGAAATGCAACTGAAAATGTTGAAAGTAGACCTTACAAAATGCGAACATGAATTTGAGAAATGAAAGTATTGACATTAGATTAAAGAAAATAAACGCAAGAAAATGAATTCAAAGAAAAGTAAATATTGAAACAAAAATTATGAAATGTCTGAGAGCATTTCTCTTCGAAAGATGTAAATCTTTTGGTTCTATGAAGAAGAAAAAAATCAAGTTCCGTTCTTAATCGTTTATACTGTGTTGAAATAAATTTAAATTTAAAATTACCATCTGCTTCTAAAAACTATACTGATCATTTATTAAGGAAACTTTTTTTTTTTGTTCAAAATCTTCCCAGCAAAAAAGTTGAAAGTCATTTTGAAATTTGATGAAACTGAAAGTATTTTTTATTGTAAGACAGATCAGAAATGATTTAGTGATGAATAGTATTTACTTGTTGAGACAATCAGCATTCTTGAATAGAAATCACGGGAGTCCGGTGACTAATTGTCTCGCGACCTTTGAAGTGAAAACCTCCGGTTAGGTCGAATGGAAATTTTGAGTTCAGTTTTCGCTTTACAATTATATTGTAGATAGAATCTCACTGTAAAACCCTTTAAAAAGGATGACCCAACGGTACCCAGGATTGTCTAGTAAATTTATAAAATCGAATTTGTTTGTCGTTATTCTCAAAATGATAGATTTTCCATCATATAATAAAATACAGACCTTATGTATATTTAACCCCATGGAAGCAGGGTATTTTTTGTGTGACATAATATCTCATTAGTCACCCAAGGTAGTCATTGCTTTCATGACCTTCAGAATGTTTAGTATTGTGTTTCTGGAGTCATATTGTAAGTATCTTGCAAAGACTACATCCTGTTGGGATCAATTTTAATGTTCAGACCTAATGCTCCAGTGGTTTATCAGTTTTTAAAATCTATCTAGATCAAGGAAAAACTGTTCGCAGTTTTTCTGTGGTCTTTAAGGACGGTCATTTTGAAGATTTGAAATTTCTGTATGACATCGCCAGAAGTTCGCTATGAATTTCAATTAAATTTTGTGCAATGGTAATAGTCCAGTGGAAATTATAGAATTAAAGAAAAACCTTAAACTTTTAGTGGGAAGTAGTTTTTTTTTTGCTATTCTAAATCAGAAATTAGATATCATCTGCCAACATTTGGACAAACTGAGATACTCGGGCAAATCCACAATGGCGTCATTCGGGCTGTGGTCCAACGGGTGTTGAAATCCAAGTTGTCTGAATATACATTTATTTATCAATGGAAAGGGATTTTTTTGAGCTGAAGCAAATTGTTACCAAAACCAAGGGTCAAAATTCAAGAGAAAATTTGATAATACCCATTCTAACTCCACTATAGTCAGCCAACAAGCACAGATTTTTGGCAAAATGTGACGTGTGTCGAATGAAACGTCTGTAACTTAGAATATATTAATTATATCTTAGTAATCTTTGTATTATTGACAAAAGAAAGATGATACAAAAATTATCAACTAAAAATATCTCTGTAGACATTATGAAACCGAAGAAAACTGGGGTTGAAAACTTGTTCACAATTGCGAACCGGTTAACTAATAGAAATTACATTGGGAAATTTTTAGCCCAATTTACATACACTTTTTAAAATTTCACCAAAATATGCTGATGGGCCAATTTCAATGAAAAAAAGATAATACTCCAGAGAATTTAATCTGTTGTTTTTTTTATTCGATCCTGCTATCTGTATTTTAAAATTGGCTGAAACCTTTTCTGCAATATAGATATACAAGATGACAAGATACACTGTTAGAAAGCTGATGACATTCTATTTCCAAGTATATATATAATCTCCGCCTTGAAATGATTTCATGGTCCATAGACTGTCGACTATGAAGTATACAACGAAAAGTTCCTTGTAAAATAATGACACCTTGGTTCACGTTTCTGGCAGTAATCTTTCGTACACAACAGATACAAAACTCCAATATGAACTGTTGGAAGGTGAGAAAATGTTCTTTACAACAATATTTATATCTTTATATTTCCATAAAAAAATTAAACCCTCGATCCATAGAGAGTGGACTTTAAAATACCTGTATACTTTTATGTCTTTGTAAAATACCAGATACTTTGTTCCACGTTTTTGGCAGTAACTTTTCATGCACAATAAAGACAAATTGACAGGATACACTGTTGGAAAGCTGATGAGATTTACTTTCTAACTGTATACCATACCAATTTATCAATATTTCTTAGTCTATTTTGCTTAAAATTCTACAGGACTATATCGATGTGAGCGCGAATGCAGAACCCAAATTATCAGGATTGACATTTCTTTTAGGAATTTTCAAAAGCTAACTCGATTTAAAAATGTCTGGGCTTCCTTAGTACACACGAAAAAATTAATGGAGATATTTTATGTAATTCTTGAGTTACGTTGTCACGTTTAGAATCACTGGCATACAATTTAGCTAATGCAATTTTGGTTATGATTTTGAATGAGCTCCTTCTAATAACAACAGAAAAATGGTAAATGTCAAACAGCAGATTTTGAATCAGCACTCTTGAATTATCTCATTTCAGCTACATGACAAATTCTACTCTAAAATGGTTGATCTGAATAGTTGATCCTAAATCGGAACTGGTTTTTGAAAGACTTTGGATAATGATGTGTAAGGGACAGCTTATTGGACTCAGTCCTCTGTCAATTAATATGCTTCCTCGAGAATCACTCATCCAAGTAACTTCAAACTCAACACCACACTTCCTGCGAAATACACCCGTCGAGTTTCAACCTAATACGGTGCCCGATTCCCGAGATGGATTATTTTCACTCAGATGGATGGCGGCCGTTTTGAATTTCAGGATTTTCCCATCATACAATTTATGTAGACTTTTTTCCTCTCAGTCAAAACACATCGGGGATACAAAATCCGTAGAGTTTTCTTTTTTATTTCAGTTTGTGAGGGGTCAAGTTACATTTTTATCGGACTGATAGTGCACTTGATTGAAATGACCAAGCCACCAAAAGATCTTGTGCGGTGTATTTCGCGGAGAGCACGACGCAAGGCATCAGAACGGCAAATGGAACTCTAGTTGGTAAGACATGATGGTAGAGACCACTGTTATACAATATAGGCATGCTCTCTCGACAATGGAAGGAATTACATTAAACGAAAAGGCTTTTGATCGCTGGGCAACAAGTATTAACATATCCAGTGTACTTCCTAAATGGAGAAAATTGAAAATATAATGAACTGAGTGGGCAGCGATTTAAATATCTCTCTTTGAAGACAGTGGTGACATGAGAGCATCCACGGCAAGGTCTGGGTCCGAAGTTTCATCTTACGCAGTAAAACTGACAGAGCTTAGTGTAATCAATGTATAGGGTAGTCAATGGGCCCACAAGAATACTGTTTTCAGATTGCGTAGATATTGTAAGGGCTTACATACTTGCATTGCGTGAAAGGGATGATGCAAATATGTTTTTTGCTTTTTGCATCAAACCTTCCACCAGATATGGCCGTGGAAAGTCTGCATCTCGAACTCACAAGCTGACAGAATCCTCCCTTCTTTCAGAATCCTCTCTTCTTTCAGCCAAATCAGCAATTCTCAGCAGTAGCCATGGTAAATCTCAGATAATCAAACTTGTATGTGACCAATTAGTGTCTACAGCTGCTTCAAAGAAAACACAGCTTTCTCTGATTGAGACTGGCTCCTCTATGATACCTACCGAAGTACACAATGGCAGTCAATAAAAGAGAAGACCTAACAACAACATGAAGAAGCTAATCTTATAATAGTCTAACAAGCTTTTCGTTCAATTGTTGAGCGTAGTACTGAATCAGAATGCCTTGTGTGTGATTATACTGATTTATTTGTGCTTCTCGTTCAATTTTATTGGAAGTTGAATTTACTTGGGCGTGTTGATACTTATAATGACAATGTTATCAAGGTGGCTGCTTCCTTGATAAGTAGTTTTTACGAGTTTGAAACGCAGAACAAAAAGGGCTCATCTACGGTCTGCCATTTGGTACTCAACAGTAGAATGGCAACCTCCGAATCTTAAATCCACACTCTATTGATGGAAACGTGGCGTTGATATTTGATCTTTGGTTCTTGATACAATTTGTTTCAGTACATATTTTCCTTTCCAATGATATGTAAAGTGTATTTTCGGACAACTTGGCTTT
>OY735198.1:48491695-48501695 GCA_963457665.1 Thysanoteuthis rhombus
TATATATATATATATATATATATATATATATATATATATATGTATATAGTTTGTTCTTATCTATCTCTGCCGTTCAAAATTAGCTAGCTAGGTAGCTGATTCTACTTCTTTCTTTTCTATTTTTCTCTCTTTCTCCCTTACCCATTTGTCTCTTTCTATTTTTTTTTGTTTCTGTCTTTTTCATTGTTCTCTTTCCGGCAATTCTGATTCGTTTGGTTT
Source organism: Thysanoteuthis rhombus (assembly GCA_963457665.1). Taxonomy (NCBI): domain Eukaryota; kingdom Metazoa; phylum Mollusca; class Cephalopoda; order Oegopsida; family Thysanoteuthidae; genus Thysanoteuthis; species Thysanoteuthis major. The sequence continues at coordinate 48,491,915 of OY735198.1, forward strand.
TCTCAATTCGCAACAGACTTTCTAAATTTCCCGCTTATTTGTTTCTCTACCTTCTCTCACCTTCCAATTTGGAACAATTTGATTTCTTGATTCTCAATTTCCTTATGATTCCTTCTTCTCCTCTTTATCCCCCCTCTCCTCCCACCCGCTCTGTTTCTGTCTTGCTCTCTCCCTCTGTCTGTCTGTCTCTTTTTCTGTCTCTATCTATCTGTCTGTCTGCCTTGCTCTCTTTTTCGTTCCACCTCCTTTTACTTCATGACTCTCATATTTTGCATGTTTCTTTGTTTTTATTCTTGTTTTTTTTTGTCGCCATTTTCTTTTTCTTTTACCGTTTTCCTTTTTCCATTGCTTTCTTTCGTTCTCCCTTTCGTTTTTCATCTTTCTTTCTTCCTATCCTTTTCTTCCATTTCTTCCTTTCTTTCTTTCTTTCTTTCTTTCTTTCCTTTTTATCCATTCTTTTAACTTTCATTTTGTTTTCTTTTCTGTCTTTTCCGTTTCTCTGCCGCTTTATTTTTTCACTCTGCAAAGATATTTGCTCTTGCCCATTTGTAGTCATCGAATCGATAATGGTCTTCAACCTCCTTTTGATGCTGGGAAACCACACACCTCCCCATATCTAAGTGTACGTACGTGCGTGCGTCTGTGTCGACATGTGAGTGTGTGTCTGAGTGTCTGTATTTGTGTCTCGGCGTTTGGGCTTATATATGCACACACATTGATATAAATACATATATATTTCTATGTATATATGTAACGCACACACACGCACATGCATATATATATATATATATATATATATATATATATATATATATATATATGCGTGTGTGTGTGTGTGTATGTGTGTGTGTATTATGTATATAGTATATTTACATACGTATATATACATACATTAGTTTACCTACTCTGAAAAGCGGGTAAAATCATCACTAGGAAACTGGCCATCCTCTTCAACGTGTGTCTAAAACACTGTAAAGTCCCAGACGATTGGAACACTGCTATCATAATGCTTTTATATAAGAAAGGAAACCCGAAAGACCTCAACAACTATAGGCCTATAAGCCTACGCAATTGTGTATATAAACTTTTCACAAAGATCATCACCAACCGAATCACAAAAACACTCGATGAAAACCAGCTACGTGAATAAGCTGGCTTTAGAAGAAGCTACTCGACCATGGACCACCTGCATTCGATAAATCAGCTGAAAGAAAAAGCAGCTGAGTATAAACTACCACACGCCGTAGCATTTATCGACTTCAAAAAGGCGTTCGACTCAGTAGAAATCCCTAAAGTCATGGAGGCCATCAGTCAACAAGGTGTAGATCCAGTATATGTTGAAGTGTCGAAAAATATACACAATCACAGCAGCTCCTTTATCAGGTTACATAAAGACTCGGACCCTTTTCAGCTCCAGAAAGGAGCAAGACAAGGTGATACCAGCTCACCTATACTCTTTACAGCCTGCCTCGAGATGATCTTCAGAAGACTAGTCTGGGAGAGTAAAGGAATTAAAATAGACGGCGAGTATCTGAGCAACCTCAGATTTGCAGACGACATTACCCTTTTCACAGAGAACCTACACGACCTCCAACTAATGATAGATGAACTAAATGAAGAGAGCAAGAAAGTCGACCTACACATGGACTTCAGCAATACGAAGATCACGTGCAACAACCACATCGAGAATAAAAACATTAAGATCAAAATCGAGGACACAGAACTGGAGAAAGTAGACCACTACATTTACCTAGGACAACGAATTTCCATGAGACCCTCAAAAGTAGAAGAAATCAAGCGAAGAATCACACTAGGATGGCAAGCTTTTGGCAAAGCTAGCTCAACCTTCAAAAATAACAAGATCCCATTAATCCTAAAGAGAAGGGTGTATAACCAATGCATCCTCCCAATAGCCACTTATGGAGCCGAAACATGGATCCTAACCAAGAGACAGACCCGTAAATTGAGAACCATACAACGTGCACATGAAAGAATAATGCTGGGCCTCACATGGAGAGACCGCAAGACAGCACAGTACATCCAAGAAAAGACAAGAGTCAGGGACATCATAGAATCCATTAAAAATCTCAAATGGCGGTGGGCTGGCCATGTTGCAAGAATGGCAGACAACTGATGGACATCACGACTCACGACATGGATCCCCTGAGATCACATGCGCAACCAAGGCCAGCAGAATATTAGATGGAGAGACGAGCTAGACAAGTTCAGGAAGTACTGCCTCCGCAACGCCCATGATAGAGAAGTGCAGCAAATCCTGGGAAGGTCTATGTCCAACGACGGACGTTAAAAGACTGTTGCTGCTGCTGATGATGATGATGATGATGATGATGACGATGATATACATACTTTTATACAATATGTCAGATTGTATCTGGAAAGTCAGTGTTTTCACAATGATATTGGTGCTGGCCGTCTGATACTAGAAAAATCTTCAAGATATATCTACATCCATACGATAAATATACCGTGTGGATTTCTCCATATAATATCTGTTTTTATCAGAAGTATTTACAATACTTTGTTTGGTGAGGTGCCGCAAGTTTTTATTATACAACTCGAGTGTTGTTCATCATATTGTTAATAAATATATATGATGGTATAGTTTGTGATGATTATTTTTTTAATTTCAGATATACAACGATTGCCATTGACCGTAAAAAAGATATAACCTCCTAAGATAAACAAGATATTGTAAAGTTATTGAGTGATGAAAACAGTAAGTTGGAAATTGCGAAAGTTTTTGACAGAGATCACAACACAATCCGATGAGAAATTGAAAACATCAGCAAGATAAGAAAAAGAAAAGACGTCACTAATAATGTCACAAAAAAGATTCGAAAGAAAATTAAAGGGTAATAAGCAGAAGAAGTGAATTAATCAGCCAGAAAATATTTGAAGAAGCCGATGTTGCGAATGTACGAATAAGTACATGAAAACTGATTTCTCAACAGTAATTTTTGATGATGGTTATAGAGGTACATGGGGTGAGCCTGATGGCTGGGCTAAAGCTTGAATCCTTCATGAAAAATAGTCAACCAACATGACTTAGGAGACAACATATTCAAGCAGAGAAGATCTCTGGGAAGCAATAACAACTGCTACAAGTAATGTTAAGCCCCAAACAGTAAAAAAGTCAACAAAATCAATGGCTGAGAGACTGATGATATAGAATGTCAAGGAACCCATATTATTATGTAAAATAATGAAATAATAGTTTGTCAATGTGTGTTGAATATTGCATTAACCAAATATATGTTTCTGTGGTCTATATCTTATTTATGAATTGAAATAATCACGATGCATTTTGTTTCCATAATAAAAAAAACTGACAGTTATTTCCAATATCTTTTAATAAGGATAGATAGTATGCTCTTAAACACGATATATTGTTCATATGAATACAAGTGACATAAGTATAAGAAAAAATACCATCTATTGGTTAATACCAATTTGATGGTGAAAAAATTGACTTGCAAAATAGAATTTGACTTACTGTATGAACATGTATGTTCTAGTCAATGCACTTGATTCAGTGGTGAATATTAATCACATAGATCAAAGATCATAACGACATTACACAGACACACATATTCCTCAAATATAAGCAGAAGATGCACACATTCAGACAAACACATACACACATATCTTATATATATGAGTGAAAGGTGTCTATGTTTTTGTGTGTTTGTCTGTGACACGAAAAAAGTACCTAAACATGCGTGCATGCAGCCCAACCATATTTGACATGACTACTCAATGGATCGAGGGGGAAGGGGGCATTTCAAAATAAATAGTTTTGAGAAGAATATTTTAAAAGGGATTTACAGTGTCACTATAATACCAAAATGGAACCTACTTCTATATATATATATATATATATATATATATATATATATATATATATATATATATATATATATATATATATATAATTCTTCAAGGGATGTAAAGTGAAAGGAAACCCCATCCTTTGAGGGGTCAAAAGTGGAGGAGACTTTTTCCTAAATCTAAAGTAAATTAAAAAGTTTCGAGAAAAAAAAGAGTCTGTAAAGGTTTTAGAGTGGGGCTTTATTGATAATGTAACCTAAATGCAGAAATAGTCACTTACTTACTGTTATATATATATATATATATATATATATATATATATATATATACATATATATATATAATGTGTACTTTAGAGAGTGAGACAGACTCGGGAGTGAAGTGTTTGGTGGTAAGGTTTATTAATCCTTATATGTCAATAGTCCATACATGTTTCGGGATTCTTCCCATCATCAGTGGTGTGTGCTGTGTGAGTGTGTATTAAGATGTACCATGTGGAACCAGAGTCCACTACCAGGAGCTATGCATTGTCATTATATATATATATATATATATAATGAAGTAAAGGATTTGCTAAACAAACACGTTTATGTTTCTGCCCTGTTTGGGCTTCTTTAGGCGAATGATCATTCGTCCGAAGAAATCTGAACCGGACAGAAACATAAACATGTTTGTGTAGCGAATCCTTTACTTCATTATATCTAAAATCGACTCTAACTCAACTTATTGTTTATTGTTGAATGTATAGAGCACTTAATGAAATAAACCCTTCATACATCAGATATTCTATTCTATTATACTGTATTCCAAATTTACATTATATATATATACCGTCTGCAAGACGAGTATTCAGTTAATATATATATATATATATATATATATATATATATATATATATATATATATATATATATATGAAGTTGATACAAAAAAATACAGCATTTTTGACAGAAATCTCCCATCGAGCGCCAAGTGCGTGGTAGAAAACTTTGAGTTACGTCACATATTTTTTCCTTCTTTCATTTCTGTAAGCGATACCAAAAACTCTGTGTATACGCAATCGCCCCTGGGGCATTATTTTCGACCAATTCTGAGTGAATAAAGACAGAACTCGTATTTTTTGTATACCTCGGAGTACATTTTTTTTAAATTTATGAAAGAACATGATTCTCACGTTTTGTGGAACGGGTTTATTCACAATCTAGCTATGATGTAAATTTTGGATGGTTTTAGTGGTGGGGGTCATTTTACAATTTAATTTTGTGCTAAATTGGTCTCTTAGTTTGTGTCCAGTAACTTTTTTTTTCTCGAAAATTTGGACTTCTGTTTAATGATCACCATCCAACGGAAGACGGAAGAAGTAACTTATTCATTGATCACCTATTTTACAAAAAAAGAAATTGTTGTTTCCTGCTCGGATACGCAACAGCGCGTCTATTTGTTTTTATTTTTGAATCAGCTTTTTGCTTATTTTGCGTTTCTCGTCACTTTCTGACTTTTTTCTTCCTCACTTTCTTTATCTTTCTTTCTTTCTTTCTTTCTTTCCTTCTTTCTTTCTTTCTTTCTCTCCTTTCTTTTCTTTCTTTCTCTCCTTTCTTTTCTCTCTTTCTTTCTTTCTTTCTTTCTTTCTTTCTTTCTTTCTCTCTTTGTTTGTTTGTTTGTTTGTTTGTTTGTTTCTTTTCTTTTTTCTTTCTTTCTTTCTTTTCTTTGTTTCTTTCTTCCTTTCTTTCTTTCTCTCTTTTCTTTTTTCTTTCTTTCTTTGTTTCTTTCTTTTCTTCCTTTCTTTGTTTCTTTCTTTTCTTTTTCTTTCTTTCTTTCTTTCTTTCTTTCTTTCTTTCTTTCTTTCTTTCTTTCTTTCTTTCTTACTTTCTTTCTTTCTTTCTTTATTCCTTCCTTCCTTCCTTCCTTTCTTTCTTTCTTTCTTTCTTTCCAGTCCATATGGTTGATTTCTCTTCTTTCCCATTACCTTTTTCCTCTCCCTTCTCCCCCCTCCTAGTTCTACACATCGCCTGTTCCATGCCACCCCACCCTGATATAATTGCACCGGCACAGAAACTCAGTTGAAGATTTGCAGTTTGAACAAATACGGAATGGAATCGTCAAATAACGCCGGACATTTCAACGGATTGCGTTCGTGAAGAAGCATTTGCATGTGAATTTATTCAAGCGGGAAAAGAAATGAGAACCTCACAAGGGGATAGAGCATGCGGCGAGAGCATTGGAAATTGGAGGTTCAATGCCTGGCTGAAGATAAGGCAAGCGAAATCGATGAAACTAAATCACTTTTATTTCTGCATATATCATCATCATCATCATCATCATCACTACCGCATCAACCTTATGTATTGTTCTAATATCAGAGAAGTGTTCTCGTCTCTCCATCTTGTGTCTTGTTTTTTTTTCTACTGGGTTTATAATCCTACAGGTACCAATCGGCTTGCCCTTTGCCACATCTGTTGTCACTTCATTTCGCTATATTCCTTGCCCATATCCATTTTCAATGCTAAATCAATTGTTCTGTATTCTTCACCATGGTCCTCTCTCAGATCCATACTGACCTTTTTTCTATCGTTCGTAAATTCTAACACAGAGCGTCTCAAAGTAAGGATAGCAACTCTTCAGGTGGTTCGAAAATATCAAAATTGACGGAAAAAAAAAGGTTTAAATTGACCTGACCTTGAATTGACATTAAGATGTCATCGCCACTTATACTATCTTGATCCTAGGTTACCCCTATACACAAATGTTTACTTCGTAGGGTGCAGCCGTATCCTTTGAGTTTGACAATTCCTAAATTGACCTAAACTTTATTTGACTTTTTGAGAATGCCAAAATCAATCCTTTGAGAAAACACCAAAAGACCATTAGAGGTCATCTATCCAATGTTTATCAGCAACACCTATTTTATGTTCATTATCAGTTCATCACCTTGTATACAGGATTGCACACACGCACACACACACACACACTATATATATATATATATATATATATATATATATATATATATATATATATATATCCCTTGTTCTTCGACACCGTAAGCAGGCAAGTTCTTTTCTAAATCTCCTAATGTTGGTTACACTTGTACACAATTTTGCAGGTCTTAGCGTGCAGCCATATCCGCCAGACTTGAAAATTCGCGCCAAAATTGACCTAACCTGGAGTTGACCTTTGGATGTCAGCACAGGCCATCATCGCCTATCCTATTCTAATCTTTGGGTCGAGCATGGTTGTGTGTCAGCACCTTCACTGTTCTCAGTATTCTTTAACATGATACTGGAACTGGCGACAGCGGAGATGGATGACGTTGACAACCTGTGCACCTTTGCATACTGTACTATAGTTAGTTGCACATGTCAATATGCGGGTGACATGTGGGATGCATGTCGCCCAAAAGTGCATTCTTCCCCGACGACGTCCCGTTCCAGCTGAAATGGAGACTGGAGTCTTCAACGAAAATTACGGAAGATAAGAGGGAGAAGAAAAAAATGTTGAAAGCGTGACGTCCATTGGGGTATCTTCAGAGGGAATGAATGTATGTCTATGCAGAAGAAGATCTCATTACCTGGTTAGAGAGAAAAAAGACAAAAAGTCCTGGTGATTTCAAGAAAATGGGAAATCTTTCATTTCTTTTAGGAACATCTTTGACGCTGAACAGGTTTACCGGAAAATCAGAGTATTCGGTTCCGTCAGAAAAAGTTCTGAAAGCTGCCTGAAGTCTATTTCTAGTCTCTCAAAAAGTCGAAATGAATTATTTTATAGACGATGATAATAATGGTAGCGATTATAGTAGACCTTCCTCCTGATCTGACCACCCTCTCTCCTTCCCTTCTTCGTCCCCCTCTCTCAGTTGGGTCTGTTCACACCCTTTCACATTCGCTGTCAAAACCTAACGGCCCTTACTCCGGTAACTCTTTGACATGGATTTCAGTACGAAGAAAACAACCAACCTCCACCAACTAAATAGGAGTTGCGCCCGCCTTTAAATCTCTACCGGCCGTCAAGTAAACATTTCAAAATGCAGGTAAACACGTCTATAGAGACGATCCTACTAGGAAGCCTTTCTTTGTCCAAATCATTATCACGAAATATCTCGATAGATACAACCTCTTCAATGGTTCCAGGACAGTTATTGCTTTCATTGTTCCTGCCATTATCTATGTATTGTCTTGGATCATTCTCCGATTCAACGAGAGCATAAGAAGATCCACGATAGAAAAGGATTCGCCACAATTCTCTACCATGGGCGTCGCAGAGCCAGTATTTCCTGAATTTGTCTAGTCCATCTCTCCATCTTGTATTCTGTCGGTCTCGGTTTCTCATGTGATCTCTGGAGATCCATGTTGTGAGTCGTGATGTCCATCGGTTGTCTTTCATTCTTGCAATATGGCCTGCCTATTGCCATTTTAGTTTTTTAATAGTTTCTATGATGTCTTGGACTCAGGTTTTCTTCCTTATGTACTGTGCTGTTTTGTGATCTCTCCATGTAAGGTTGAGCGTGATTCTCTTATTTGCGTGTTGCATGCTTCTCAGTTTGTAGGTATGTCTCTAGGTTAGGCTTCACGTTTCAGCTCCATAAGTGACTATCGGGAGAATGCATTGATTGTATACTCTTCTTTTCAGGATTATTGGGATTGTCAGGTTTTTGAAACTTGAGCTTGCTCTGCTGAAGGCTTGCCATCCCAGAGTGATCCTGGAATCAGATTACCCCTACACATAAAGGTTCAGCTGATGGAGTGCAGCCGTCTCCCCAAGGAGAGACAACTTTTGGCTATCTATTATTGCGGCTAAAACTGTCTAGTCTCTGAAGATCTGAATTGCAGCAACTGGGAAGGACGACCACAGGATTTCCATTCGCCACCAACCTGTGATATTGAACTTTGGAAATTCGAAAAGTCGAACTTAATTGTTTTATATGATTTGATTCTTAGTCTTAAGTCATAGTCCTTTCATATAATTACAATTTTAAAATCGCAATCTGTTGATACACCTGAAAGAAATTGATGATTATAATGACTTGCCCAAGAATGACCTAGAAACAAAAACTAAGAGAAATGTTAGGGGAAGGGTGTATTCAACGCAAAAAATATATCTAAAAATTATTTTTTCTATTTTCAAGGTTAAATTGTTTGGATTTATCACGTTACATAGATATAGACCATTGATCCATAAATGACCCAGCGCTTAATTAAGCATCATAATTCTATGTATACAGGTATACCTTGGTTAGTGCATTTAATCAGTTCCAAAATATTCCATAATGTTCAAAACCGCACTGTTCAAGGTCTTATTATACTTTGATGAGTTTTCTTCAACTTATACTTAGTTACATTAATTTGTACAGCATCAAAACCTGCACTAATAAAAAAACGCACTATTCAAGGTATTGTTGTACTTCATTTTGGTTTTCATTCGTTTAAACATGATAGCTAAATACAGAAACAGAAGTGTCTTCAAGAAATGCTATGCACTGAGACTCATCAATGTCAAATTCGACAGAGAAAGAAGAAAGACTTTTGAAAAAAAAAAGCGAACAGATCTGGTTAGTCACTCGATAGAAACTGCCACATGACCAACATCTTTTGGCAGCATACGGTGATCAATCAAAAATTGGAAATTACTTTTATCGTCTTTCGTTAGGCACAGATCACTAAAAAATAGGTCTGAATTACAAAAAAAAAAAAAAAGTATGAATGCTGCCACCGAACACAAACAAAGGGACTAATTCAGCATAAACTTACATTGTAAACTGAACCACCACAAAAACCTTTTGGGAGGGGGGAAAAAAAGTAAAAAATGTTTTTTCTTTCTAGACCTAATTAGGGGCAAATGTTTAAAGTGTCCTCTCACTCCGCTGGAGTGCTCTGTACGTGCGATACATACATTCATAGCGAGCCATCCTGCCAGTAGGCCAGACCGGCTTAAAGAC
>OY735198.1:48506695-48551695 GCA_963457665.1 Thysanoteuthis rhombus
ATATTTTCTTATCCTGTCCAGTTCATCTCGCTATCTCATATTTTGTCGGCTTCGGTTCTGCATTTGATCCTGGGGGATCCATCTTGTGAGTCGTGAGTCGTGATGTCCATCAGTAATCTGCCTTGCTTGCAACATGGCCAGCCCATCGCCATTTGAATTTCCTTATGGTTTCTATAATGTCTCGGACTACTGATTTCCCCCAATTGTCTTGTGGTCTCTTCATGTGATGTTCTGCATGATTCTGTCACGTGCATGTTGCATGGTTCTCAATTTGCCTGTCTGTCTCTTGCTTAGGTTCAATGTTTCAGCTCCATAGGTGACTACTGGGAGAATGCATAAGCGGTATACTCTTTTTGCACTAATGAGATCTTCTTGTTTTTGAAGGTTGAGCTTGTTCTACCGAAGTCTTGTAGCCATCCAAGAGTGACATTCGCATAAACGAATGCACACACACACACACACACACACACACACACACATAAAAGCACACACCTACACATGCAAACATACCAACACACACTTGTATATTGATAATAAGTCACTGGAAGAAAAATATATGTAATCAAGTGGAAAATTGTTGTATTGAGTAACGTAAAAAGTTCGTTCGGTTCATTAAATAAAAATAAAATTCAAATTTTGAAAAACTAAGAATAAAAAAAAAACTTTCGACATTTACTTTATTGGAAAAAACATTGATTATTTCGTTTCACTATCTCCAGCCATCTTTTAAGCAACTTCATAATTCCATCCTTTCAGTACATTTTATCTATTTCAGCAAAGAACTGCTCCGGGTGCCTTTTTTAGTCTTCCAGGTAATTGACATTTTTTCATTGAAAGAATTCTATACATGCAGAAATTAATTGTAATCAAAAGTTGCAGTATTTGGTGAATACAGCGTATGGGTGAAAATTCCCAGAAAAGCTGTAACATTCTTTGCCTGCTCACTGAAGGAACATCTGGATAGAATATGAAGCGCTGTCTTTGAGCTGATACCGGATGCTTTTCGTAGATTACTACCTTCAGTTATTCGAATCAGGGACTGGGTTTGTTCAAATCAATCGTTTGCTCCTCTGGAAAGAGCTCATTGTAGAGCAGTGGTCTAACGTTCATTATTCACAAATCTTGATTTGGTTACTCTCAACCCCAACCGATCTACTTGACCATGGAACATTACTCTTCCTTCAACAATCCAGCCAACACCTCTCCGCCAAAGACATCTGATTCTTTGTGTAAAATTTTCAACACACACACACACACACACACACACACACACACACACACACGTAAATGAATATACATGCACTTAAATGAATGCACACCACACCACACACACACACACACACACACACATACACTAAATCCACTTCACTATAGAATGATACAGGCTCGAATTGCCAGATCGTGAATTTAACACTGGCACATTCTGAAGGAGGGGCTTTCAAAATTAACCTATTCTTTATTCAGGGTCATGAAATCCTTACAAACCAATGGATCATGCCGTTTTTGTTTGTTTGTTTTTTTAACAAGGCCCGACACAATAAACCAGAACCAAATAAAATCAAACAAACCGTAGAACTCTTCTGTTGAAACTATCACCTCAAGACACACAAACTCTGAATCCAAAATAAAATAGCCATGTGGAAACTCAAATTGCCTACTTTCCTTCAGGAGTTTAAATTCCATTATGTCAAAGAAGCTAAATTTTCAACAGGCACAAAATGGTTTTGTGGTAATTCTATTCAAAGACTTCTCCCAATTTTTCATAAAATTGAACTGGATCGAAATAGTGCTTCAAAGATAATGTTTTATAGTTGTGTAAATTTCTTAAAGGACGTATTTTCATAACTGTTAACTTTTTTGATTAGTTTTCTTTCACTTTACATGGAACTCTTTTCGTAGATTTGATGCATTTTCATAACTACTAACTTTTTTGATTAATTTTCTTTCATCTTATTATTGTTGCTAATTTACACATTGTAGTTCTAACAGACGTCATAGTGCTTGGTTGTTCAAATTCATAAGATGAAGAACTTTCATTATTAATTAGTATTTGGCGAGCATTTTTCTTCTTATTTTTGTTTCTTGTTCACACCTAGTAGCAGTGAAATATGTTATTGTTCTAAGTTGTCCAATTTTTTTTAGATGATACATCTGTCATTAATTTCTGACTAGTTTTTCTTTATCTTATTTCTTTTGGTTAGACATCTCGTAGTAATAGTTCTCAGTTGTCTGAATTTCTTAAATAACGCATAGGTATCATTAATAATTCTTGATAAGTTTATCTTTCCCCTTATTTCTGTTGTTTTATACCTTACACATTGTAATCGTTATTAACTGGAATATTCCCTCTTATATGACGGTATTTTATGATTGGGTATATACTTATACATTTTGAATGATATCAAGTTTTCTCTTTACTGGTCATACATATAAAAGCCGTTTCATAAAAGGTCGTAAATTGGGGAAGGATTTCATCACTTTAGGGGAAGGAAAAGTGACTCAACCCTAACTTTACAATTGAACTTATTTTACAGGTAAGAGACGTACATAATGTTGAGAATATACGTTGGCCATTGCAGATATTTTGGTTAACCAAACATCAGCTGTCCTATGATAAGTTTGTATATTCGAGTAATATTTATTTTAATACCATTTTATGCAAACATAATTTTAGGTCTTGTTTGCAAAATATGAAAGATGTATCTGGTCTGCACTGATAGATATTTAGCATGTTTTGTGCTTTGCAAAACGATGGAAATCATTTCAGTGGATGAGTACATAGTTTCAAATGACGTGTAGGGGATATTTTTATCAGCAAAATTGTTACCGTTAAATAGAAGGGTCCACAGAGAGAGAGTGAGAGAGAGAGAGAGAGAGAGAGAGAGAGAGAGAGAGAGAGAGAGAAACAAAAGATTCACACCGTTCATCAAAAAAGTAGTCTTAGTATAAGTTGATATTAAACCAATAGTGAGAGATACTATGAGGATCGAACCAACTAACAACGGTCAGCAAGATTAGTTTGTTGATCATTGCTATATGACATGCGTTCCGATCTATTTTTTCATATAATTTACTGGTTATCACCACTGAAAAAATCACAGATATATTTGAATTTCGATGTGATATTTCTTTCGAAAAAATACTGAAGAGTCCGTCGTTTCAAATGATGGGTGGGAAGTATTTGTTTCTGCTAAATTCTCACCTTCAATCGAGAAAGTCTATGATTACGGACAGACACCCGAAAAAATAACATCGTTCTCTATATAAGTATATTTGGCTAATAGTTCTTACATCTTATTTCTGTTGCTTTTACTACCTCGTAGTAAGTCTTGAGTTGTCTGAATTTCTCAGATGATACATCGTCATTATAATCATCATGTCAGGTCAACCTTTCATTCCCATGTGATCAATGTGTTGATCGGGATGTTATTTATACTTTTCAGCACCAAAATGAATCAGAAGGAGGAAAAAAAAAACGAACAATGACTCGGTCAATCCTTAAGTGTCAGAAGGTCAGAGGATGAGAAGTAGCGACAGACAAATTAATTAGTGTGTCTTTTCTTTGTCTGCATGCGTGTGTACATGTGCGTGTGTGATTTATAATCTATTCATATCTATCTATCTATCTATCTATCTATCTATCTATCTATATTTAGCGGCTTATCCTTGGTATCTTGCTATGGAGATATTGCGTACAAACTGATCTTGTAGATCATTATTGTTGACTGGTGTGTTCGACCAACACAGGGTGCTCCATGTTTGGGGCCTTGTGCCATAGAAAGTTAAGCTCTCTAATAACTGCCTGCTCATCCACTGCATCGATATCATTGTATCCATTTATATCAGTTTGTTCACATCTCCTATCTATCTAGCTTATATTACTTCTGAATCGTCTCGGGTCCCTGTACCAGGGAACCAGAAGAGCCGAACACGCTGGCTGTACGAGTTTTTTCCAACCGTCTCTCAAGAATAATCAATTTTTCGCGAACAGCTCCAGAGTGTTTCCAACGTCGACCTGAATTCTTAAACTTACTAGTTTACTCATACCGTCAAAAAATAACGACATTATTTAGATCATTTAGCTATTGCATTGTACAAAAGAAAAAAAATCATGTTGCTCAGAATTTTTCTTGTTTATATTCCATCTGAATAAGACTGGGATTTTCCGCATTTGCAAAAAAAAAAAATAAATAAAATAACTAAGTGTAGATGGCTCTATGATTAACATTTAATAATTATCTCCCTTAACAAATACTACAGAAGAATATAGATAATTGGATAGCGTATTATATAAGTAGATTAAAATCCAGAACATCTGTTAAATTTCAATGAATTGTGTGTGTAGGAATATGACTTTCAAGGAGCAGACTCCAAGAACATTGAGGAGATATTCTGGATCGCTTCTCAACAACGAGATTTGCCGCTGCCACTGCTGTTGATATTTTTTTTTATCTATATCTATCCGTCGATTTATTTTCATATGATCTAATCTCAACATGCTCATATGATATCTGCTTATTCATGTATTTCTACCTTTTGCAGCTAGTATATATATATATATATATATATATGCTAACTGAGCTTGTCAAAGTAGGGATCAAAACCCTCCAGGTGGGCCGAAAATGCCCAAACCATTTTTTTAAAATGCCTAATTATCTTTTAGAGTTCCCCAGAGATCGGTGCCACTTACCCTATATTCATCATGTGGTCAAGTTATCCCTGTACATGTTAGGGTGCAGCCATCTCCCTTAGGTTTGAAAATGTCTAAATTGACCCGAACCCGAATTGACCTTTGGAGGTCTTATGTTCATAGTGTGGTCAAGGTGCCCTTGTACACAAATTTGGAACCAATAGGGTGCAGCTGTCTGCGTTAGATTTGAACATGACAAAAATGACCTATCTTTAAATTGACCATCAGAAGTCCTTAGAGGTCACTTCCACTCATCCTCTATACATCTTTGAGTCAAGTTTGCCTGGTACACAAATTTGCAGCCCTTAGGATGCAGCCGTCTTCGTTTTTTTCGAAAATGCTGAAATTGACCGGATTCCAATTTGATCTTTTGAGGTCATCAGAGGTGATCACCACCTATGATATTTTTACCCCGTTGTCAAGTTACAAATATATACATATTCTCAGCTTGTGGGATACAGCCGTTTAGGAGTCTATCAAAAATACCGTCAGTAACAAACATTTTTATTCTTTATAGTATTTAGTATCTGTGTTCATTGCGAATCTAAATCAGTTGATTTAGCCTCCTTTCCATCCTTTATAATTTCTCTTTCACTCGCTCTTTCTTCCACACTTTCTTTCTTAAGACTGTGCAGTAATTGAATGGCATCAAGCTTGTCCGGGTTTAGTTGCCAGGATTCGTGTCTGTGTGAAAGCCATGCATTTCAATGTTGATTTCTAAATGGCATTCAACTGAGATAGACTTGTAAAATCTGCGTTATTCTCACAGTAATATCCATCAAAGTTCCTCTCAATGTTTAATTCGTCGTTAGTTTTCTGTTGTTGTTTTTTTCTCCAAATATTTTCAAATTCACAGACCTTTTCATTTGTCACCATCAGCCTGCTTCTAGTACGAAGGAAACCCCAAGAGGTTTGGTTTAGATTGAGTTTAGCATCCTCAAATGTTCTCTATTTTACTCATTTACCTTCAATGCACAGAATTCGCTATGATTTTTTATTAGATATTGGTGATTGAGCATTTACTCCATGGATAGTATGTTAGCAGGCATTACGATCTGCGGGCCTGGGCCCCAATTGGAATCATTTTTGCGGGGCTCTCAAAGTTCAAAGCCAAGGTCTGTCGATTCTTAGAGATACAAATGATGTTTAGTATAGACTTTATATCTCTATGGTGGAATGGAAAACAATAGAAATTTTCAGAGAAATAATTTTTACTCAGCTCAATAATCAATAACCATATCATTTAATGCAAGTACAATAAAAAAAAAGATATAAATGGTATAAACCAACATTACTGACTCTTTCAGAAGAAAATCAAAATCGTTGCTATTCTCTGTAAAAACCTGCACTATGGTGTTTGGGTTATGTTGTGCTGCTGTGTGTATATAACAAGACGAGTTGATTACCGTAGCATGGGGCCCCCTTTTGGTGCAGGAACCAACTGGGAGCAATTAGTTCAATTGATTCAAAGCTGGCCCTGTATGTTTGTAACCTATTACAGGAGGGGTAGTTGAAAAAGGTATTTTTCAAATAATTTTTTTATACGAAAGCACACTTTGAGGATACAGAGGGAGTGCATATGGAAGATAAAAAGAAGTGTTATTGTGGTTTTACTGGCATTCGTCAGTTTAAAAGTCCTTCTCCGAGAGAAAGCAGATATCTAAAGTTCATACCGACGAATTTTCATAAAAATGGAAAATACAGAATTCATTTAATTCCACTCCTATAAATCATGTTGAAAAATTGATAATTTCGAAGAAATTATATGTGTATTCGAACTGTGAGTGTCGTTGAACACACTCACACACGCAAACACACACACACAAACACACACACATACACACATACATACACATAAACACACACACATACATATATACCTTTAATATATGTATAAAACCTTTAATCACTGGTGCATTTCATATATATATATATATATATATATATATATATATATATATATATATATATATATATATATATATATATATATATATATATATATATATATATATGAAATGCACCAGTGATTAAAGGTTCTTAC
This sequence comes from Thysanoteuthis rhombus, assembly GCA_963457665.1. Classification (NCBI taxonomy): domain Eukaryota; kingdom Metazoa; phylum Mollusca; class Cephalopoda; order Oegopsida; family Thysanoteuthidae; genus Thysanoteuthis; species Thysanoteuthis major. The sequence continues at coordinate 48,513,430 of OY735198.1, forward strand.
ATTACTGGAGAAGAAGTCAGCTTGACTTAGTTTTAATCTTCCATTTTTTCAAAAAGATTTCCAATCCAGTTTTATGTTTATTTGTTTATCAATTTTCTCCTTTTGATGGGACTATAATTTTCCATCCCAGGATGTTAGGGTGGGTGAGGTTCTCCTTTGGGGTTGTTATGAAAAAAAAAATTTTTTGTGATTTTTGCAATCTTTTGGCTTATATGTGTTTGTTAGGGTTTGTGAGCTGTTTGGGTATTCTGTAGTGATGGTGATAATCTTATGGATTGGGGTTAAGTGTCTGGTTGTTCAATATGATATTCAGTGCATTAGGGGGGATGATTTTGGAGAAGGGTGGACTTGAAATAAAATATCCCATTTTATGGATTCTACAAAACAATCTACCAATATTGAAGATATCAGATCTGTCTGCTGAAGATTAAGCTTTTTCACTCCGAAACATGTTCGGAATAACTTTATGTAAATAAAGGACTCCATATACGCGATACATTCTGTTTCAACTTTTTACAGTACAACTCTCTCTATTTATACCTCTATCTATCTACATAAGAATTACTTAGATAGGTACCCGATGAATGTTAACATTTCGTGCTTAATTAAACCCAATTGGATGATAGAAAATACGTTATTCAATGAAAATAGGCTTCTTATTTTCCTAATTATAAAAACGAAATGTATTACCGGTTGCTGGTGAGTGCATTAGGCATGTCATGTTAACATTTGCCCGTTATGATGTATCCTTGTAATTTTTATTTTCATATATTAATAGCTCAGTTTACTGTGTTAGATATTGAGCACTATCATCAACAACGGATAAAATCTGTTTTCTATTTCTTTTTGTCTTCTTACAAATTGAAAAACACATTATGAGCTATATACATATATGTAGTTATACACATTATCAAGTCTCTTCCATAGGAATAGAGCACTCTGGTGGACAGGAAATATAAGCTAAATAAATATATAGCTGAAATTCAGCCTTACTGTCCGTCCAGTTCCCCAGCACAGAGGTAGGATACTAGCCTCTGGGTCTGAAGTGTAGGTTTCAATCCTGCCTCGTGGTACTGGATGGGATAGTATAGCCACACTGAAGAGTTGTTTTGCAATCACATAACATATGACACAAAATTATATATATATATATATATAATCTGGCGGTCCCAAACATGGAAAAGAATATGAATATATATATATGGCTTCGAGGATATTTTGCAAAATCTACCGGAAATTGTTTCTGGTATCAATAAAAAAATAATTTCAATTTAGTATCAATTTACCACTTACTTATTTATCCATTAAAAAAACTTATCCTCTAAATGTTCTGTATAAGGCTCTATAATGCGAAATAGACAACGTTTGGGTTATCATTTTGATTAGGATACTTAACTAAATCCAAAGTCAAAAGTTCGACGTTCAACGATGAAAAAATCTAAATCAACAATGCAGCTTTTACAGGCATGTGAATAGAGGTAAACAGACAGAAAACCCGAAAAACAAACACCTATGAACAAATATTGTATAAGCTAATTAATCTTCATTTCTGACGAAGAGAAAAACTTTATTGCTGCACTCTCACAAAGAAGACCCACGTGCCTTGAAAATCAGCATTGAACACTCTAGCGACTGTAGCTGATGGTGATGGGATGAATTTACCACAGTACTACCCACCGAATCGAATGCAGGGATACTGAAAACAGATAGAAGAACAGTTTCGCAAGTTACGGTTTTCACGCTGGCCACGGCTTTAGCTGTCCCTACTCGGACTCCACACATCACAAGTTTTTATCTCGGCTCCTGTTTACGATATGGGTAATACTTAGAGGCGACAAGCACCCGAAGTGGCGTTACTTACTTCACCTAAAGCTGAAAGGAGTATTGGATTCATGCTTTCCCCCCCAAGGGTATTAGTACGAAGTGAAAGCCGAAATTCGAACTCAGCTCAGCGGAGTTCATGCTACGTGGTGCTAACCATTGGCTACCGACACTTCCTGATTGAAGAACAACTTGATATAAATCACAAAACCATGCTATTTACAACTTGCTTCCGTCAAATAAAGGCGGTCTAAAGATGGCTTCCTGTCTTTAGTTTTCCAAGAAGAAAGGCAACCCAAAATGAATGGATGGCCGACGAAAGAAACCCAGTCACGAAGTGAACGAGAAAACAAAAGCGTAAACAAAGTAGCAAAGTCACGAAAAAAAATAAAAAAATAAATAAAACAACAACAACAACAAAAAAAGAAAAGCAACCCCCACCCACCCCTAAAAAATCTTTTAAGGGAAAGAAGTACAGAAATAAGGGAGAACCACGTACGAAAGAATATTTTAAAATGTAGAATGAGAGGTGCGGGGATTTTTTTTTTTTTTTTTGCTGGCAAATGAGCCAAGTTAAAAAGCAAGCCAAACAAATCTAACATGACATATTGCTGCTACAAGTGTACGGAAGCTATTCAGTTGAGATGGTAAAGATGGGCAAGTGAGGGTTCGTCGGGGTTAGGGTGGTGGGTTGCTGGCGGATTCAGGCGTAGGGGTCCGAGCGAACATTACGGGAGTTTACATTTTAAAGCGATTTGTCGTACAGCCCCCCACCAACACCGGACACGCACGCGTGCACACACATACACACACACACACACAGACACAGACACACACACACACACACGCTTACACATACACACACTTACACACACACACACACACCTACAAGCACACACAAATATTTCTAGGCATATAGAAATTCACGGAAGCACACATAGGTAGACAGAGTGGTTCAGAGATTAGCAAACGATCTGTGCACTCCAGAAATTCATCAAGATGGTTACTTAGGAAAAGCCGGAGATTAACTTTGTCGTCCGGGCGTTTATTGGCGTTGAATGCAATTGTCAGTTGAAGCCGAAGACAAATGAGAGGGAGGCTAGCGGCGTTCGCTGCTTCCAGAATTTTTATCCGATCGTTTTCTGTAAAAAAAAAAAAAAAATTAGATAAACAGCCACGAGGTAAGGAGAAAAAGAAAAAAAAAATTACACAAAGTAATTGCCGTGTTTTTTGTTCACCGGGGCGCAAAAAATAAATTTTGATGAATCGCTAACAAAATGGACGCGGCAAAAGGAATCTTTTCTTCTCATTTTTTATTTAAACAAAAAGTTTTGTCATTTATCAACGATATTTATCTATTTATTAATTTTTTTTTTAACGTTTGGGGTCGTAAAAAAGACATTTCTTTTTTTTTTTTCAAAGTGATGATGGGTCAGGATTTAATTAAGTCGTGGTTTACGTTGTTCAAGACATGCATTTGTCGTTCTCGAACAACGTGTACTTTTGAGTGCATTAGTGTGTGTGAGGATCGAACATGCTCGCAGTTACCTTGCAAGAGAGCCTTCCAAACCACTCGTCTACATCAGGCAGTCTATAGTTGAATACGCTTATATAAGAATGTTAAAGTTTGCATGTGAATGTACTGTCATACAGTACTGGGCGATTGAGGATATTTGCTAAGCTTAGCTTTGTCTGGCACAAGACCATAACAGCAGGACACCTGGGTTTAGCTTATAATGGCTTAAGGTCAAATGTATGCAGGACGATCGTCCTGCTTCAATAATCCAAGTGGGAGGGACCTGTCTGCCATGAAAATCAGCATTTGGTCCATACCCAGGTCTAGCATGTGGTCACAATAGTGGGACCATCCAGTGAGGGCTGAACTCATTGCAAGATCTAAGCATCTCGCGAACCAGTTATAACTTGGAAACCATTCAGAGGAGACCTTAGTGTGCATGCTTGAATAGACAATCTCCCGCAGGATTACTCTGTCGTCAGTGAGACACCGTTGAGTGAGCTTGCGTACTGTGTGGCTGTTGCATTCACCATGACCTTGCAAATACCTATGACTGGCTTTTGTCGAGGTTGACAGTTAGTGTAATAGCTTTTTAAAAACTTTTACGAGTGCCTTGGGGGTGCATTAGTTATGGGAGAGTGGCTTTCCCAAGTTCCCATTTATCCACTCCCTTCTCCGTCAACCGTTGTAGCACGCCAGTGAAGAGACATTTTGCTGATATCTCTAGCAAGAGTGCGAGTACAAGTGTATTCATGTCTTTCCCAATGACATTAGAGCAAATTGAATGTAAGCAACCTCAGCTAGAATTCTCCAATTCTGTTTTCCGGGTCGATAATTGTTATATCATCTTCGATCATTTATTTATTGATTTATCTATTTTACTAACACTCCTCTATCACGTTACCATGCTTACAAACAAAATTCGTGTGTGAGGGTGTAGATATAAATTAATTATTATCCTCTTTCTGTGCAAGTTTGAATGGAAATACAACCAGAAACATCTGGATTCTTCATCACAATAAGGCTCTAAAAAGGTCAAGAAAGCCTTTTTTTCAGAACAGGCTTAGTGGAGTACTGATGCCGACTTTCAAGTCTGTAAATAAAACGGTACGACCAGGAGCGTTGGAACACACAAACATATAAGCAAACGCACAAACACATAAACTTACATACAAGCACACAAACGCACGCAAATATATATTAAAAAAAAAGGATAGAACATTTCACCATCTTTGATGATTTTTTGATTCAGTATCTTACCCTTTTAGATTATGTTATAGTCTTGGGTAAGATATTGTAGGAATAAACCTCTCCCTCCCACTCCCTCTCTTTTAACACCTTTTTAAAACTTTAAACTCTTCTGTAAAGTTTCTGCGGTGTTCTTTTGTTCAACACAAATTCTAATCCCATCTTTGAATATCTTGGATATAGTGGTATTGGCAGCTACTGCTATAATATTGATTCAATTTAAAAATATATTTGATCTGTTTTTTTTTTATAGATAAAGAAACTCAGCCAAAAATGAGCAGTATGACTAGTATATATATATATATATATATATATATATATATATATATATATATATATATATATATATATATATATATATATATATATATACTTGTATTGAATACATCCTTGTGCATATTTTGTCTGGGTTTATCGTCGACGAATATTTTAGGCTTCTTAGCCAGGTGTACCTGCGGTGTGCGTTGTACAAAATCATTGCGTGTTCTATCCGCTTACGACACGTTATAGCGCCGCGACCGAGAGCTGTACGCAAAGAGGTGTTAAGTGTTTCCAAGCCCTGATTCATTACCACCGTCTTGGGCTGCTTTCCCTTTCTCGCATGTGTTCAGCACCCCCAGACGCCTCCGCCACCGCCGCCACCGTCGTCGCCGCCGCCGCCTTTTCATACGGGCTGACATAAATCAAGAGGCAAATACGACATAATTGCATTCCTAATTGACCTTGAGCTGAGAATCTTTACGGAAGGGACCCCCCTTTCGTTAGGTGTCGTTTCTGTCGCCACTTTTCCGAAAGCGTTCGTCATGAAATGCAGTCAATCACCAGACCTCGCCTACTCACCACCTGGTCCTTTCTCTCGTCAAACCTCCAAGAAATTGGTTAGGCGCGTGTTGGAAGGTTCGGTATTTTCCGGAAATGTTCGTGCGAAACGACTCGTTTGTGCAAAGGCATTAGGAGCTGCTGGGCCCAATTGGAAACATTCTTTTTTTTTTTTTTTTCGCATGGCTCCAAGTTCACAGTCAAGGTCTGTAGAATCTTAGAGATATAAGTAAAGTCCATTGTGTACTTTATATCTTTATGGCTTCACGGAAAGCAATCAAAACGTTCACTTAAAATTCCAGAGATATAAATGTTGACGTTGTTATGTACTCAATTAGCATATTATCAAATTCATGCACAGTAAATGAATTCAAAATACAAGCTGCATGAACAAACGCTACTGACTTTTTGAGAATTTAGAAGAAATTTATTGCTATTCTCTGTAAAATCTGCAATGTAGCGTTAGGTGTATGTTACAATGTGTTGTATGTATTTGACAAGACTTAGATTAGTCTAGAGCCGGATCCACTTTGGAGTGAGGCCTAATTTGGAGCATCTGGGACATTGGCTTAAAGCCAGCCCCACCAAATACCATAAAATCAGTTGGCCGAATTAAGGTATTACCTTATCGGATCCATTGATTGGAAAAGACCAGACGATGAATTTGAGGTTCCAATACCACCATCGGTGTCCGTTGAAACATACATCAGAGAGATGCAGGGAGAGGCTCTATAGAAATACGTATAGGAGGTACGGGAAAGAAAGTTCCTAGAACTTACACCGAGAGGCACTGGACATGTCTTGTATGGGAGAAAAAGCACAAGTGCCTCATCAAATCAAGATTCGACATTCAAAATTTGACAAAAACCCCGAGGAAGGTCGGAGGATTTAACGTCCGAAACACTGTGATAGAAAAGTTTTTTTCAAATATCAAATTAGTCCAAATGAACAAATATACAATGATTTCCACACCTCGTCTCAAAAACTTTGGACAAAGTAAGAAGCAGATCTAAAGAAGTGAAGAGGCTAGATAAGTTAGTGAATTGGGAGGAAAAAATGAAAAGGAAGGGGCATGCCTAGAGTGGTTATCCAACTACCTCCCCAGGAAGGCAATAAGTGACATAACATCAGTCTTGATATGGGAGCCCACACTGGTTCTTCGTTGGCAGAGATAAAATATCATTTTTTTTGGATTAATAACTGCAGAATCTCGGCGTCATTTGCAGCTTTTGTCGGGGCTCGATAAAAATCCATCAATCGAAATGGTGGTTATCCAACCTTCTTACAAACATCGGCTCAGTGCAATTAATATACACTGAAGTAAGTACAGTCATACCCATACTTAAGCATACTCAAACATACTTACGTCCGATCGTAGATAGGACCGACCCCACAAGAGCTTAAAACCTATTAATTGTGGATCACAGGAATTTCAGTCATTCCAGTTCCATGGCTCAACTGCAAATGACAAACATTTCGTTCATGTTATTGTTAGCTTTTTTCAGAGAATGCAGTGTAAAGGCCATGTTTGTTTCAAGTTTCCACCCAGGGAAAGCGAAAAGGAAAGGTAAAAGGGCAAAACACATTGCTGGGTTGGGTTAATGACTTATTGAAAGAAACGTAATGAATGACATTTGTTCATTTCCCTTCGGAAAGGCGAGGCAGACGTACGTACAATATAAACGTTCAGGTTAATATGTGTGCGTCATAGTATCTCATGTGCACTGCATAGATTTCACTTTAACCTATAATGATCGACTTATAGCCCGCTCAGATCGAGTTGTGTCCTTACTACCACCAGAACGTAACCTGGACGTAAGTCGATGTAAGGCCGTATCGCAAGCCTATGTGAATGTGTGTTCGCGAGCGCATGCGTATGTGCGCGCACCAGGTAGGCTTGAAAAGCCACCCATCCCCCCATCGAGACAGCAACGCGCATGTGCATTCCGCTGTCACGTCTCTCTCTCTCTCTCTCTCTCTCTCTCTCTCTCTCTCCTTCCAGCCCTCGCTCATGTTAGGCTTGCGATTTATAGCAGGCAAAGTGCTGTGTCAATGTGTGAGCAGAATTCATCAACACCCTCTTTCCCTTCCCACCCACCCTAGTCCGTGATCAATCCTTCCTCACTCTTCTCCCTCGCCCATATGCTGCACGAACACCAGACACCCACCACGAAGACTTTAACAGCATCACAGACCGTTTATATGTCGCTCGAAGCAATCACCCACCTCCCACAAAAAAACGGGTGGCATCTATTACGGGGACATTGTCGAAATAAACGGGTCATTTTTCATTCACTGCAATGGCTTCCCCCGTTGTCTCTTTCTTCGCCAGCTTGCTCAAAATCAGAGAGGTTTATTTTTGCTCAGTGCAGAGAGTTCGTTCTTCATCTGACTCACACGATTCCAAACGGTAATCCGCCTCTAAATTATTTACCTCTTCCAACTTCATTGGCGGAGGTATATGTATTCACTTGTGTTTGTCTGTCTGACCAAGCAATATCTCGAAAAGGCCTCAATGAGGTTCTTCTCGAAGGGTGCTCCATGGATTAAAGAGTGAATACATTTGAGTGCAGACCTAGGATTTATTTTAGAAGTTATATCTCTTGCATCGTAGCTATGTATTTGCCCATACAATATTTCTAAAAGTTTTCTACGAATTTCGTTGACATTTTATAGAGGGATAGACCATGGGTTGAGGAAGAATTGATTGAATCTTAGCTTGGATCCAGAGATTTCTGCTGTCACCTCCCTGCATCGTGGCTACATGTTTATTCACACATTATTTCCAAAAGTTCTCAATAAATTCCTATGAATTTCAAACACCTGCACTTTTTGTTTTATCTCTCTCCGAGAATACATAGATATGCAGAAATATGCAGATAGATCGATAGATAGATAGATAGATAGATAGATAGATAGAAGGACACACCAGAACTGTGATAGATATTAAGAAAATGAGATAGAGCTTAACGTAGATAGATCTCAATACTTATATCCACTCAGTGTCCCATTATCAGAGGAGATTCATTCTAAGCCAATCTAAAGATTTGCCACCATGTTTGAATCATTGTATTTCAATAAAGTCCAACCAATTTTCATTTTATCTTTTAGATCAGTCTTGTTTGTTTCCATGCAAAAACCGAAAGAGTTCATTCAGTCGAATCGAGAAATTCCATTCTAAATAATTTGAACAGTTTCATTCAGCTAGAGTCGTTTACGACAGACTGCTAAGAAATTCGGACCCGCACAAAGCTCGAATTTTGAATGCCGATTTTCAAGACAGACCAATAACATTTATAAGATCGGCGCGAACGTGATCTTCCTAACTTTCCCATTTTCTTCTGAAAAGTTTTTCTTGGGCAGTTAAAGTGTTTGATATAGACCTCAGTTAGCCACCCAGCGCTCTAACTACTGGGCTATGATTCAATGTCTGATGCCATAAAGGAGACGATAAAACCAAATTTCTTCACCTGACTTCGTTATGAATTTCAGTCGTTGCAAGTGGGCGAAATTTCGCACGAAGAGGAGAAGTTAATATTTTTGGCGGGAATTTATGACCAAAAGTCCGGAACGCGCCGCTTCGAGAAGAGAAGATTTGGAAAGGCAATCATGGGTAATTTCATGATGGAAATCTGAGGAAGAAAGATATCAGGGTAAGAAGATTAATAGATGGATAGATAGATAAATAGATAGATGGATCGATTGTTAGGTAGAATAAAGTCGTGCGAGAACTGTGATAGCTACGAAGAAAGCGTTCGATATGAACAGAGATAGGTCGATAAGAATAGAGCGAGATCGATTGATGGATATAAGAAAGAGAAATTAACAAAACTGTGATAGATATGAACCGAGATAGATATAATCATAGATGGATATGAACAAAGATATATACAAACAAAGTTAGATAGACATATAGATGGATAAATATAAACATTGAGACGGATAGACAGAAATACAGGCACCTAGAAGGAAAAAGAATATACACACACACATATATATATATATATATATATATATATATATATATATATATATATATATATGTATATATATATATATATATATATATATATATATATATATATATATATATATAGAGAGAGAGAGAGAGAGAGAGAGAGAGGGAGAGAGAGAGAGAGAGGGGGATAGATAAACAAACTAACTGCTACGTACATGTAAATGAAAAAAAAAGACAATGACGGAGAAAGTGAAAATAAGAGGAGGACAAAGAGGAAATAGAAGAAGAAGAAGAAGAAGAAGAAGAAGAAGAAGAAGAAGAAGAAGAAGAAGAAGAAGAAGAAGAAGAAAGTCAGAGCATAAAATTAAGAAGTGCACGAGGCTCGTTTACAAGAGGGAATTGAAGGAGAAGAGAATAGTCAGATAGGAAATTAGATCATACGCAAGAAAGGGTGAGAAAGGCAAGTGTCCAGTGACCGGAATCAAAAGAGCTGTTAATTTGGCCGCACTTGGCCACTGACCAAAAGCAAGTATTACTGACCAACGTGCTTCTCATGAAAGCACCATCACAGTAGCTTGCTGGTAAGCGAATGATCGCCACTCTCTCCAATATACGGTTTGGCCCGACGCCCGCCTGCCGATGTCTAGGGCGATAGTTTTATGTGGGGACCCAGCTGTGTTTCTGATTCCTCTGGGTTACTAGTTGAATACAGATCAGGCATCAAGCGCTAACTTGGTATTTGACTGGCCGAGATTTAAGCGACTGCGTCCATTTATGTCCCCCTGGGGGTAGTCATCTCTAAAAAGAAACGATGTTTGCTCGTCAAACTTTGGCAAAGCTTACCAAAAAATCGGAAATCTACTTACATAATACGTCAAGAGCATACCTATATTTTTTTTTTACTGTTATATCCCAAAGGAAATAACTTACGTATTTCTATGCAAGCGTTACTTCCCTTTAAAGACTATTTTATTATTTTGTTATTTGAAAAAAAATATCATGGTGCACAACAATATTTGAATTCTGTGATGACCTCCTTTTGAATCACCCTAACTCTTTTTCTTTATTAGAACCCGTCCATCAAAACTATCAGCACAGGTTTCTTCAGTTTTTAAATTATATTGACAGGCTATATATGTCTCACATGTACTGATCGTACCAATGGAGCTAGAGGATTAAAAATGTAATTCAGACATTTGCTCATTGTATCTAGAAAAACATCTTTTTTGTTTTATTTCGAGGAATCTTCCCACCCCCAAAGAAAAAAAAATGGGTTCTGGTCAATCTACAATGTAAGTTTATGCTAAATTGGTCCCTTAGCATTCAAGCTTGTTTTTGTTTTTAAATTGGACTTTTCAGGGATCGATTAAAAGGCGAGAGAAGTGACTTATTTATTGATCACTACTTTTTCCAATTTTTAATTGATCACCACCTACACAGCATGCTGCCAAAAACGTTGATCACTAGATAGTTTCTATTGAGTAACCAGCAAGCCCTGTATTCTAAGCTTTTACGAAATCACAATTGGAAAATTACTTGAATATTGCCGTCATTTTTGACAGCAAGGGTGAACCAGCTTATTGATAAAAATAATAAAGCTTTTGATACGAGAATAAAGTTCATCAAAACAAGCAATAACTTGTCTGAAATTCCTAGGTAGAGTATTATTATTATTCCCCAAATTATTTGGACTAGTATCTTCATCTCTTTTATTTTTATTAACAGTTCAAACAATGCAACATACGCGGTCTGTCTAGAAAGTATCCAGCCATTTTGAATATCTCAAGAATCGGTTGCCTGATCTTGATGTACCTTGGCATCTAATCAGAGGAGGTCTTGTTGAGCATATGTGAACACTCTTCTGTTGGGTTACTCAATCAGTTGTAAAATTGCTTCAATTGAGCATATGTGTGACCGATGGATTTACTATGACTAAGCCAGCTTCTTCTTCAGGTATCATGCCGGTCTTCTTTTTTTTCTTCTTTTTTTTTTGCAAAACATCACATCCCTCAGATCCATCATACCTCACCCATACAGTCCAGATTTTACTCCGGCAATTCCTGGCTTTTCGTTGTTGAAAGGGATGAGATTTCGGATCGTTGACGAGATTGAGGAGAACGTGACGAGACAGTTGATGGTGATCTTGAAAGATAACTGTGCAAAAGCGTAAGGGACACTGGGACAAGCATGTGAGATTCTAAGGGGAGCACTTTGAAAAGGACTACGACGCCATTGCCCTTGGTATACTCTTTTTTTCGTTATCATCAGATGACCAGTAGATCTCGTACATAGGAAGAAGGCTGGAGAGCCCTCTCATTGAAACGTAATAATTGAAATAAGGAAGGTGGAGATGCTTATCTGAATATAATTCTTCGAATGATGATAATAATAATAATAATAATAATAATAATAATAATAATAATAATGATAATGATGATAATAATAATAATGATGTTCACAAGAAAATTACCACGACATGACAATCGACATATTATGAAAACACACTTATTTGTTTATATTTTTGTGACTCGTCCTTAACATTCAAAAACTTGAGGCTGAGAGAGATTCAAATGTTATCCTCTAACGCAACAACTATCAGTCTTTTGCTCTTTCTAAGACAGGAACTGGGAGGTTGAGTCACGTTGCAAACATACTATATGTAAGAGGTGCTATAAAACTCAACCAAAATACTTCAGGGTGTTTTTAACAACACAACCACTCGCCCCAACATCATCACAAGAGTTGGTCACTTATGAGAGAAGAGTTTGACAAAAAAATGTCTTTCCAAAGCTCTCTAAAAGTGTGGTAAGGAATATAAGGGCGAAACCAACAGTCTAACTTGAGTAATACAAGGAAGACATATTCAAAAGGTAGGTAAAAGAATCTGGCATGGCAGATCATATCTAGAGAGAGTGGGTTACATATTACTGTCTCTGGGATAAAGTCTAGATAATTGACAGGGAGCACCACTGGAGAATAAGAGCGAATAAGAGTTGAAAAGAGCGGCGTACATAAGATAACAATTGAATAGTGAGTTCGATTCTCATCGAGTGCTCCATGCATCTACCCTATGAGCCAAAACTATGCTAAACCTTGTAAATAACTACAACTGTTTGTCGGCTAATTGCACGAGTCTGGTCAGTACAAAAATGTGGTTTTCTTTTCTCTGTAAGAAAGTAAATGGAGAGCAAACCTGTGTATATATTCGAATCACCTAGGTTTGATGGATGTTGCTGAATGGTATCGTCTGTATATCTGGCATCGATGCGAATGAACTGAACCAGTTGGTATACTAGGTAGCATTTTCTGTTCGCTATCTTCTTCTGTAAACAGATCCACCACTTTCCCCACTAATTATACACCCGAAGAGATGTCGAACGGATCGGCTAAAACGTCATAAAAAAACACAGAAGTAGAACAAAGAAAGAGGTCAATTGTTCATGCAAATCTTTGAACATTTATTTGTATTAAGTTGTTTGGAGAGTAATGCTGCATTTTTGAAAACAGAATAGAGAAAATGCTCAATGTAAGTAAAGTCAATTTTTCGATCGATCATTGTAAAATGGAAAAGAAACCATCACTATGGAACTAATTTTCTTATTCCTTGTTGAAAGAACCTGGTATTTAGGACAAAAAGACCTCTTCTTTACTTTCAAAGGTTTTACTCCCTCAGAAAATGTTTCAATGATCTGTTTAAGTAGAAATCTCAAGTTTTTAATTTGATTGTTTCAGGAGAATACCATGAAATATCCAAACTTATCGATTTGATCTTCCTCTAAGTTCATTTTACCAAGTGTGGCTTTGTGTTGTCATCGTGAAAAACAAAAAACAAAACTTTTTTATCAACCAAGTGTGGATACTTTTGATGCATGTTTTCCTTTTCATTCACCTTATTCTGAGAGGTCGTGAAAGACACAACTTACCATATTCCATCGACTTCTGATCAAGATCATGCCGGGATGGCGATACATAAATGTTTAGTTTTTTGTTTTTGTAAAGAATCCCAGATTCTTTCAGAAAAGAATAAACGAATATGTTCTATAGGTTTGTCAGATTTTAGAGTTTTTATTTCAACCAAAATGAAATATTATTTTCCGAACAACCTAACACATTGTAATATATAGAGATAGGAACACGATGTGGCAAAGTAATTATTAAAACAGGAAAACAGAGTCAGTAAACTGAGTTCGAATTATGGTCGCGAATGCTTCGTGTTCATTTAACACTAATGCCCTTGGGAAGAGCATAAAACTAATTCATCCAATGTTTTGTCCCATCCATGTGTATCTTCAACACAAAGAATTCTGCTGGTTGTGGCTGGGGATAGAGTCTCAGCATGCCTCCGTAAATCTCAAACATTCTTGATACTTCCGCCGATATCAACACTGCTGCAATCTGCCTGGAAGATCACATTTTTTTTTCAGATCAACCAATTTTTTTTTTGTATCTGTATTGATCCAATGACTGTGAGTACAACCTTTACCTTCATGTTCCACATTTTGGGGGCTCTCGAACAAGGTCATAGTATTTCCTTTTTTTTTTACCCCTTCTTCTGTGCCACTCTGTCATATGCTGGAGAAACTGCATCTCTGATTTGAAAGAGCTTCTTTCCTTTTTTTAAAAGCAAACAGGACAGGTCTTTCCGACTGAATAGAGTGGTATGTTTGAATAGCGAAGTATTTTACTCTTTTTACTTTCTCAAAAAGCTTCTGGTTTCCTTCTCATATCAATTGTTTGCATTTCTGAACCCAAGTCCCTTGCATAATTCCAAGCAAATCACAGACTCCAATCAATCATGTCAGTTTTTGTATTAATTTCGGGACAGTTTATGGCACCAATTTATTCCAATTATTTTAAAATATAAACGTCTACGTCGGAAAAGGGACAAGGGATTTTTGTTTCCCATCGTCTGACCACTTCCAACATAGTGGGCAGTAGCATCCTCATATCTAAACCAGTGGGAGTTCGGTAGGCAGAGAAGAAAGGTATCTGGATGAATGTTCTCTAAGCATGAAAGCCTACAGGTTGCTTTATACATGAGTTTCTTAGCCAAATCCACATCAGCACATGACATGCACTTATTTATCCTTATGATTCGTGTTTAGTGACTTTTAGTGTCTCCTTTCTATCATATCATGTTATTGAACATAAGGAACGCGGTCTTTAATCATGCTAGCCATAATCGAGTCTCATTGCTAAATATATTTCAACTAATTATTACCTTTGGGTTACAACTGGTTATACTATTTGAATTTTTTACGAGACGTTATAGAATCTGTAAATTTACGATTTAGAACGAAGATATGAATCTTTACACACCTGTCCTTTGAGAAAGCTTGAATGTAACCCTGCCTGCATTTTGTCCGTTGTCATTACCCTAAACATTGCTTTTTCACTCGCTTTTCACGACATTAAGTGGGAAAGAAATTCTGAGGACAGACCAAAGTTTTTTCTCTTTGTAATCCAATTACAATTAATCCTTCAAAATGAGATTGGTGTCAGACTTTGAAAAGAAGGCACGTTTCCATCTTTCTTCATCAATCTGATGTCGGACTGGATCTCCCGACTTTGGCTACACAATCATCCCATTTTCTAGCCTCTATTACATTCCTAAACTTATAAAAATCAACCGCAGGAATCCCAATTTTTACCTGTACCCAAAACCTGACTTCTGACCCCAGTGAGGAATATGCAACTGCCTCGACCACAAAGCTCTCTCTCTCTCTCTCTCTCTCTCTCTCTCTCTCTGCTTAGTTTCTTTCCGTGTAGTGCAACACATGAATAAATAGTTTTGTATTCATTAGTTTAACGATCCATTGCATTTTTTGTAGCAGATGTGTGTTTCTTACTGGCCTGGAGAGCTAACTAAAAGCCCAAGATGGACTGTCTTACAGGGCTAAAGGACTCCAACAGCCCTGCAATCTACAAATAGCAGGAATGGGGAAGGGAAGTGGGTTGATGCTTTTCCCCAAGCACATTAGTGATAAACGAAAGCAAATAGCCCCAGGTCCACCGATTTCGCTCTCCGCACCGTTAACCATTAGGCCACCGGCACCTTGAGTTAGATTTTACAATATGTGTATTTTTTAGAATTCTTTTTACCTTTGATATTCATTTGAGCAAACAGCGCAGATCGGTCATAAAGAATAAGCTAACGCTCCTCTATTACGTTGCAATGCGGGAAAGCGATCAGGCATCGTTTTGATCATAAATAAGAATTTAAAAAATGATCGACTTCCGATCTCGAAATTCTTTCATGAACTCGTTCTTTTAGAAGCAAAGTGAGGTCCTTCTGATTATATAGCGCATTTGCTGGCTTATCAGACGCTCGTTTCCTGCAACTCTTCTCGAATCCCCAGCTACACGGCACAAGCTCTCAGGGCTTTGCCTCTCATCTTGGCACACTAGACGCAGTTGTGATCTCTCGTTCCTTTTATTCTTTTAAAATGAGTCTGATACAACGGCAAATACGGTATTGTAATATTGAGAAGTTTCATTACCATTCCATTAGTTTTTCGGATGATTGAACCCGTTTTTCGTATCGCTTTAGTTGCTAACACAACGTTTAAGCCGATCCATTCTACGGCTTTTTACAGGTATACTCTCTGAAGGAAAAGGTACGTTTCTTTTCAACAGAAAAAAAAGCCTGATTAGGCAGATCATAGAAAGAGAGTGAGAGGCTCACACTATCTTCTTTGAGATTAATTCCGCGCAAAAGATAAGAAACATCGTTGGAGAGTAAACAGAATTATAGGGTGCGGCATACATCAAATTGGCGGACAGTTGTTTAAGCTATTATGAATTTCAACATAGTGTAATTCTCTTTGCTTAGCAGGGAGGGAATTGGAGGATATGTCAGTGCATAATACAGAACCGTCTGTTGTTACACAGGTGCTGGAAATGGCATCGTCAGTGTTGCTTGAGTTACTGATCGTTATATTTTTGACAGCTTTTTTCCCTGTTCGTCTATTTTATCTGTTGAAGAGAAACCCAACTCTTTCCCAAAGGATGGTACACCTTGAGAAAACTGTAGAATGGATCGGCTGAAATCCTGTCCGAACGATGAAATCAACCCAAAGAATGAATTCAATACTTTGACCAACTCATGAAATGATAAATACGTTATTCACACATACGTCAAGATTTTAAATGGTAAATATACGTTGAATATTTGACTACTATTTACCTCCATCTTAATTCTTCTGTTGCTTTTTATCGCAACTTGACGCTTGCAGTCAATCTACAGCAGTGAGTAGTCAGCGCAGATCGAACGCCGTGTTGATTTCTCGCTGCCCTGTACGTTGACGTCTCCTCCCGTGGTAGCTGGGTGGAGGGATTTTACGTGAATATACCGTGCACAGACACTGCTCAAAAGATTATAGTCTTTAATTTTGAGAAATAGATGATGCGCTTCTTTTCCCATTTCTGAGGCTGCGCACTGCTACGCACATTGGAAGTCTTTGGACTCGTCCTTGGGCTCTCCTATTATTACTCAGCCCAGTTGCGGGGGTTCCGTTGGCCCAGGAGGCAGCAATGCTCCATTGCACTTAAAGGAGCAGGTCAGGATTGTCCTGACGCTTTCATGGCGGAGGTTGTTTTAGCAACCACGGTTGCTTGGCAATCGAAGTTGCGTCGGCTGGAGCCATTTTGGATGGATGGTTCCTATTCTCCCCACGTTAAGCTCGACTTTGTGTCACATTTTGCTGTGGTGGGACAGCGAATAAACACCCCATTTCGTTGAAATGTCCGTAATGGAGAGATGGGGGAGTTGTTCGTCTCTGCTGAATTTCTCAGCTCGTTGCGATAGGCAGAACCTACCTGCTCAACAATTAGAATCTTGAGTGCCCTACACCGGAGGTAACAGATTTTGTGACGCGTGTAATTTGTGTCAAGTTGGCAATAATCAGCCTCTTTATTCTTTGTGTTGTTTATGTCACCACCTTTTGGCCAATGAATGATACCTGAATCGATTTGCATGGACCAATCAAAAGCCTTTTCTGTTTAAGGAAAAAAAACAAAAAACAAAACCCAAGCAAAGACTTTTCTCAGCTAATTCAACTCTACCTAAAGAGAGCGTTATCTAGATAATTGTTTTCAGACGAGCAAGATGGTGCCACCGAGGCTGGTTTTAGAAGGACATTAAAACTGTTATCTTTCTCCTGCTTCTTTCTTAACTCTGGGAAAATCGAAAAAACAAAAAAATTGCAACTTTAATTCACTCACATGTAATGCGTACTAATATATTTTACACACATGCGTATACTCACACGTATGGATTTCACAAAAACGCACACACACATACGCATATACGTTGACACACACATATAATATACCAACATGTATATATACCTTCCATTGATTGAATGGATGTGTATAGTAAATAGTAACTGAAAAATAAAGAGGGTACATCGTTGTCAAAAATTAATAATGATCATTCATAATACCCCATCTGATCAAAATTGAAAAAAAAAAAAATCATTTCTTTATTTGTTAAATACTTTATTCATGACCCATAAGTACACGCACAGACAGTTGTTCAGGTAAAGCATTTTTTTTTTCAATTGACAATTCCAGTCAATGTAATATTTACAGTCTCTTTATTTTTACACTTCATTTTTCTTCATTTTTTTTTTCTTCATCAAAAAATGTCAACAAGCAACGGAATAGAACTTCCTTTTTTCCCCCCTCGTGACAGCATATTATTATTTTTCTTTCAAAAATGGGGGTACATCCATACGGGCAGGAAATGTATACATAATAATCGATATATGCAGTTGGAAGAAGGGACTCATAAAAAAAAAAACTAGAAATAAAAAATAAAAACAAGAAAATAATTTCGGAACAAAACAGAATGGGAATATTTGATTACAAGCGTCCATGTCCGAGTAAAGTCGTGTCACACAGAGGCCAGAGAGAGAAAGAAAGAGAGAGGGAGAGAGAGAGAGAGGGGCGCAAGAAACTAATCTGAAAGCCAGATCATAGATACGCGACTTCTCTCCCTTGCAATTCCAGAAATATATAGAAGGAGGGGGGAGGAAACGAGAGGTGGCGGGAGTGTTTCGATATGTCAACCTTTCAGACAGCCAATCAATGACGGGAATCGGCACGAGATGCTGGTGCAATTCTTTTTAAAAAAGGTCCGAAGTTATGTATATATATCTTTCGGCATCGTCATGGCGACTTGGTTGCTGGCTTGAACTTATCGAGTTCGGTTGAAAAAAAGATTTTGGGTCTGGGAACACTTGACCCCTCCCCTCCATATAAGTTAATGGTAATTGTTTCTTTGCTTTCAGCTCACAAAAGGTTTCATACAAGCGTTCGTCGTTCCGATATTGGGGGAAAAAACTGTATATATATGAAAGATATCATTAAGAAAAATATTTATCATATGATGCCAAAATTGGACTTTTCTTGCTGCTTGTTTGAATATCTTCTTGTTTTTTTTTCTTATGATTGGCATTGTCTGCAGCACAATAAAATGAATTTATTATTTTTAAACAATGAAAAAAGAAAATCGTTAATGGACAACAGTTCATTTTATGCTATTTTATTTTATTTTTAATTTTAAATATTCACCCTGCCAACGAAATCGGAAAAGGTATATGTATTCACTCGTGTATGTCTGTTTTTTCCCACACAATATCTCCAAAAGTTCTCACTGAATTTGAATGAACATTTCGTGGAAAGGTAGGACATGGGCTACGGAAAAGAAAGGGTTAAATTTTGAGGTGAATCCACGAATTCGTTTTTGGTTGACATAAATGTTAATTATTCTGTAGGAAAAGAGGTTGAAAACGAAGTTAATAAAAAGAGTAGATTTAAATTCAAGAGAAGTAACTCAATATCTGTACATTTAAAATTCTCTCCCTTGTATTTCTAATGTATTTTCATTCAGTTTTTATTTCGTTTTGTTTTTGTGTACGGCGTTGGCAGGGGTTTGCACCCTCTGAATGCTTTTTATTTGGTGATTGTCTTTGGGATGGAAATCATAACCCTTCTTCGTGGTGTGGCTGAATCATCCTCCCGATATCACAGTTCACATACGGCGTTTAGCGCACCTATTATAAAAGAGAATATTCGTGTCATCTAACGTTCATTCTAGCTGAATCGGCAGAATGTGCTCCTTTCCTTTAAGTACAATGTTTCTGTCATAAGTATTGTCGTAACTGGGCAGTGCTTCCAGACGGGGCAACTGGTCTCAGGATGTTTGCACAACATCAACAGGGGAACTGGCAGCATTGGGGTCGCTCCACATAACATCAGAACCTGAAAGCAGAGAGAACAAGACTGAGACTCAATTGCTTCCCATGTCGTACGATGCACAAACCAGAGTGGGAGGAAGATTATACATAACAGAAAAAAAAAACCGTGTGTAAAGTTTGTTCATGTGTCATGGCCCTCAAACATCTGAAGTTTGATGCAGCTTTTACATCAAGTTTGTCCCTCAGCGTTCTAGTGCATTCTTAAACTTACAATATCTTCAATGAAGTTACCTAATTTCAGACTGACAAGTTCGAAAGATTAGATTTTACAAAACAAAGCAAAGTTGCTTTCTGCATTGCACGACGTATGAGGTCTCCATTTCTCGAATGATCTATCGAGACTCGTCTTTTATCTGTAGCAATTGTGGGTTTTTACGGAGCTAGACTGCTAGCACGACACCCAAAATGAAGTGCCTGAAATGGCATAAACTTACCTGTTATTTATCCACAGCTTGGGGATCAAGTGGGGTCAATCCTTTCTCAAGAGCATTAGTGCGAAGTGAATTGAAACTGATCCGGTCGGAATTTGAAATCTGTTCACATATATTACACAACGGTAGCGGATAATTTTAACAGCACTACCCAATGACAAACGCGTTCTAACAGCAAGTTTCTTTTTTGATTACCATGTTTTAAGATTGATATGTCGTATTTTAAAATCTGCCCGTTATAACAGCGATTTCGTTATAATAACAATTTCGCTATAACGACACTTTTCGAGAGAGTTGTAATAACAGGAGTCTATTGAAATCTTCAAATGATTATGCTAATATTCACTCAGATAAACAACTATCTATCTATTAGAAAACTGTCATCAAAACTGAAAGAAAACTGAATAAAAAAAAAATTATTCCTTGTTATGGCTTGAAAAAAGTTTCCTTTTTTCATGAATCCTCCAAGTTTTTTAGTGTGTGTATGTGGGGGGGGTCTATTTACAATGTGAGTCTACGCTAAATTGGTCCGTTAGTTTGTTTGTTACATACTTGCTTCATGATCATTTAATTAATCACTGCCCAACAAAAGGTGAAAGAAGCAATTTTTTTCATAGATCTCCTCTTTTTCTATCTTTTAAATTGATCATCCCAACATAGCTTGCTGCTCAACGACGTATCTATCAAGTGACTCACCGGGCCTATCTGTATGTTTGTCTGTCTGTCGGTGTGTGTGTGTGTGTCTCTCTCTCTCTCTCTCTCTCTCTCTCTCTCTCTCTCTCTCTCTCTCTCTCTGCTCTTATATATATATGTATATCTATAAGTTTGGATCAATAAATCCATAGCCTAAAACGTAGTTATTTACTGAATTTTGATCCGAAATTTTCACTGTATAATGTCCGACCTGTATGATTGATATTCACCACTGAATCAAGTACACTGACAAGGAAGGAGAATATGTTGAAAAGTTTTTTTTTTTTTATAGACTTTGTTGTAAATGCTCTCTTCATTATTATGCAGCCACGTGTACATGCACATTGGTATCTATCTGTTGTTATCTATCTTTGTCAGTTTATATCTGTAAACTAGTTCACCTACGCCGACAAAAATAACAACAGTATAATTATGCAATTTAGTTGTACTTGATAATATAAAAAAAAAAACATTCCTTGTTTATGTTCAGTCAGGATGAATAAGGATTTTTTACGCGTTTGCAAAAAATTAAGCTAAGGAGACTGCTCAATGATTAGCTTTGAAAAATTTTACAGACAAAAATATAAGCATACACATGGCCGATTATACAAAGAGATTTATCGATTTATCTCAGATTGTTTCACTTGTTGTTTCTGTTTATATTGTCAAACACCAAGAGTCGACTTTATTATCGTGAATTCGTCAGATCTTGGAATTAAAATCATAAGAGAGAGAGAGAGAGAGAGAGAGAGAGAGAGAGAGAGAGAGAGAGGGGATAATATCATGACGTGTCATTCTCGTGTTTGTGAGTTCTCGGTATTTTAGTTGCAAACTTTGAATTTATAAAATAACAAATATATACAAATGTATTCCATCTGTTTTTCTTTTCCTTGAAAACTATCTTGCAACTAAGGATGTCATTAGAACAGCTAATATGATAAAAGAACCATTAAACAATGTAAAACATTAACATTTTAAAAAAGGCTATAGATCCATCCATGACTTGGAGGTATTTATCCGAATATCTTGTTTATGATTACAAAGAAAAGTGTTTCAGTGGCGCTCTTGCTACTCATCAATAGATTTTAGGATCGAATTCAACTGAGGGGAAAACGTTTTCCTTGTTTGTGAAGTCAGTGGTGGATTGCCTATTAGGCTGAGTAGGCCTTTTTTTTCTTGCTTTAGATGCTAGTGGCAGACCAACCATTAGGCTGAGTAGTCTTTTTATTTCTTTCTTTTGTCAAACTCTTACTGTTGAGTTTTGACTTCATTTTTGCGTGCAACAACTACTTATTACAATGACCAGAAGAAAAACGAGTGACGCCATGCATGAATAACAGCGACACAGTGACGTACGCTAAAACTGATGACGAATTCACTCCAACTTCTAAAGCCGAACTCTAAACTATTAATAAAGGATTAGGAATGGGACAAATAGTTTTCAAATAATATTGTATGAAGGAAATAATTCTGTTTCGTTCACTCATTATATTCAAATGAAGCAAGCCAAGGCTGTCTGTTATCATAATCGCGTTAAAACACCTTTAAAAGAAGTACACTACACGTGCACGTAAAAGGAGGTTTTTAATAAGTAACGTAACTAGCACCCTTACGCTGGCTACGGCTTTGGCCGTCCCAGCTTGGGCTATACGTACCACATCACTATTTATTCGGCCCCTTTGCGATCTGTGGAATAGACTCAAAGGCAACAAGCACCCTAAGTAACGCCACTCACTTCATGCTGCGCTATTTCGCCCATAGCTAGAGGGAGATATAGATTCATGCCTTTCTCAAGGGCGTTAATGCGACATGAACACAGACTGTATCAGCTAGATTGCTGAACTCGGCTCGGCTGTCCGTGTCGTTACTCAATCAGCCACCCTGAACGGCCTTAGTTTCTGTCTGGTCGATAATTAATCACGTCCTTTCTTTTTCTGCCGACGGAATGGAAGCTCGATGATCAGCAGAAGTGACAAAGACGCTGTCTTTTCGCTACACAACTCAAGGCGCACATCTTTTCGCGCGCAACTCTCTGTGAACACAAATCGGCTGCATAAGGCTGACAGCTGGTGAGGTTAGCAGTTCACAAATCATTTCTCTTAAAGAGCCTGACTGAAAGGAAGAAAGAAAGAAACGGAGAAACAAAGAAAAAAGACGAAAATGAAGGGAGAGAGATAAGGGGGGAAAAAGGAAGAGAAACAGTTAAAAGAAAAGAAAATGAAGGGAGAAAGAAAGAAAGGAAGAAGTGAGGAATGGAGAAAGAAAGAGAAGGAGTGAAGAAAGAAACAAACATATGGAAGAAACAAAACGAAGAAATCAGAAAGAAAGAAAGAAAGAATGAATGAAAGAAAGGAATATAACAAACACACACACACACACACACACACACACACACACACACACACACACCAGCTATTCATATGCAGCTGCACATACTGGGAAATGAAATGGATAAGTTCCATTTTAAAAGAGTGAAGAGAGGAAGAAGAGGATGAAGGGAAGAGAGATTGAGAAGAGAACGGAAGGAAGAAAGAAAGAAAGAAAGAAAGAAAGAGAGAAAGAGAGAAAGAAAGAAAGAGAAAAAGAAAGAAAGAAAATGAGAAAGTAAGAGAGGAAAACAGGGAAGGGTTATACTCGAAGAGGAGTGAAGGACGGATGGAGATAGAGAGTTTGGAAGAAAGAGAAGCAAAACCCAGGGAGAGGGGGAGATGGAGTATGAATATTTGAGAGAAAAAAACGAAGGTAAGTATTTTTGAGGAAAAAAATAAAAAGAAAAAATATGTTAGAATTACCCTAAAAGAAAAAGAGGGGATAGAAAAGAAGGTATCACTCGAAAGAAAAATGGGTGAAGGGGAAAGAGAAAGAAAGAGAGAAAGAAAATGAGAAAATCAGAGAGAAAAACGGAGGTATATCCTGAGAGAGTGGTGAGTAAGGTTGAGAGAGTACGGAAGATAAAGAGAGGAAGTTGCGAGAAAGAGAAAGGATGGGAAAATGAAGGGAAGGAAGAAGGAAGATGGGTGGAGTGAAGATATTTTGGAGAATGGACGAAAGTACTGTTTGGAAAGAAAGATAGAAAGAAAGAAAGAGTGAAAGAGAAAAAGAAAGGAAGGAGGGAAACAGAGAAGGTGAGTATTGCCCAAGAAAGGAAAAGGGGATAGAAAAGATCAGTATAAGTGAAAAAAAACAAGGACAAGAAGAGAAAGAAGGTAAGATCTATTCAAAGAAATAAAAGGGCAGTAGAGAAAGGAAGATACGGACTGAGGGTGAGGAGAAGAATGAAATAAGGAATGAGATTGAAGAGAGTAATTAGAAGAAAAAAATTGAAAGAGAAAGGAGAATGAAGAAAAATTTAGACGGATAAATTTGAAGAATTGAGTTAAAAATTGAATCATAAAAATGAATAGAGACAGAAAAGAGAGAAAACGAGAGAGAGAGGGAGAGAGAGAGTGGGGAAGAGATGAAGAAAACACATCGAAGGAGTGGAAAGAGGAGGAAGAGGAAGAAAGAAAGAGAGAATGAGAAGAAGAAGGAATGAGTGAAAGGGCGAAATATGGAAGGGCTGAATATGTATGTGTATGTATGCAAGTGAGAGAGAAAGAGAGAGAGAGGGGTAGGTGCAAGGAGAGATAAGGAAAGAAGGAGAGATTGAAAGGAGGATACTGCGTCAAGAGAAAAAGAACGAAAATAGATGAGTAGAAGAAGAGATTTAGAGAAGAAAAGAGAAAGAGAGAGATGAACAAGCGGGGAGGAAAGAAAAGAGAAAAAATTGATGGAGTGGAAAGAAGAAAGAGAGAAGAAGATAAACAGCGAAAAAAGGGGAAATTTATTGGGAGCGTGAAAGAGTGAAAGGAAGAAGAGTAGAGAGGAAGAGAGAGGGATACGAGGAAAGAGAGAAAGAATGAGTGGGTAACAGAATAAGGAAGTAGTGAAGAAGATGGAACAGTGGTAGATGATAAGGACTGACCAACTGTTGGTGAAAGACAGATCGAAAGAAAAAAGAAGAGAGAGAGAGAGAGAGAGAGAGACTACGAGGAGAGAAAGAAGAGAGTGAAAGGCGAAACAACAAGAGAGAGAGAGAGGGAGAGAGAGTGAAAGAAAGAGTAGAAGGAAGGAAAAGAAAGAACGGAAAGAGAAAGGAGAGGAGGGAAGAAAGAGAGACTGAGAAGAGAAAGCACAGAGAGAGAGATAGAGTGTGTGTGTGATGGGATGAATGAGGAGACAAAGACAGAGAGGAAGAGTGCAAGATGAGAGTGGAGAGGAGAAGAGAACAGAGATACATGGTTAGAATTGATGAACTGTTAGTGAAAGAAAGGTCGAATGAAAAAGAAAACAAGAGAGTAAGACAACGAGAAAAGAAGAGAAAGATAAGAAAAAGTAACAAGGGAGAGGAAAAAGACAGATATTCAGGTGAGATAGGAAAATAACTGAAAGATTCAGTACATATGCATACGAGAGACAGAGAGACAGAGAGAGAGTGAGGAGAAGAGGGCAATGTTACAAGAAAGGAAAAGACTGAGAGATATTTAGATGGAAGAGGAAAACGAAAGATACTAGATGTATGAGAGATAGAGAGAAAGGGGCAAATGGTCAGTATAGAAGGGGAGTAGAAAGAGAAGGAAAATAGTAATTGGCGTCGTAGTAGCAAAATAGTTGCTTACCCTCCCTCCCTATCGCCTACGCTTTATACATCGGGATCAATCATGAAACCCTACTAAACAATAAAATGTTTTTCTCTATCCATATAACACTGACGCAAATTGTCTCAATATTTCTTCATTCGACTTTCGCTCCAAAAAGAAAGCAAAATGAAATAAAACAAAACAAAAACAAAAAAAAGATAGAAGGAACAGTAGAAGTAGAAATACTAACAAAAGAACAAAAACTAAATACAGTTATCTTTCTTTTTCTTCTTCTTCTTCTTCTTCTTCTTCTTCTTCTTCTTCTTCTTCTTCTTATACTCGCTTTCTTGTCTCCTTTCTCTCCGCCTTGTTATCGACGCAGTCTTGAGTAGCGCCGCCTAGTGGCGCATTTATCACCGGTCATAAAAGGGGAGCTAACGACGTCCAAGCCGCGGTCGAACAAAATTGTATTTGTCAGCCGAATACGAGCGGGTGTCAACAGTGTAGATGTAGCGCGAAGATGGATGGGGGCTTAACACGAGTGGCGGCTGGGAGGAGCTTCAGCGACCTACCGGACAACCTCGCCCCTTTTTCCGACAACGCTAAACGAATGATGACTCTTCTGCAGGGAACGCATTCTCTCTCAATCACCTGACTACTTCCACTTACAGAACCGGTATCTTGTGCACGGCCATATTTGTTACACACTAAAATTGGGCGGGAACTTGGTCTTTCTTTTTATGTTTTTTTTTCCTGTTATTTTTTGATTTTGTTAAAAAATTCTATTCACGATTTTTTTTCTGTTGCTGATCGCTTTGTAAGGAGATTCTGCTCACGAGAATACAAATCGGCCTTTTCTTTAATACGAGAAAAAAGACAGAAGAGAACTAATAGCAGACGGCAGGCTGCTATTCTCCTTATTATGACCTCGCCAAAACAAATACAGTAATACCCCGCTTAGCGCAAACCCGTTTAGCATTGATTCGCTAAAGCGCCTTGAAAAAGTATTTTTCGTAATGAATCTAATAATGCTAAGTAATGCAGAATCTCCAGAATGAGTAGGTAACAATAAATGAAAGTATCAGGGACAACCCAAATAACGATATTCTGTACATTCTGGGTAATTTGTCATATATACAGAAATAACACACACACACACACACACACACACACACACACACACACACACACACACGTATGCATATATATATATATATATATATATATATATATATATATATATATATATATATATACATATATATGTGGTGCAGATCAGGCTAGCAGTATAACATAAAATGATATATCAATGATATAAAGCCACTTCTGAAATGCAATGGATTTATTTCATAGAGTGCTCGATACATACAACATTTTACTCATGGAGTTAAGTTGTTTTGAAGTAGAGCTGGAAATAAATAGTAGATTGTGGATTCACTACACAAACTAACTCATGTTCGCCTGGTGAGGTCTGAAGAGGGCAGAAACATGAGCTAGTTTGTGTAGCGAATCCACAATCTACAATATATATATATATATATATATATATATATATATATATATATATATATATATATATATATATATACAATAATTTAGTATATAACAATTCATATCGACACCAAATGATATTTCACCAGCTCCAGCAGAAAGAAACCACCACATCAGATACACAGATAGAATGTAGAAATTTTAACTATCTCCAAGTAAGCTGTTGATAGATCAGACAGCAATTAAACATGGTAAAATCGTGTGATACATTCAGTGTTGTAGTACCTGCTTCAATTAGGCAATGAACAAAAATGTCACAGGGAAATCGAAACCCGACGAAAAAAGAAGCCAAACTTGTATAAAAGTTGATTTTATCGTCAAAATCTTCGAGTCATCAGTAAGAAGAAAGAACGGAGAAAATCTATTACGAAATTGTTTGTGTACACCTCATAGAATAGGAAATATTATTGAAAATAGTGTAAAAAGGTGTAACAAGTTTCTACACCCCCCCCCCACCAAAGAAAAAAAAAAACGCCTAGAATATATATTTCTACCGAAGATCAATCAATTATCGGATTCAAATAAAATGTCTGATACTCATGTAATAAAGGATTTTCGGAAAATGATACTTTTTCATTGATCATCCCATCTTTAATTCCCCATCTAAAAATAAATAAAATACAGTTATATTTCTATCTAAATTTGATATCTTGTTGTCCGTAACACTGATCTCTTCGACTCAGTGGTACAAATCTTACAGATAAAAATACCTCCTATCCACCACTTCAAACTATGCACTCTTCCCCGTAAACGAATTCAGTATTTTTTTCTTCTATCTCGATCCAAATATATCTTTGAATTGTTTTCGCTGGGATTAACAAATAGATCATATGAAAAAAAAAAAAAAGGTTCAGGACGCACATCGTATAGCAATGATCAGCAAGCTAATCTTGGTGGCCATTTTTAGGAGGTTCGATCCTCATTGAATTTCCCATTGTCAATAGTGTAATACCAAACAATGCTAAGTTATCAATTCATATGAAAAAATAAAAGACAGATCAGAATGCCTGTCGTATAGCATTGATCAGCAACTGAACCTGCCGACCGTGTTAGTGGATTCGATCCTCATCTAATCTATTGATGGTCTGATACAAAACTGGTCTGTCAATAAATAATGATAAAAAATGGATCAGGACGCATGTCATATACTTATGGTGATAATCAGCAAGCTAACATTGATGGCTGTTGTTTGTGGGTTCGATCCACACAGGATCTCCCAGTATAGATGGTCTGGTACCAATTCATGTTAAGTTGATATAGTTATGAATGAACAAGGTGATTTTTTTTCTGTCCGTAATACTGGATTCTCCCACTCAGGGGTAAAATTTGCTGATATGAATACCTCCTACCCAACATTCGAAACTATGGACTCCTCAGCTGAAACAAATTCACTAGTTTTTCTCTCAAAAATTCAAATATGTGCGTGAACTTTTCACGGGTATTAACTAGTAAGCAAATAAGAAACAATCGATTTAAAACATAAAAATGTATCTTTTATCGGCGAGCATTGAAAGCACTCAAAGCGTAAGCAGTTATCTGCTGTCAAAGCCAATTTTCCTGAAATTTATTAAAGAGTCACTAAGTAAAAGAATATGGAGCATAATTTGTTTTCAGTTATTTGCATTTATCTATCTATATTTTATCTGTATTAATCTTTTAGGAATTTTCTCCAAGTTACAAATATTTCGTGCCGTAGACGCCCCGTCCCTCAATATCCTGTACCAAAGAGTCCTTGCTTCGCTTCTACCGAGGGGAGAAGGCCCTCTCAAAATCAAAGGCCCATGCCAACAGCCACACCTGCACCCTTTCAATTCAGGCTTAGGTCGATTGTTCAACCATCAGGGGGTTCGCTAGTTAAAAACTATATTTTTATCGACGAAAAAATTTGATTATTTGATAACTATTCCACACTGTCTCACCATGGCCACTTTAAAAAAAAATCAGAACACTGTAGGTCGATACACAATTCATTATGGATATTATTTCGACTAGTTTTACTCCATTTTTACGATGTCACCTTCAACAGAACAGTACCTGTTTGAAGACTTTACCAGTTATCGGCACTTGAATATGCCCTATAGTTATATTTCTTAGTTCTTCGATCGCTACTAAAAAACCGTCTTGTTTTTATATACTCCAAAGTGTGTGCCGATTAATATGCAAACGGTTATACGATTGTAAATTTAGTTACATGAAAGATAGAGAAAATATTTTGACACAAACATATCGACGACGCCGACCTACGCCAACGTAGCAAAAATGAAGACACTCTAGGCCCCAGTAAAGAAACAGAAGCCAATTTCAATATAGCCTTGCATTTTCAGAGCGCAAAATAATTAGGTAAGCACTGCAAAATTATCAAAATAAGAGTCGTAGAAGTGATTAATCACAGACTGAGAAAAATCATAACACAGACTGGGAAGACAGTATAACGATGCCTAACAGGGTCCGTCGAACAGTGAACAAATACGTTGAAGACATTGTTGCATCGCATAAAAGATAAGGGCAAGTTCAGGGTAAAATCACGATAAGAAGAGTCTCGAATTAGGCAAAACAAAAACAAAACAGGAAAACAAAAACAACCCCGAGCAGCGAAACTATATTCAAGGAGGTTGATCGAGGTAAGATGTCTGAATCATATTGATGCAAAACGTGTCAGACCTGATATTCGACCATCTTTGAAACCCAGTCACAAGATGAAACGTCTGGAATGGACTGGAAAGTATTTGAAAACTGATTTCAATGTAGTTGTTTTCACTGACGAATGTCGAACTTAACCTTGAATGACTAGATAGATAGATTGCAGGATGGGTCGCTAAGGGAGAGCAGCGTCCTGTACGACTAAGGCGTCAAGAGGACGCCTGATTTGTTTTGGGCTGGAATTGTTGGAGACGAGTTGGTTGGACCTGAGCGTGTACGAGGGGCAGTAGAAATGACATCCTTGGCTTATATCGAATTTTCCAAAGACAATTTTCAGTCTTGTTTTGAGAATAAGTCTCTCGACCAACGAACAAGACTTATCTTCATTCATGACCGCACCTGACAAAAATTCGAAGATTAATTGCCAGGTCATTTTCTCCAGATTTCAACCCAATTGAAAAATCTCCAGAGCATTGTCAAAAAGAAAGCGTATGAAAACGGGCATCAGTTCAGAACCAAAGAAGACTTATGGCAACATATTCTTACACGTGCTGAAGCTGTTACAGCTGGAAAAAAAATTCAAAATTCAACAAAATCGATAGATGGTCGACTGATGTCCGTGATTTATGGGAAAGGATCTTACATTTCAGATTTAATCAAAATTGCATGCTGTTAATTTATAGGTTTTAGTATTTCATATACATGAATTTTTAGAGCTTCTTGAAACTTTCCAACCTGTGTGCTATCTGATGATTCAATCAATATATGATTAGTACATTCCTGTGTTTTCTAAACCTGCTTAATAATTTGGCACGATAAAGATTGAGGAATTCAAAGAAAAAAATACCACTCGTATGTAGAGTTCAATTTTTGAAGGCATTGCATTTTTGTGAAAAAATATTAAAATTCTTCCATTGTAGCAGAATTTAGAGTAGAAAAACGTATTTACATCATAATTTGACGTGAACTTCAAGAGGTAATTTTAGATGAAATTGTTACGAATTTCTAACTATTTTATTTCTGATGCATTTAATCGCAACTCCTAAATAATTATTCTCCCACCGTTAAGTAAACATTGTCGATCGGAAATGAAGAATGAGTCTCCAGTGAAACTTGAACTCGCACGGTGCAAAACTTGACTTATCTCTGTAAATGTCGAAATAAATTGGCTAAAATATTAAAATGAACACTGACGATTGGCATCGGTGAAAAACATGCCACTCACTCAGTCATTAAGTAGATCGGAGCGTAAAATTCCAAGGTAAATAGAACGTATCACAGCAGAAATACTTATGTGAATTTTCCACTCCAAAAAATAACAACAAAAAAACAGCAAAAAAACAGTTTGGTTAGTCTCTCTAAAAAAACTGTCACGCGACCAACGTCTTTTGACAGCATGCTATGTTAGAGAGGATCAATTGGTAAATTGGGAAAAAGGGTGATCAATGAATAAGTTATATTCCGCGTCCATTGCCTGGTGAGTTCAAATTTTCCAAGGCATGAAATTCGCCTGACACAAACTAAGGGACCAATTTAGCATACACTTACATTGCAATTTGAACTCCCCTCTAAATCCTATCCAGAAGTCAAATCTTGAAAAAGAACAAAAAAAAGTCTTTTGGTTTTTTTTTTCACTTTTTTTTTCTTTAGATATAATACGAATTTTCAGCCCTTTAAGCCTCATCGATGCGATCTGTATGCGTGACACACTCATAGCCAGCCAGCCAGCCAGACCGACAGACCTGCTTTAAAAATTGAAGAAACAGTTTTTGAGACAGTTTTGGTTGACGGTTTCTAATAAAACTTTTCAAACCTTAAAACTTCTGAGACTCAAAAGTGAAACATTCTCATGTAAAAAAAACAACAACAAACAACAAAATAATTTGAATGTTTTCGTAAAATTTCAACTTTGTTCTTTTTTGTTTTGTTTTAAATTATTCTATTTCTCACCTCGGTTCTTCTCTTTTTCCTTCTTGAAGTTTTTTTTTTGTTGTTCTTTGTTTTTTGTTTTGTGTTTTTTGCTTTTTGTTTCACTCCAAATGCTGCTTAGTCTTTTCCCGCCATAAATCAAAGCTGACTATAAAGCGAGAAGAGAAAATATTCTCGCGCGTTCAACGAGAAATCACGTCGTCTGGTTCACCTTCCCGCCTGCCCATTTCCTGGTTGCTTCTTCAACAAACAAGACAAAAATATAAGCTAACTTCTGTTGTTTTTTTTTTTCCGAAGAGAAATCGTCTCGTATGAATGTTTTTTAGTAACTCGTCGAAAGGCTTTCCTCTTAGCAGACCTTACAACTAGTTAACCTTGTAGCCTGTAGACTTCGAAAGGATCGCTGGTATGTGTATAATCTAAATATTGCTCGAATTAGAAATATTTGGATATCTTTGAGAAAAAGTTACCTATCCAACTATGATTCAACGAACGTTCGTATGTCCGTGTGTGACTACAAAACACAGGAACTATACAGCATATCCCCATAAACTTTTCTATATGCACCAATGGGACCCCATGCACGCTTTTAGCAAGTTATTTGTCGAAAATTATTATTATTATTATTATTATTATTATTATTATTATTAATAATAATGATAACAATAATAATAATAATGATAATAATAATAATAATGATAATAATAATTATAATTATTATTATCATTATTATTATTATTATTTTAAGAAGTGTCTTGGTACAAAGACCTGGAAATTGATATATACATATATATATATATATATATATATGTATATATATGTATATATATATATGTATATATATATAAAAATTTAAAAAAACTGTCAGTGCCTACTAGCCTGCCCTGAGATTATAGCTGAAACTCAGTGTGTTATGAATACTACTAGACAACAAAAGAAAAGAAAAGAAAAATATAATAATAATAATGTGGGATTTACGTCTGCGCTCACCCCGATGATAATGATCTGATTTCGACCTAGCTGGCTCTCTGATACTAAAATTTTGATTCTGTCGATCTGTATATGACCTGTAAGTAGCCAAACCGGTGGTATTTCTTCTAAAAAAACAGTTTTGATTTCTTGTTTGGACCAAAGGCCCCATTCAGACGTTCCGCAGGAATTTAGATATCATCAGCTTAACATCACGCCTGATGGGCATTTTTTTCATCTTGTTATATTTAAACATAAAAGCACACGCATGGGCACATATGCACGCATAAAATAATATTTGACTTAATATGCAACGAAAAGAAGAAAAAAAAAGAAAAGAAAATTTAAAAGATTCATCTTTCAGACTTTTATCATAAAAATCTGCATACTACTGCTTTCTTCTTCATTGTTATCATTTAACTCAAGATAAGAGACACGGTTCATCATATTCAAACCTTTCCGCCATAGATATATTTAGTATTCGCAAAATGCCCGACGTTGCCCTGGCTGAAAAGTAGCTATAAATGGGCCACAGTTCTTGTTAATGAAGGCGTATTCAGTATGCATTCTTCAAGTTGACGCTTTTTTAGAAGTATTAGAAGTATGATAGACCGTTTGGGAAAAGATGCACCTACATGCACGCAAACTTTCTAGAATATATATCAGATATAGATAGATATCTGGTCATCATCATGGAAATGAGCGCAGACACAGACCCCAAACTATTATTATTACTAAGTTGCAAATAATCAAGACTTCCTTAAGGTAGAGCTTTTTAGAGGTACCTTAATTCAATACCTCTGGCTGCAACACCCCATTCGAGATGAGAAGGACAAACCAACAAATTCTCTCAAATATATATTAGATTACGTCGATGCTAATGTTTCTAGCATGTTAACAATTTTTTCCTATTCAAATACCTAGCATCATTATTCAGCCAACGTAAACCTGCACATATCACGTATGCACACAACGTGGATCCCCAGAGATCACATGCGAAACCGGGGCTGACAAAGTATAAGATTGTGTTATGAACTAGATAAGTTTAGAAATTACTGGTTCCATGACGCCCACGATAGAGAGGTTTGGCGAATCCCTGGGAGGGTCCACGCCCAACGACGGACGCTAAAAGGCAGCTGCTGCTGCTGCTGATGAAAATGTCTGAAATTCGACCGGCCCAAGGAAACGGAAAGTCGGTTATTTAGGCTTAGCTACTTCAGTGAGATAAAGTACTTCCAATAAATGGGGCCTGGGAATGAAGGCAAGTAGAGTGAGGCCAGGTCATCAGTAAATAGATAGATAAATAAATTACACTATATATTCAAGGGCGTCGAAGTTCAGCTTGCCCGGAGCACTAGGAATCCGAGGGACGACCATGGATCCCTACAACTTGTGTCTTTCTGTTGTTAGTATCTGCTGTACGACACAAGACCAGTGTTCAAGTGTGAGTAATCCAGTTAAGAACGAACATACTACACCAGTGATTCTCATATTTTATTGTATGACGGCACACTAAGAAATATATTTGACATACGCAATGCAACACACACACAACAGTGAAAATTGAATCAATTAGATGATGGTCAATGAACAAAAATCTTATACCAACGCATATTCCCCCTTTCATATGTCGCTAGAAAGATTCAGATATCACAAAATCTAATGAGAAAACCACTAAAATGGCTTCTCTGTTGTAAAAGCGGGACAGACATAACATCCGTGCTGGCCACGTTCAACGCTCGAAATACATGTTTGTGTTCTTGGAGAAATTTACACGGTACGCTTGGCAGATATAAGCGACACGCTATTGTGCCGCAGCACACAGTCTGAGAACCACTGCACTCAATCAGGGCCTCACGCTTATTTCTTTCACGACTCTTTTTGATGAGACAAAATTTCCATGACCCCTCATTGCAACTGGTATTAAGACTATATATTAGTCTCTTGTTGTAATCTAACGGTAACTAAACAAACAGAGAGAAAAAAAAATTCTCAAAAATTGCAACATTCTTATAAGCTATAATAAGTTTTACGGTGCTTATTATGGGAAAATGATTAGAAAAAAAAATTACTAAAAC
Source organism: Thysanoteuthis rhombus (assembly GCA_963457665.1). Lineage (NCBI taxonomy): Eukaryota > Metazoa > Mollusca > Cephalopoda > Oegopsida > Thysanoteuthidae > Thysanoteuthis > Thysanoteuthis major. The sequence goes on from OY735198.1 coordinate 48,547,964, forward strand.
GTAACAGCGTAATAAACGTTTAAAAAAAGGATTCATGATATCGATAAGCATTGAAAATGGCACATTTTTGTGCATAGATTAAAAAAATACACAGTTATGTAAGTATTCTTCAAGATAAAATATTCAAGTATTTCTGCGACATTCAATAATCTTTACGTGACCACCAGAGGACTTCCGATCCCTACTTTGAGGAACTTGGCCCTACCCTGTTGCTATGGAGAAAGCTACTTACGGATTGGCTCGCTCTCCGAATGGCTCCTGTAATGGAGCTTCAGGTCAAACTGGTGTTGGAATTCAAGACCGCACAATTTACAGCTCAGTGGCTTGTCGCGTGAATGTGTGCGTCTGACGTGGCTGTCGTGTGCGGCGTGAGACGCAAAAGCTTTCCCACAATACTTGCACTGAAATGGAAAAAAAAATGTTCAAAATAGAATAAGTCATACCAAACTGTCAGGAAAAAAAAGTCCACTAATATAATAAACCACTTGTATTTTTATATTTATTGTCTGTAAACTTTGTCACGATTGATAACTATCAAATGCTAATTATGGAGTAGTCCATATTTCGCAAATGCGAAGAAAAAAAATCCGGGTTCATTCTGGTTGAACTTGAACGAGGAAATGCAACGTAATTTTCTTGATATTCCTCAAGTACAATGCAGTTGAAAAAAAATTAACACAGTCGTTTATATATATATATATATATATATATATATATATATATATATATATATATATATATATATATATATAGAGAGAGAGAGAGAGAGAGAGAGGGAGAGATGGGGGGAGGCAATAGTTAAATAAAGTGTGTGGATGGGGTGACCGACGGTGAATTGCAGACGATAATAACGGAGACGTAACCCGAACATTTTAGAACTGTAGGTATAATTTACTACGGAAGAAAATGATGGTGCCTCAATCTTCCAAGTTGTATAGCCTGTAGACCTTGAAAATCAGCATTCTAAATCATGGTTCTTTCATCAGATTGAACACAAGCTACTGACTTCGGTGGGATATACCTAACTATCTCAGCCATCAAGCGACATAAATGGCTGGGGTGGAGGAAACAATGGTCAAAGAAAGAAAGAAAGAAAGAAAGAAAGAAAGAAAGAAAGAAAGAAGCAATGAATGAGATAATGGGTCATAAAATAATTGAAGAGAAAGAAAGAAACTTAGAAAAAAGAAAGAGAGTAAGGAAATATAATAAAACGAAAGAATTAGTGAAGAATATAAAAGTGAACTAAGAAAGAAAAAAATACGTTAGAAAACAAAAAGAAATGACAGAATTAAGAGAAAAATGATCGAAGAAAGACAGGAAGAAGTCAAAAAAGAAAAAATTGGAAGAAAACTAATTAGAGTAAAGAATCAATGAAAAAAGAAAGAAAGAAAAAAGAAATTAGAAAAGAATTGGAGAAAAAGATGAAGAATGAAAGATGGAAAGGAAGAAAAAAGGAGTAAGGAATGAATGAAAGAAAGAAAGACGGAAATCGAGAAGAAAGGACAAGACAAGTAAAGCTTGAAGAATAAGAAAGAAAAGGTAAAAAAGAAAGAAAACAAGTAGAAAAATGGAAGAAAGAAAAGAAGGAACGCAAGAAAAGAAAAGAAAAAGAAAGAGAATCAAACGAAAATGGCGTCAAGAGAAGAAGAGGAGGTTTGCAGCTTATTTCCATTCTCTTGTACTTGGGTCAAACAACTACAGTAGACAAATTGGTTTACAGCTTGTAAACATGAAGTGTTTCTTGTTTTCTTTAAGTAGGTATCTTCGTTTCATTTTATTTTGTTTTTGTTTTCTCTCAGTTTCCAACATTTTCCCATTTCCGTCCATTTCTGTTGCTTCTCCACTCAATGTCCTTGCGTTCGTAATGTCGTAAAGCAACCTAATGTAAGTGAATAGCCTCTTCTTAACACCACAAGCAATTCAAGCGAGGTTTGTCGTCTGCTCTAGTTAAATACAGGAATACCCCGCTTAGCATTACCCCGTCCAACGCTGATTTGCCACATCGTTTATTTTCTAACACTTTTCATTATCGAACACAGAAATAATTCGCTTAGAGCTTCTGCTTTTAGCGCTGATTTGCTATTGTGCTCGTTCTCAAATACCTATCGTTATAAATTTAGTAACGTTAAATTTCCGAAATATATAACGATAAACTCCCCCCCAGCATTATGGAAATTATCAAATATCTGAATATTATAAATTTTGATTAATGTACCATGTGCACATGGATCTAGCGCTTTTTGAAGCAAGAAGTGTCTGTTATTGAGCTGAATTGATATTTTGGAAACCGCGCTTTAACGGACAGCGTTATAACGGGGGTGGCCTTTTTTATTTTATGCATTCGCGTAGTCGGCTGTAGACAGTGAATAATCTAAGCAGTAGAGTATTCACCCATTCAGTGGTATAGCTCAGCAGCACTGAAGAGAAAATTTCTAGACCCCTGGTCTACAGGTACCATTAAGCCCCTCTAATATTTTTTAAGATTGAAAAAAAAGTAATATACAATTGTTCCTAATTCCATCGAAACTTTCGATATATTCTTCCATACGTTTGTTTCTGGGTACCACCCTACAACAAAAAACAAAAACAAACTGAGAAATGTTAACCTTTGCCCAATAGTGACCTGGATCTGACCGAAGAAGAGGTAATTAAGTCCTTAAAACATTCCATATCATTGACTCACCGACATTACATAAATTATCCAGCTGTCTTGGCTAGATCAATAAAAAAGGGTTTCAATGTTCAACAGTCGGCAATACTTTTCTTACTCGACCGAATCACTTGGAAAATATTGATAGTAAATTTTTCATGTCTTGAATTGAATTAATCAAATTTAACAGCAATTCTTTCATTCATAATCACGTATACATTGATTCTTAAATGTATTCACTAAGCTTACAAAACCACACTAAGAATCGAACTCACTACTCTGTAGTAATGATATGTAGCTCATTAACCATTACCCCCTCGGGGACGCTCCCAAATTTTTACTGAGAGTACCTGAGTCTGGCACAAAATAAATCCTCAAGTGCAGCACGCCTAGTGAGGATTGAACTCATTATACAATAGTAAAGGTTTGTAAGACTAGCTCGTTAACCCTTCACTACGACGGATTTTTCAGTGATCACTGTCAAACAAAAAGCAAGAGACGTAACTTAATAATTGATCGTCCCGTTATATCCAATTTTTCAATTGATCCCTCCTAATACGACGTTGCCAAAAGACATTGGTAACAGGGGTCTCTTTTGAGTGACAAACCAGACCAGTTGATCTTTTAAAAAAAATGAGTTTTCGTTTCATCAAGAGCTAGTAAATCACTGCGAAAAAAGGTCACGGTTATATCTTATCTTTCTTGAAGTGATTTTTTTTAAACATAAGAAACTACCGAACTCATTTCATTGGAAGAGTCCATTGTTGCCAGTGGTGGGTATGATATTTTCTTATGAGCAAATTTGTTAGCTCTAAGTGTAAGAGTTCGCTATTACGAACTGAGGGACAGGAAAAGTTACAGCGTTAATTATATACGTAGATTTCTTTGATGTTTTTGTTCTTTATTGCCTTTCACACTCTATTTCCCTCTCCTTCCTTTGTTTTTGTTTTTTTTTTGGTGGGGGGTTGTATGTGTGTTCTTTTTCGAAGCCAATTTCCCGCTTTCTCCATCGACGTCAGCCAGCGTCTCACACTTCGAAGTCTCCAGCGCCTCGTTATCAAGTAACTTCGATTCTTGCTTGC
>OY735198.1:48554195-48579195 GCA_963457665.1 Thysanoteuthis rhombus
GCAAAAAAAACAAAAACAAAAACTCTGAGCAACGGGGGAAAAAAAAGAAACAACGACTACAAATCCATAAAAATAACAAGGAATTTAGATTCCTGGTGGAGTGTTTTTGCCATACAAGATCGGTGACAAGGTGTTGGGCAGTAACGAGTCTAAGGTGAAAAGTAACTGTGATCGGATTCTTCCGCACGCCCCCATACCCACCGCCGTTGCAATACTCATTGCAATCATCGCCAGCACCACTCGCGGCCCTACAAGCGAGGCAGCAACACCTATTATAATTGCCGTCAAAACTCTCCAGCGATTGGCTGCAAACGGCACGATCACGTGACGCCGGCGTCGCCTTCGCATGCACGCCATCTTGTTTTGCGTAATGAAAAGAAGTGTTTACAACTTGATTTACAAGCTGTTGTCCAACTCCCGCCGGACTTATTTAGAAGGCGGAGGGACATTCTGCTGAGAGGCAATAGTTAGGCATAAATTGTGTGTGAAATTTTTACTGGACTGCTCATACGGATGCTGTTGTTGAATTTAAAGAGACCCTGTAGCATAGCCGACGACCATTTCAAACATTTACTGTCAATTAAGTCTGGGCATTATCTACGCGCTGGTAAGTGGATGAATCCGGTTCATCATCATCATCATCATCATCGTCATCATCATCATCAGTCTTTCATCGTCCGTCGTTGGACAAAGACCTCCTCCAAGAATCACCACATCTCTATATCATGGGCGTCGTGGAACTAATATTTTCTGAACCTGTCCAGTTCGTCTCGACATCACATATTCTGTCGGCGTCGGTTCCACATTTGATCTCTAAGGAGCCATGGTGTGAGTCGTGTGATCCATCGGTTGTCTGTCATCCTTGCAACATGACCAACCCATTGCCATTTGAGTTTTCTAATGGTTTCTATTATGTCTCAGACTCCTGTTTTTTCTCTTGATATACAATGCTGTCTTCTGGTCTCTCCATGTGAGGTTGAGCATGATTCCCTGATGTGCACGTTGCATCGTTTGGTCCAGTCTCTTGGTAAGATTTCATATTTAAGCTCCATAGGTGACTCTCTGGAGCATGCATTGATTGTATACTCTTCATTCTAGAACTATTGGAATGTTTTTGCTTTTGAATTCTTTGCTCGATTTCTCCTTCTGTTGAGGATTCTATGGAGATTCATTGTCCTTGGTAAATGTAGTGGTATACTTCCTCCAGCTTTGCGTTTCCGATTTTGATCGTTGTGTGTTTATTTCCGACGTGATTGTTACGCATGTCATTCGTTTTGCTGAAGTTCGTACGAAGGCCAACTTTTTTTTTGTTTCCTTCGTTCAGTTCGTCTAGCCATAGTTGTAGGGCCTGGAGTTCTCTATCGTTGGCAAATTTGAGGTTAGCCTGCGTATTTGAAAACATGTCAATAAAAGCCAAGCTGTGGCGGCCTCATCTGCGGTGATTTATTCTTTCAAATAAAATCCTGACCCAGGGTTGATCATCGGGTTCCTGGTACCCCTGGGCAGGCTGAACTTAGATGCACCGCAAAGTATAGTGTTATCTTATTTATATACTTATGACTTCACCTCATCCCATTCTCCTTCAATCTCAGCGAAGCCTGATTTAGTATGAATATTTGTCTCTTTTTATGAAATAGGATGGCTGACTCGTTAGTGAGAAAAGGTATCGTGCGTGTCGCGTTCGCCCTGTTTCGATAAGCTTGCCTTCTTTTTTTTTCTTCAAAAAGCTACTCACCTGATTTCAATCACTCCGAAACTTTCGAAGCTCTCACGAAGGAGCGTTTTGAAAATGCCTTCTTAGACTTTCCCCAGAGGACAGCAGCGTTCTCGATTGCAACTGACGCGAGTGATTTACAAAATTTTGGAGGAATGAAAAGGCAGACAATAACCGTTAAAAAAATCGTCTCAGCTTGTTTAAAAATAGGTTAGATTTATTGAAGGGAAGACAAAATAAAATCAATCGATGGTAGACAGGTTTGGTGTTGGTTTTGAAAAAATGTCGACTTATCATGATCCATTAACTTTCTGATGATATTGGTCTTCTCATCGAATGGTCGGATGGCTCTACGAACTTTCCTTGAAGGTCGGGCCTTTCCATAGGATTGGATTGCCTTCATCACGTATTTTTTTAGGGATTTTCTGGAGTTAGAAAAAAAAACCCAACTATTCTTTTAAAATGTGTATTTTTTGTCAAGAAAAATCGTAATGTATATTATGCCATCCTGGTTACTCTGATTCGGCGAACTATTTTTGGGTGAGAATTCTCCATCTAGATACTAGGTTGATGCAAAGTTTTCCATCACCATCTTTGGCACTATATTAAAGAAATATTAGAAGTGTTTTTGAAGTTTTCTCGGCTCTCTCTGTCGGTACAGGGTGGTGGTGGGATAAGTTCAAGCCTCAACGAGTCCATAAAGAAGAAAAAGTAAAGGAGCAGATGTACGAGTGAGAGAAAATGAGAGAGAGACAGAGAGAGAGAGAGACAGAGAGAGAGAGAGAGAGAGCAAAATAAATGTTGTTTACCTTAAAAGGTCTTTCCCCCGAATGTTGGCGTATGTGTGTACGCAGAATGCTGGACGCAGTGAAAGCTTTGCTGCAGTAGACACATTTGTATGGACGTTCTCCGCTGTGAACCTTCAAAGAAGAACAAAACGTAGGGTTAGCATACTATTTTCTTTCATTAGCTGAAGTATTGTAAACCATTATTAATTTTTGACTACTCTTTACCTTCATCTTAATGTCATAGTTGTTTTTGTTTTTTTTTAAATCACAGCTTTGCTCAGGTTGTCAATCTACAGCAATGGAGATGGAGACTAGGTTTTAAAGGTTGGATTTGGACTTCTGTGGGCCAGCAAAGTCCTTGAGTTGCAATTGAAATTTAAAAGATTTAGATAAATGTAAATAGTATTCAAACATTTATAATAATGGGCTTATTATATTAACATAAACTAGTTGCAATTTACTGATTTAAACACACTCAGTCTAGACAACTAAATAATTCATTCTACCCATGAAAATTGCACATATGTTGCCTCTTGAAAGCCACTCTCCAGCATAATAGTTTGCCATCTCGTATCTAAGACCAATTCGATTCACGCTGGGTGCCTCACACGTGTGACTATGTTTCAGACTAAGCTTAGCTTCGTAAAAATAAACTATGAAATAGTCACTAATTAAGTTTTATGAGACATTGATTTCTATTTAATGGTTATTTAATTTCAAACTAATGGGTGAATTCTGAATAAAATCAAGTATCTTTTATGTCCGATTACTGAAGTGTAATGCTCTAGGACCTGACTCCCTAGGGGACACCTCATTGCATGATGAGACGTAGAGTCAGGGGCACGTCCTGATGTCTGCATCAATAAGCGAGGGCACAAAGAAATTTCTAGATGATTCATCACGCGACCTTGAGTCTGGTGTGGCTACTACACAAGACTGTGTGTCATAAATATCCGTATAGAGTGACAAATCACATTTATTTGAAAAAATTCTATTTCTGAGTCAATGAAATTTCCATTTTATTGACATGACAACTCAGCTCTCTCAGCTCATCAGGGCTTTTATCTTGCAATTGTTTACTTGCAATGGATAACTTGCCATGAATTTTCTTCTAACGGACATGGGCTTTTATCTGGCAATGGATAGCTATTACACTTGCTAGTGTCGCAGTTAACGGGTTGATATTTGCACTTTCACCCAAGGCAGACTCGAAACAGTGACAAACAGTCTTGAATCCAATTTATGCTCGGACAATTGGACACCTTTCTGTTCTTGATATTGTTATCACAATCTCACTTTATTTTTCTGCCCTCTTCGGATGAGTATTGATGAGAAAAGAGGAAAAATATTATTTCTTCACATTATCGGGAGAGAAAAATGGTCGTTAATATACTAACCGGATCAATCCATTTCAACAACGCTCGCTAGTCGGACAAAGCCACTAATCATGTACCCCACCTCCCAGACGATTCTAATTTAAACACTGGGGAATTCCCCCAGAGATTGAACTAAAAAAAAAAACTGTGATGAAATCTACACTAGCCTTCTTATGCACCTTGCCAGTATTTTTTGTGGCCGTTTTGTGAAGGAATAAGATTTTCCCCCCTCTTTCTTATAACTTATTCTAATCTACCCGAATCGAATAACCTACCCGCATATGTTTATTGAGACTGGAAGACTGGCTGAAACTCTTGCCGCAAACAGCGCACTTGTGAGGACGATGCTTTTCGTGGACATGAAGAACATGGATTCTCAGACGATCACGTTTTTCGAAAGATCTAAAAGAATAAATAAATATGCAATTAAAAAAATGAATGAAATCGATGAATAATAGATAGTAACAGAATATCTATATCTATATCTATCTATCTATCTATCCATCTCTCTCTCTCTCTCTCTCTCTCTCTCTCTCTCTCTATATATATATATATATATATATATATATATATATATATATATACATAGTTCATAATGTATTTTCAATTTGTAAGAAAGTGAAAAAAGAATTAAAAAAAACAGATTTTATCCGTTGTTGTAGATATTTAATCACATTGCTCAATATTCAAAAGTAAATAGAGGTTAAAATCATTAGTTTTCAAAAACAAATAAACCTGACTGGATGATAGAAAAATACGTTATCCAAATGTAAACGCACCTTTTGTTTTCATAATTACAAGAACAAAGCATATTGCCGGTTGCTGATGAGTGCATTAAGCACAAAATGTTGACATTCACCGGGTATATATTCTTGTGATTTATATATATATATATATATATATATATATATATATATATATATGATTTATCTATAAGGAAAATTGCCGACGAATACTTTGCATTTCATGTCTACACAATCTTCAGCGCTGGAATGACATTTGTTTCTCATATATATATATATATATATATATATATATATATATATATATATATATATATATATATATATAGTGAATAAAGAAAAAGGGTGTAAATACGAATATATATTATTTATTCACATTATGGGGTGATGTTTTTGCCGGATGGCAACGTCAGACCGAGAAAGACAAAGCAATCCGGTGAAATTATCATCAAAAATAGGGATAAATGTTAGATATTCGAATTTACATTCGGTTTACAGATTTTCTTTTCACCCTAATGTCAGATACACATAATCTTTTCACATACCATATATATATATATATATATATATATATATATATATATATATATATATATATATGTATGTGTGTGTGTGTGTGTGTGTGTGTGTTACATTATAATTTGATATATAATATGTATAAATAAGTATGTGATATCCACACATAGACACAAACAAATGTATATATCTATATAATAAAATGATAATAAAAAAATGAAATAAGATCGCTCGAATAAATAAAAGTTGTCTGTAAATAAATGAATATCAATGGGAACAAATGAATAAAATTGATCGAGATAAATATTCTATAGAAATATCGTGAATTATTGTCCGAATTTATTATATGAAACATAGCATAGACGGGATATATCATGCAAATATATATTTTACTGTAAATGTATTTATTTTAAACCCAAATTCATTTTGGGTCAATATTTTGGAACTCACAGAAGATCTTTGCCTAACCCGCTTCCGCTCTTTCTGTTTGTTTTAACGTGACTCCAACAATCCAACAAACAAACAGACAAAAAATTTATGGGATTTTATATAAGAAGAGTTTTGAGTAGTTAGGTTAACAAGTTAAAAATGAAAAAAAATTGTGATTTCATTTACCAACTATAATTGCCCATAGGTATGTTTTTTTGTGCTAATTTTTTTCTCTATCTCTTCAAACATTCTAGTTGTTTTTTTGTTTTTTTTCAGGAGAGTTTTCGTCCTTACCTGCTGCAAAGATGACAAGGGAATTTCCGATCTCCTTGGTCAACGCACTTGGTGTATTTCAAATGCTTGTCTCGGTAATATTTATAGGCAAACACTTTTCCACACCGCTCGCACTGGTATCCATCGCTGTCTGGAAAGTCAATATGAAGACAAGTTAATCAAAAGGCATGTAAGTAAGAAAAAAAATAGTCGCATAGGAATGAGGAGCATTGGTAGAGCGCGGGAAGCGAGAGATAGGGATAGAAGATCTACCCGTGACCACTGACATCTTTTTCGTTTAATACCCTTGGGTAAAGAGCCAATCAGAAACTCATCACACCTCGCCCCACTGCCTGTCGTTGTGTTCCTTCCAAGACTTACTGTGACAATTGAACCCATTTTTTTTTTGTGTTGCGCACGTTCGTGTCACAACGTTTCGACTGATCCATTCTATAGCCTTCTTCAACCGAACGACTCTTGGAATAATCACGATTTTTCTTGAAATCAAAGTCAATATTTGGACCATTGTTTTTTTTTGTCGCTGTATTGACGCGATTTTGGAAATTGATGACATTCCAGCCCTTTTCACTCTAACTAAACCAATAAACTCACCAACGTCAGACGTCATACCTGTGATAATTTCTTCTCTCTCTTGCTCTCTTACAAACATGCACACTCACGTAGTATCCAGCCATTTTGAATATATCGAAAACCGGTTGTATGACTTTGATATAACTTAGCAATCAACAAGAGAGTACATTACTGCGTATGTATGAACAGATACACTCCCATGAAGGCACAGGTGGAAGAGTTTATTGTTGTGGTACAATCATACCAAAAATCTAACAGCAGACAAACGAATTCTCTCTCTATTTGAGCAAAAGGTCCTATCTTGTACGCAACTCAGCGAATTGACCGCTAAGCGTCTACTCCTAAAAGTATCGTCTAGGGAAGTTGAGTTATGTATTTTTCAATAATTGTTTTCTCAGCAAAATATTTTTCAAGTCAGTATGCTTGCAGTTCATTTCTCATTTGACGAACAGTAACATATCCCCCCAAAGATTTAAACATTAACCTTAACTTTGTAGATGTCCTGAATTCCAAGCTGATAGTTTGCGGCTATAAAATGACGTTGTACTGATTCAATATAACTAGAATTAAGAAGAGTTGTAAGTAGAAGTACATTAATTTCCGAATACATATGAGATTAGTTAGATTACTTTAAGTTTCATTCATTTTATATGGAGACCCATCACTCGTATATAAGACATTAGACAGTGAAAAGGTAATAAAAAGATATTTTTGTCTATACTTTTGGGTTTCTCATTATTAATTCACTTCGTATAAAATCCACCCGTTATAACATTCCATTCGTTATAACGGCTCGCATAAATCCCCGCTGGCTTCGCAGGAGTCTACCCTTATATAAATTACTGACTCCTTTTTTTTTCTTTTCTGAAAATCATCTTTTTTGAAAATAAATCTGTATATATTTGCTAAGCTTGCACAACACAAGGCTAATTGGCTGGAAATGGAGACTGGAAGATTATGCTGCACCAATCTTGTCTTGAAAAATCATAATTCGAAAATTTTAACTTTCCACTTGGATTCGAGCACCGGCCGCTAGTGTCAGTCCGAAATACGTAACTATCTCAGTTGGTCTCTATATTTCATCTTCATTCAAGCACAATAGGCATTCCTTACGTCAAAATTGGCATTAGAAGAGGGCGAATGAAGCTGAAGCAAACGAGAGTCAAATTCACTGATTGGACCGGCAACGTGGAAAAGTGAAGAGAAAGAAATAAAGCGGCCGACCATTCGCAGGTTTCTAAGTCCACAGGGGTCGACCTGTTCGCACATTAAGGCTCATTGCTTTGACAAATGTCGATCGAAACCTCCATCCTGAATGCAAACCATGAAAGCACTATTGTAAGACCCGCACCTACGGCAAGTGTTAATGTGGCTCTAACACATACGAAATTGATGTTGTACAACGGCAGCTAGTTGCAGCCGCTCCTATGTGCATGCGCACTCGCGAGGATTTCCTCGTCACTGGGTTGCCGAGTCTGAAGTTCTTCCTAATTCATTTCGACTGTCGAAATTCAAAATCGACTCACGCATGACCCGCAGGAATTGAAGCTCAGGTCTACCTCGGTGCTGGGCGTTGAACGAATGAGGGGATTAGCATTTGCAAAGATAACACCGAGACACGGACACATACAAACCTGAGAAACAGTTGTTTTTACAGCGGCGAGCATGCGCAGTCGTATTCTTATTTTAATGACGATTGTCGAATTTCTGTCTGAATTTCCGAGATGAAGAATTAACAAGGATGTGCCGGTAACCAAGCGGTTAGCAACACTGAAAATGGAATTGGCGAGCCGAGTTCGGACTCCGACCGAGACAATTTGTTTTCACTGTGCACAAATGTCCTACTCCCTCCAGCTATGGGCAAACTAGATGGTTAATTGAGTGATGCCACCTCAAATGTTCATCACCTCTATGTCTATTTTCCCATATTGCGAACCTCGAAGAACTTTGAAAGTCTTGTCTGAGACTGTGGTGTGTAATATGTAATGTCCAGTCAAGTTGGCTTATCCATAGCCAGCGTAAAGGCAACATTTATTATTATTTTCGGAATTAGCATTACCAGTCAGACCTGTGGGAATTCCAAGGTTCTACGTTGACAACTAGATTCATCCATTACGTCATGACTATGCTCTTCTCTCGCCCTACGCCTATATCTTCTCATTCTCTCCCCTATCTCTTCCAAGTCCTATTTTTATCTAAATGTTATACAAACATGGCTTAGTTGCCTTGCAAAAAGTGCTAATCGGGAGTAAAGAATAATCTCTCGCCAAGATTCAAACCTCACTTGGAGATCATTCTTTTTTTTCCGATTTGTTCACTGTCGTAGAGTGACAGCCTGAGTTGAGGTGGAATAAAAACATCTAAAAAAAATGTGATGAAGGTGAACAGTAAGTTAGGTAAAGGGTCCGTCTCTTCGGAGACAACTCCTATTGGGGTATGAACGGCCTGTGACGAAGTCCAAGTTTCATTGGTAGGCGACAGCTTAGTGACCCTCGCGAGATTCGAGAATAGGATGTTATTCTTACAAGTTGTTATGACCGACCCCATTGCAGGATGCAAGTCTACCGAAGAAATATCTAAACCATAATTACATTGCAGCTGAGGTCCTTCTGCGCAGAAGGTAAATAGTAGTCAAAATTAATAGAGTGGTTTCTTGATGGTCGCTGCAGTGTTTCTCAAGTGTTATTTTGCCAGCTGCCCCCACGAGATCAAGAAGTAATTGAATGGACGGAACAATCATCAACACAAGACGCAGTTTTTTTTTTCTCTCTCAGAGCTAACTTGAACTTGAGAACTTCACAACGAGTTTTTTTTTATACGGTGACGAATAGAATTATCTGTTTATTTATTTCGGTATTCGATATAATGCACGCTGGAATTTTATGGGCATGAAGGTTATTGCAGTCTTGGAGGTGTAAGTTGTCTCTTGCAATGGCCCCGGCTTTCTCCAGAAGAGAAATAAAAACGCCAGTGACGGCTTAGGTTGGAAGAGAGAAAGGAAGATAAAAGAGAAAGACAGAATTATATTTTGTAAGTGTGGTTAAATGTAGTTAAGCTCACAGAATTATTTCGAAGATTCGTTGCCATAAACAATTATGGTTAATTAAAATATGGCTGATGGTTTACGAGTCTGAGGTATACTGACAGTTTTAACGACTACACATTTTGAAGACGAAAAAAAAAATGGTTTGTTTGTATATGAGAATAATACTGTTGAATATTCCAGTTGCCTATTCCATTTAACCCCTCTTTCCTTGAAGCTGTCGATGAGAACAAGGAAAAGAGAATAAAATAATGATTAAAAAAAACAAACAGAAAAGAAAGAAAACTAGCCTCGTTTTGAGAGAAAATGTCCGTAAATGGTCGGAAATGTTCGGAAATGACTGCTAGCACGCATAGACATTAGGCCTGAACAGAAATGATGGGCGATTCACGTCACTAGGTGACTGAATTAACCCATTAAGTGCGAATGACTGGAATTTCTGTCATTGCTGTTCTATGACAAACTCAATAAAGTTGCTGTCTTATTGTGATTGATGGCAACTCACTTCTATCTGTGAGTCAAGACTTTTATCTTGCAATGGATAATTTACAATAGATAAATTGCTATGGGTTATCTTGCAATGAACAAGGGCTTTTATCTTACAATGAATTACTATTGCTCTTCGTCTCTTGCTAATGGGTTAAAATTCATCGAGTTCTGTTTTTTTAATTTTTTTGTACGATTGTGTTTGTACTATCATGCCTGCTTACCGATACAATCCGATTGTAGGAAGATAAAAAATGAATGACGTTCCTCTTGAGAAGGTAAAATGTATTAAGTGAAAGACGACCAGTTGTGATATCCTTTGAAGGAGGTTGGGTAACATATCGGCTGAGATTTTGATATAAAAAACAACAAAAATGGGGATGTTATTCCGAATATCTATCTATCTATCTATCTATCTATCTATCAATCTATCTACACACACACATACACACACACACACACACACACGCACACACACACATATATATATATATATATATATATATATATATATATATATATATATATATATATATATATATATATATGGTGCCAAATTATTATGCAAATACGTTTTCCCTTATTAATTCAGCTACACTGGGAGAATTCATATAATTTTGTACACAAATATTTGCATAGCTTTATCATGCAATGTCTGCTAAAGCTGAATTTAAAAGCACAGATGATCAAGAATAAGAGGTACTGTTTGTAACTCCTCGAATTTTTATTGTGAAAAATTATTAAGCATAGGAAGAAAAACTCAGCAAGACGCTGATCATATATATATTGATTAAATCAATGAACGGCACACGGTTGGAATGTGGGAAGTTTCAAAGAGTTAAAGAAAAATCATATGCAAGCAAAAATGAAGCCAATAAACTAACAACATGCGATTTTGAAAACAAAAACTCTGATACAAATCATTTACTTTGAATTATAAAATCCTTGCCGACCAATCACAGCATTTAGACAATTACTCATTAAGAGCTTTTTTTTAGGAAGTTGGTTTTCCACCTGGTCTCATTTTTCTGATTAAATTTTGAATTTCTTCAGCTGTAATGGTTTCCACACTTAAATAGATTGCCAGTAGTCTTCTTTGGTTTCAAATTGACGCCATTTTCATACAACGTCTTCATAAAGATGTTCCAGAGATTTTCATTTGGGTTAAAATCTGGAGGATATGGTGGCCACTCCATTGATTTATCATTTCTGAAACCTATCTTAGTCAGGTAGTCGACCATTACATGCACATTATAGATAAGCCGAGAGACTTGTTCGTGAACCAAAGATGAAAATTGTCCTTCAAAATTGCATCGAGAGTCATTTCCCCATTTGGCATACATATCTCTCTCTCTCTCTCTCTCTCTCTCTCTCTCTCTCTATATATATATATATATATATATATATATATATATATATGTATATATGTATATATATATATATATATATATATATATTTATAAATATACATACATACATTTATATGTATATATATATCGAATTTTCAATGGTTGGTTCATGGACCGAATCATAATAAACGTACCAACTCTACGTACTCACACACACACACACACACACACACACACACACAAGCGACTCACATGTATGCAAAGATAATCTCATTAATTTCGGGAAGAATCATAAAGATTCAAAGAGTTTTTCGGGCACCCAAACTCATTCTTCTTGTTATTTTTGTTGTTCACGCGACGTTTCAACCGAAACATTCTGCGGATTTTCACAGGTGTATTATTCGTATACAAAGAGGTGGACACTTTTTTCGGTAGCGAAGTTCTTGCCTCACAAGGACACAAGTTGAAAACATTTGCATCATATGTAACAAGCGTTACCGTCATATATATATATATATATATATATATATATATATAAGATTTTGCATGCTGCCGTTATTTGAAACTACCGAATTGCTTGAATTGTATTAATCAACATCAAAAGAAACTTACTCTCATTTTCTTCAGTCGGCAAACTGCTCTCCGAACTGGTGACGTCGTGTAACGTGACCGGAATGCCCATGAATTGCAAATAGGTCTCGCCGTACCACACGAGCAACTCACATCCATTGTGGATATCTCGCGACACTTCGTAGAAAATCTCGTCATCCTGTTGAACCACGACTAAGTTCTGCTCCGCCTTGTGGCGGGCGCAATTTACGTAGGACATCCAACTGCCTAGGGCACCGCGGCCGTCAACGAAGTGACTGAGTCGGCCATTCTTGAATATCTGAGAAATAATAATAATAATAATAATAATAATAATAATAATAATAATAATAATAATAATAATAATAATAATGATGATGATGATGATGATGATGATGATAAAGGAGAAGAGAACGCGTTAGATAGTGGATGTTAATATTCTAGCAGACCGCCCGATGAAGCAAAAAAAAGAACGTGAAAAGTACGTTAAGTACCTGCACCCAGCCGGTAGTCCCCATAGTGTTAGGAGCCCTGGAGGTTGTACTAAAAAATATTATTAAAAGGCTATAGGAGCTAAGAACCCGGGGAAGAGCTGAGACGACACCCGGACGACAGCACAAGTCGACTCGAATACTGGGGACAGTCTTGGAATATTGAGGGGACTTGTTGTCATTTGATCTCTCGTGTGCCAGTCACTGCTGATGTGAAAACTCAACGAGTGCAAATAATGATGAATACAAAAACAGATCTGACACTGTAGAAACAGTGATATACTGTGAATTGTGCAAACGACTTGGTTTCAACCCTATAAACAGATGATATCACCACAAACCGGATGCTGTTGTAGACAATAAAAACAATTGGATACTTCTGGTCTTTGAGATCCAAACCGACCACCTCATCCAAGCAAGAAGTTGTGAATTAAGAAGAGGACTTATCGGGTAGTAGAAAGGGCTGTGCCATCGGACCACAGTGTGGAGACAGAAGAAAGCAAAAAATTAGAAAAATACCAAACTCTTGCCCAGGGACTAAGAAAATGGAACATGAAGTTCATAACTGCGACTTTAATTATTGGTGCACATCAATCGAACCAAAATCGAACTAAAAATACTAGATGATTGGATGAATTGGAAATTCGATAAGAATTAAGACTGCCAAGATCATGGTATAGCTGCGTTTCGCGAGGTTACTGAAAAAAAGGTGCAAAATATTTGAGGAGATTTAAATCACTCAATCCCCACTAGACATCTAATGTGAAGAGGCAAATTTATGAAATATAGTAATAGCTAGGACCCGCAGTTCCTTCAGGAAATGCAAGTGTGATTTATGCTGCAGCGTACCCCCCAAGAAACCTTAAAGAAAGCACAAAATATTACTGAAGAAAATTTTTTACAACCGTCACAAGGGAAGTAACCGAATATTTCGAAATTTTATGAATGGCAGAAACCTTACAAATCGAACTTATGATTTTAATAATTGGTGCACTTCAAATCGAATTAAAAATATTAGAAATTAGATTGAATGAATTAGAAATTAGCGTTGAAATGGCGTTGATAATACGAAAACAGTGGGAGGAAAAACGGCGCCAAAATGAGTAGAATAAGAAAAATAAAATACAAATGCAAGAAGAATAGTGAGCTTGCGCATGTGCAATCACATTAATAATTTCATCATCAAATGTGAATAGTATGTTCTGTTTCCTTACTTGAAACCTTTTTCTGCATGCCAGCACATTAGCCTACCAGTGAGCCATTCCTGAAATTACTGCATTAGGAAATTTGTAGGCTCTTTTATTCATCGGACTAGACTGACGTATCATCGTACTGGTTGTAGTTTTAGTGATATTGACTGACGCACCGTAACAGTACTGTTTATATCAGTCTATCTTTTTTCATCTGTAAAAAGTGAACCAATTGAGTACAAATCTTTACCGCTATCCTTTGTGAGCAGTGTGTACACGCCCGAAAGGACTAATTGAAAAGAGATAGTGAAAAGTAGATTTTTGTATAATTTTTTCCTTGGTCAATACCTCTTAACTTTTCCGAGGCATTTCGTATGTTTATATACGAGTTTGGATCTATTAGTCAGCAGCCTGACACGTAGTTATCAGCTGATTTCTTATCTCTCGTTATTAGGCGATGCAGCAGCCTCATTTTCTTTAAATGATTATTCGTTTAGTTTATGTTATCTAGGCCAAACTATACATTCATTGTGTAATAACGGATGATCATTTTAAATAGTGCTTCAATATAATATACTACAATTTATATATATATATATATATATATATATATATATATATATATATATAGTGTCGATGTAAGAATTCTGTTGCACATAAACAAGTATACAATATTAACGCTGACCTACCTCCCACATGTGTGTGTTGTCGTCAAATGTTTTAATTTCGCTTGTGTTGACTATTTTGCCTTTAAAAGGTCCATATCTAGTTCCCGTTGGAATCACTTCTTTTCGACAAAACACGCCATAATGCACAACGCCAGCAAACATTGTTGGGTAGATACATAATTCTGGAAGTAGAAAAATAGAGGGGAAAATAGTAGTATCTTATGTATCGTAAAAATAACCAACATTCAAAGCTCAAGAAGAAAAACTGTAATGGTTGGTTTGTGGTAAAAATGATGCCGTAATCGGTGAACCGATAGCCCTCACTAAAGTAGATTTGTATTGACTTCAATCAGTTAAACAAGATGCAAGTGTTTTAATTCGAAGGGGCATTTCAGAGGAACTATTTCCTCTGTGTTCAGAAACGGCTGTTATGAAATTAATCTTTTGAAAAAGTGGATCATAACTTGGATTTGAGCACTGATTGGCGCTGCTACTGGAAAGATTCAATGGCTTTGAAGTAACAGAAACAAACGGACAGACACTTACACGTGCACACGTTGAACGTAAAAAAACGACATGAATTATTTTAAAAAGAGAGGATATCTAAAAATAAAAGTAAAGGAAACTTTTTAAAAAATCACCTTCTGGCAATACGTGGGGCGGTGGATCGAGCCTGGATGTTCTCCATGGCGGATAAAGAGGAAGGGTGGCCATGTTACCTTTGTTCCACATCCGGCCCATTTCTGAAAGAGAACATTGACAATTTAATCCCATCACTCTCTCTCTCTGTCTCTCTGTCTCTCTCTCTCACACACACACACACACACACACATACACTCACACACACATATATATATTGCAAGTGAAAATTATATATATATATATATATATAATTTGGACAGGGGTTATAACAGGCTAAGGTGAAGTTTAATTCACTTAATTTAAGGTACATTTTAATTCACACTCGCACAACACACACCACTGATGATGGGAAGAATCCCGAAACATGTATGGACTACTGACATATAAGGATTAATAAACCTTACCACCAAAAACTTCACTCCCGAGTCTGTCTCACTGTCTAAAGTACATATTATTTATATATATATATACATATATATATATATATATATATATATATATATATATATATATATATATATATATATATATATATATCATGACTTATGTGAGGGTACGTTGTCTTGTACATGGGACCAAGCAACCAACCGAATTTATCTCTCTCTCTCTCTCTTTTGTGATGTCATGGATTTGTTGGAATCGCTAACAAAACAATGGATATTGCATAGAGCCAAACTAGTGATAATCTCTACATGATGGGACTAGACAATAGAATATACGTGGAAAAACAGCTCTATGGTCGTCCATTGTGTCACATGACTACTCGAAGACGAGCATAGTCATGCAGCGAATCCAACAGACAGCTTCCTTACTCCGGTAAGAAGTCTCCCCTATTCCAATACACCAGTTGACTTTGCAGCAAACTATCATTTTATTACTAGCTTTATTCAGACTTATTAGTTTTGCTTTTTAGATGAAGCATCTTCACTGTTCTTATTATATTACCAGTTTTGCTCCATCTTATTATTGTTGCTTTTTAGCGCAACGTTCTGAACCTACGTAAACTTAGATTGCAGCTTGTAAACTTAGAAGCAGCTTCTGATAACACTTTAACATACATTTCTCAGGGGACAGTCTTTCATAGACGTTGTCTTTATGGGCCGCCTAAAAGTTTGAAAAATTAAACATTGACTAATCATTACTTGGTAGTAAGACAAATATAGCATTGAGAATCGAACAGGAATAGATGGTAGAGAGACTGTAGGTAGATGCTTCAATTTGTTCTTCCGTCAGAAGCTACGTTTTAAAGGTCAAATATATATATATATATATATATATATATATATATATATATATATATATATATATATATATATATATATATATATATATATATATGAGTGTGTGTGTGTATGTAGTGGCAAGCAAAAATTTCCGACCCCTTAGAATTTTTCCTTTTTTGTTACTGCATATAATGAAAAATGATCTAAAAAATAATGGTATGGACTGACACAAAATAATTCAAAATGTTGAAATGAATTCAGGAAAAACTTTTAAAATATTTTTAAAATAAAAATCTGAAAAATGGTCCCTGCATAAGTATTCAACCCTAGATTATATTCTTGATTTTTTCTGATTAATCATTCCAAATTTGATTTGTTGACATTTATGCACTCAATTTTTTAAAAAATCACTTCACCAATTTGGATTATTTTATGTAGATCCAAATATTTTTGCGCAGTTTGACAGTCCTATGGACAAGCCCACCAATCTCCACAGTGAACTTTCCAGCTCCTTCAGGATTATCTTTGGTCTTGCCACTCTGATTACTGTCCTCCTTGCTGGGTCTGTGAGTTTTGGTTAGGTTCGTTGTGGTGACACAGTCTTTCCATTTTGCAATTGTGGATTCATTAGTGCTCCATGGAATCTATAGTTTTCCACAACTTTGTCACCAACCTGTTTTGAGATTTCCCTGGTCTTCATGATGGCGCTAACTTCGTGGGGTCCATTGTTTACTTATGTTGCAAACTCTTGGGTAATTGAAAGCATGTGTTTATTTAGTGAGATCATGTGACTGATTATATGACACTCAGATTATAAAATGATGGACTTTATTTATATAATTATAATTGCAAAGGTTATTTGTTGTATCTGTGCTCATTTAAGGGGTTTATGGCAAAGGAGTCGAATACTTATACACGCATCATTTTCCAGTTTTTCATTCTTTAAGAAAAATTTAAAATGAGATGTTTCAAGAATTTCACCTCACCAATTTTCACTATTGCATTATTTAAAGCAAACATTTAGGTTACAAGTTGTAATGCAATAGAATAAAATAAGGCCGAATACCTTTGCTCAACACACACACACGCATATATATATATATATATATATATATATATATATATATATATATATATATATATATATATATATATATATACATATATATATATATATATATATATATATATATATATATATATATATATAGTGAAATAATGATATTCGGATACTGAATTACGGATTTGTACTTTGCAATATATAGTGGCAAGCAAAAGTATTCGACCTTATTTTATGTATCTGTATCTAAAGAGGTATTGAAAATTTAAGGAATGCATGTATGATCCGCCAGAATGATTATAAATTGTGTAACATTATCCTGAAACGATTTCCCATTATTACACAGTGAGTGTATCACTTTACCCAGACAACGTAAATAGAACGAACACTTAAAGAAAATTACCGGCGGCTGTTTAGCTCAATGGTAAGAACAACGCTACGTTGAAGCGGCTGACCCTATTGTTTACAGGTTTGATTCCTGCAGCAGCCCCATTTTCTCTAATTGTTTGATCTATTTACGATATGGTAGCCACTTCAACGAAACATTGCTCTTACTATTGAGCTAAAAATCCACCAGTAATGCAGGGGCCAAGATCACTGTTTCAACTCCAAATTCCTATTTTGCTTATTCACAGTTTGTTTATGCTCTATTTATTTCTTTCAACGCGACAATTATGTAGCAGCCCCATTTCATTGGATTGCTTGTTCTATTTACGTTGTCCAGGCAACGGGAGATAATTTCAAATAAGAGTTTCGATATAGTATAATGCAATTCATAATCACACACACACACACACACACACACACACACACACACACACACATATATATATATATATATATATATATATATATATATATATATATATATTGGCCGTTACATTTAAGAGAACATTCTCATTTCCTTGACCCAAATGGATGAGGGTTTTAAATAAATAAAAACGTTCATAATAACTCACCATTCGCCATGTCACTGAGCCGTAGTCCGCTGAGGGCGTGGCGCGGATATGTCTGACAGGGTGCGTTCGAGATGCAGCCGTAAAGAACATAGTCAAGCTCTTCTTGGGAAAAGCACATTGTACTGGGTGTTGGCAGAGAACACAAAGAAAGTCGATTGGACAATTCGGTCAGGGCCTTGAATGGCATCACAGGTGGCCGAAACACTTGCAGACAGTCTAGCATCCCTCGGGGGCCGAGTGTCCTGTTAGGGTAGAGACTGAAAACATACAGGCAATGATGATAAATTTACAGAAAACAGAGGGTGATAGCACAGAAAACGGAATCGGCAAACCGAGTTTTGGCTTGGGCTGCCTGTGTTAACTAGGTACTAATGCTATCGAGAAAGGCATGAATCCACTTTTCCTTTTACTTTTTTTACTTTTACTATCAATCTACAGCGCCCTCTATTTCCAGAAAAATTGAAATTATTAATTTTTTTACTAATATTTCTCTCATTTCATTTCTGTTGCTTTTCGTTGCAAGATTTGGATCGTTATTCTTTCATATTTATTCTACGAGTGTTAAGCAAGTAGCATGGATCATTTGGCAAGATTCGAACTAGCATCCCTTGTCCTTGAGAGCCCATCTTACCGTGCCAGCGCCTCACTGATTAGGCTACGAAACCAATAACCAACAAAAATCCTTCAAATTCTTCTTAAAGCAAGATTTTCGATTTTGCATAACGCCATATTGTTTGTTTATTCATACTTATAGATGTAATAGTTTTCCGTTCTTCGAATACCTCAGGTGAAGTATTATCATTATCATTCATTTTGATTGTTTTTCATAAATCTTAACCCATTGCTTTTTATCGCAATCAAGTCGTTTACATATTCTACAATACTTAAATAAGTATCATGAATTAGATTTATAAAATAAGTTTCTGGTAAAACGTGGTTAAAACGTTTTCAAAATTTTCACATCGCAATAATTTCGTGGTTCTTGAACTTTTTGTTCCATTCCCTGCCCCGATAGCTCGAAAAATCTTGTGTCTCTCTTTCTCTTATAAAACAAAGTTCGTGTTCAAAAGTTATAATAATATAATGTTTAAATCAGAAACTTAGCAAAATTTGGAGTTCTACATCAAAGACAAAAATCAAAATCAACGAGAAATGATTTCAATAAGAAAAAGTTTATATTCCAGTTCTAAAAATGTCGATAAAACACAGTACTAGGGCATTTGCCCACTGGACAACGACGTACCGGACAATAGTGTAACGGTCATTTGCGTAGCTGGATATTTGTGTACCGGTATTTTTACGTCCCAATCATTTTCGTACCTGTCTGTAAGTTTTTACCTCATCTTATAATTGTAGGAAAAGGAGGGCTTCCTCGTTTGCGATGCAGTAGTATTTTTAATGAATTCTAATTCTTGATGTGTGGTATATTATTGCCATAATTAAAACAATGGTTACTATAAATTTTATTATATTACTATCCACATTCATCTTAATTTTTCAGTTTTTGATTTATAATCGCAACTTTAATCCTTTCCTTATATTTACATCGCTACGTCTTTTCACAATGTTTTCTAACAAAATAAAATTGAGATTTGTTTTATTCCAATTTATTCATTTAATCATACAAAAATCTCTTAAAAGGAATAACATATCTTCACTGGAAAGAAGTTTTTTTTAATGAAAAACACATCTCCAACGAAAAAAGGACCAATACCACTATATAAATATTAAAAAAAAAAACAAAACAGTATCTTCAGGAGGAAATTAAGAAAATATGTTTCGTCTAAGATTTGTAGGTTCAGTCAAAGCCCAAAATCCCATCATGAAATTTTTTTCCGATATTTTTCTTGCGTATCTATCAATTAGATCTCCGAGACCTTTGGAGAAGTACCTACCTTGGGAGAGAAAATTTTGTTTTAGGTGTTTTAGGAGGGGTGTTCTGTTTACCATGTAACACTATGCTAAACTGAACCCTGTTTCCGAAACTTGCGATTTTCAAGTATTTCAGTTAATTTTTTTTTAACAATAATGCAACTGCTACCCCAATCCAAACCCCATCCCCAACCCTGATACCACCTCCAACCCTAATCCTGACCCGGCTCTAAAATAACCGAGAGGTACCCAATTTTTTTTTCACATGTGTGTGTATATGCGCGCGTGCGTGTGTGTGTGTATGTGTCTGTCTGTTTGTCCGTAGGACTACTTCAAGTTTTTAACTACAGTTGTACGCAAAATTATCCGACCCCCTTGGCATTTCCCCACCTTTTTGCATACGAAAATGCTTTAGTACTAGACTGAACACTACTACAAAGACAATTAGTACTACTTCCAAATAAAGATAGTATTATTATATCATCACTGGATTTGTTATTAGGGTTGATGACTCCGTAAGGGACTCCATGGCAGCAGGTGAAGTTGTTGTTGTTGTTGTTGTTACTACCGCTGCTATAACAATAACAATCGCAGCAGCAGCCGAGAAAACGACATTTAAGTATAAAGTTTACCCTTTCCTGGAACCAACAATTTTTTTTTTTTTTTTTTTTGTGAAACGGACACTTTTCCGAAGCCTTCAGAAGTGTAATTGATAAAGATACACGAAAAATTAAAAAAAATATCCTTTAAGAGATGTCCTTAGGGTTTAAGGTTTTGGATGAACTCAAGAAACTTAACCTAAACATACTTTTTAATTTTTTTTGAAGAAACCGTTTTGTTTTTTTAAATTTATTTATACAGGCATATTGTCCATTTTTCGTTGAAGAAAGTGTTTTTTTCTTTGAAAAAAAGATCATTTCTCCTTTCAAGTGAATGACTTAAAAGTAAAAAATCTTATGTTTTTTGAAAGCTGATAGTGCAAAAAGACGTTGAAACGTAAAAAAAGGGAAAAGATTAAAGTTGCGATTATCAGAAAACAACTGAAAAATTAAGATTAATGAGGATAGTAATATAATCAAATAAATAGTGATAATTGTTTAAAACATCGCAGTATTGCAACTCACGAAAAAAATAAGAATTTATTAGAAAAAATACTACTGTGACAAAAGTCAACATGTTTAGACGTCGCAAACGAGATAGCCCCTCATTTTCCAACAATTACAAGACGAGGTAAATACTTAGATACAGGAAAGCAATTAACCGAGCCCCCAAAATACCGGTACGCAAACGTTCAGTTAAGCAAATGATCGTTACGCAATTGTCCGGTACGTAGTTGTCCAGTACGCAGTTGACCTGGTACCATTAAATACTTGCAGTAAGCGGAGGAAATCCATGCAATCATTAGAAACAACCACCAAGGATTAAACATCAATTTGGGATTTTTTATGCTATATTTATGCGTTACATATATGTGCAAATAATATACACAATACTTGGTTACATATATACAATACGACAAAATAAATCGAATTAATAAAACAAGTAAACGAAACGACTGAAGAGAATATTTCACTCAGTTTTAACTCGATGATAAACAATACTTTTCGTGGAAGCAATAAAATTTTCTATAAAAAGACACTTGGATTTTTAAAAAGAGCAAAAATTCCTGAATGAAATTTTCTTTAAAAAAGGCCTGTGTTAGTTACAGACCCCGATTCAAAAAAATTGCCGTGAATACAAACACTTTCTTCGTCTATCTTTGTGAAAAAAACAATACTTTTTATTATTCCGTGCTCTCTTCCTCCTCACCACTCTTTCTCTATTTCCACCAACTCTCTCATTGGCTATTGTTTATAACCACCAGCAGTCAGTTCCATTACTCTTTTTTTACCTTCTTTGCAGCGTAACATGAGAAATAAAGATGGTAGCGGTTACGTGTATTAATATTGTAGATGGCATGCTGTGAAAATACCACTTTAAATCCTCAATATCTAAAATCTTGCAAATCAAAAATTTAAAGTTTGGTTATATAGCGAGAGCCTTGAACCTAATGTTTAAAACTTCTCGTCTTTTAGCATCTAATATTTTCTTCTTTTTCTGTAGTAAGTCACTTGCAACACTAAAACCACAATCTACCAAATATGAAGATCGAAATGGTAACAGAAGCATTTAGTTTCTGTCTCATCACGAAGCCACACCCTGGACTCTTCCACTTTTAATATAGTTTCAAGAGACTCATCTTTCAATATTTCAGTAAGTTCTTCTTGATACTCCATGTCCACTTCAAATAGATTCACCAGGGAGAAAGCCAAGGTGAAAATTCATTTCTTTTATATCAGAAAACCTATAATTTAACTCATGGACAAGCATTTTCAAACTTCACTCACAAATTTCAAATTGTACTCTCACCCCATCCCGAATACATTTAAATTGCCCCGTTGCGGGCCGTGCGCCCAAGGATCAGAATCACTGACCTAAGTTCAATTATCAACTAGGTAGACCAGTGCTAATTCCACTGGTGTTGGAAGCTAGTATACCGTCATCACTTTCACAAATATATTTATGCAATCAAAGTACTACATGATTTTATTAAAATAATCGATTACCTATGGAATGTATTCATATTAGCTATAATAACATGCAATGGAAAATGAAACTAATGTATCTGGTGCCATCATTATTTTTTTGATCATTATCATTATTATTATTGATTACTTTTGCTATTTGTGTATGTTCTTGTGGTCTACTACAACTATAACTTATGCTTCAGACTTATGAGGGAGGAGTACTGACTGAATGGCAGTTATAGTGAAGATCGAGTCACTTTTGCTCCCATTCAAGCATAAGCATTCTCTTCCGTTCTTACCTTTATTCATTACATTCTAAGGATGGGCTGGGAGGTAGAAGAAAAGGAATGAAATATATGAAGCGAATGAACGATAATCAGAAACCGTAACGGTAGTATATATAAACAAGCAGAATAATAGTATAATATCGCTGTTGCATAGAGCGCCTGCCGTAGAGTTCTGCTAAGTAAGCTATTTCCACAGACTATCGCTAGAGTGGGGAATTCGATCTTTACTAAAGGCCCTACCGTTGTACCCATGTGTCAGGCTGGGCTATGTTTAATCAGCATATGCTTGGCCACTTACCACAGAGCAATTGTTAATAAGCTTGCATACTACTTGCTAGTTCGGAGATCGATCCCCAGTGTGTTCGTACAATTACACTATCTTTAAATGATTCATGATCATCAACATTTCAAATCTGTTGTTACATACGGACTTTCCCCCGAAGCTTATTGCTGTAAGTGTTAGACAATGATTTTACAATCATGAGCAATTAAAGAACCATATTATTTATGCAGTGAAATGAATTGGGGATATTGCAAGAGCTGATTTTATTTAGCCACACGGTTAATCGAATTGATGTCTTCGGGTTCTCTATTTTATGAATGTATAGAATGAATTTGATTAAAAAATAATTTCCCTGCTAAAAATCATGACGTTTTTGGTCATTCACCTTCACCCTTCCCTTCTTGCTACAAAACCTCATTTTGTCTCTCTTTTGTAATTCATTCTCTGGTTCATTATTTATGTGGAAGAAGAAAGAAGCTTATTCTGTCGCCAGGGAGGTAATCCATGTATGACACACGGCGACTAATATAATGGCGACCAAAGAGAGACAATTAAAGTTACCTATTTGCTAGCGTGACAAGCGATTTCCTTGCAGATGCGCGGCGTCCACTTATTACATATTCATGACATATAATGGGATATAAAACGACACATAACGGAGCCATCTTCGTTGTGAAAAGTCGTTGCTTGTACATGGCCAATTAATGTTAATTGCAGGTTTTGGTGAGTGGGATAATTAGTGGTTTATCTATTAGTGATGTAACAAATACACCATCTTTCCTCACAGATGTAGACGTACTCAAACCTCTTTACACGAGCATGGACTAATAGCGAAGAAGAAAGAGAATGAATTAAAGGAGAAACAAACGGAAGGATAAATCGAAGAAAGAAAAGAAGGAAGGGATAAAGAGGAAGAAAATGTAAAGAGGAGAAAAGAAATAAAGAAAAGAAATGGAGAAAATAAGAGAAAAAAGGAAAAGAAAGAGAATGTGAACGTTGAGGGTTTGAAGCAAGAAGGGAAGGGCAAAGGTGAATGATTTTTTAGCCGGGAAACTATATTTTTTTTTGTAATAAAACAAGAGAGAACGAAGAAAATGAAAGATTTTTACGTTATCACAACACATCCGGTCGAATATGCTCAAAGTAGAGTTAAATGGGAATAAAAAAGTATCTCTCGTCAATGCTCGAACTATAGCCCACAGGCTCATCGTCCAGGGACGGTGCTTTAACCGATTCGGCCATTCACAGCCTGGTCCATAAATGTACGGTCATATTACAACCGTTCTAACCCAATTCCTTTATTCCATGTTGTTTGTTTTACTGCCAATTATCAATCTTAAATTATTTGAATTCCAAGATGAAGTATTTTCCTTTTCAACTTTGACGGCTCTTTCCTTCATTTCATCGTTGCTCTTTTTCGCAACTCTTTTTGTCAACCGTTAAAGTAAAGAATGTGATGGGGGAATAAAGAAATAGCTTCTGCCGATACTTGAAATCTTTCTTGGATTTATTTCTGTTGAAGAGTAGCGGGCTTTTCAGTTAACAAAATGTAAACTTCATTATTAGCTCTTCGCTATTATTTTCTTCAAAATATTATTCTTGGATTAATCACTACTTCTTAGGCCGATTACCGTCTGTAAGCAAGAGGGAGTAAGAATAGAAATGTCTCGTCGGGAGATATTTCTTTATTCTTACGTCACGTCACTTAATCAAACGGTCAGGGGACATTAAACCTATAAAGTTGTGACAAGGAGCAACAGTGAAAGGAGGGAAAATATTCTTAAGGCAAAATAGTGAAAATGCTTCATTTCAGATAAATAAAATAAATGTAACCTCATATTAGGTTGTTACGTGAAAAGGTG
>OY735198.1:48589195-48599195 GCA_963457665.1 Thysanoteuthis rhombus
ACACTTCATCTGAGAAGCATAAAAATACGATTGAATGAAACTAGCAATAAAATAAAAGCAACTGTGAGAGGTATATCGACCCAGACCGAAGTAAGCATTAAAATAATGACATTGAAAATGTTTCTTCTAAAAAGCACCAATAATTAGATGAAGTAAAACTAGCGATGAAAAGATAACAGTGAAAAATTCTTCATCTGAAGATTTGAGAAGATAACAACGTTGATGTTGATGCAAACAAAACAAAGAAGTGATAGCGTCGCGGAGGGTGAGAAAAAAAAATCAAAAGTCCCAAAGAAGGAAGGACGGGGATGATTGTTGTTGGCAATAAAAGACAAACAAAGAAGGGATTTACAATGAGAAATTAAAAAAAAAATAAAAATTATTGAAAAAAAGGAAAGGAAAGAAGAGAAAAGGGACAACAAGAAGGAAAATGAGCGAAAACGAGGCAATATAAAAGGAAAAAAAACTACACCGCATTTTTTTTGAAGGGCCTAGTCATTAGGTTTATTCGTTTATGGAATGTGACACATGTCTGTATCATTATTGATGCGTCCTTTAAGCACTTTTGGCAAGGTGGCTTACGGGGTTCAGATTGATGAGCAGTCTAACACCCAACAGAACACTTTCATTTTCTGCGTTTAGAAATTAGTGCTGTATCGCTCATCATATCCAAATATAAATGATTAAATAAATGAATAAAATGAAAACCATGGCAGGTTTAATTCTTGCGAGATAATCGCTTCTCGACGCCATTTTCTTTGTTTCTTTGGTTTCAACGGAAGAAAATGGAAACCAGTTTTTGACTTCTTCAGTGTCTTTAGCTTTCTTTCTTTTATTCTAAACAACAGGGCCAGTTCATCATGTGCTCACGCAGTCACTCTCTTCTCTGTGACATAACGCATATGTAACGAATATATATATATATATATATATATATATATATATATATATATATATATATATATATATATATATATATATATATATATATATATATATCACAAAGTATTTCCAAGAATTTTTGGTTATTCGGGAAGATTAATCTGTCAAGTTACTCAGCGTTTTCCGCTCGTTGGACTATTCAGGAAATAAAGATACCTAATTTTTGTAAATTTTTTCTTTGAGGATGTCAATTCGAGCTTCACATTTTCCAAACTCTTTTATATCTATATCTATATCTATATCTATATCTATATATATATATATATATATATATATATATATATATATATATATATATATATATATATATATATATGTATGTATGTATGTATATATATATGTATATATATATATATATATATATATATATACATATATATATACATATATATATATATATATATGCATATATATATATATATATATATATATATATATATATATATATATATATATATATATATATATATATATATATATATATATATATTCCCTGAGTGGAGTAGGAGATTGAATATGGAATGGCAAGCAACAAATTAATTAAATTAATGGAATAGCCCATTCAGGTGTTACTAATGGCCAGAGTATTGCTTGATTTCGTCTTAACTATTTATATAAAAGCAAATTTATTTCATGATTTATAAATCATATTGTCGATGCAAGCGAGATGGTGTGCGACAAGGATATATTGTATTTTTACTATTTCATTTGGATATTCGTCAGTTTTTTCACAAACGATCGTACACATAGTACACATTTTATAATAAATCTTTTTTCATAAGTTGTAAAAATAGGTTCCCGTAATCTCATAAAATAAAAAATCAACTGGTGTTTTGGGAAA
Source organism: Thysanoteuthis rhombus (assembly GCA_963457665.1). Lineage (NCBI taxonomy): Eukaryota > Metazoa > Mollusca > Cephalopoda > Oegopsida > Thysanoteuthidae > Thysanoteuthis > Thysanoteuthis major. Next base: position 48,590,979 of record OY735198.1, read on the forward strand.
TACCATGGAGTATTGAAGGAAGCTTTCGAATCGACCCCCTTTGTTTTCCGGGCAACGTGATGATTAAGGGAAAGAATATGTCGGCGAATCAGATTCGGGAAAATTATACAGATCCATGATAGCGGCTATATATCGGTCTGTCGTGAGCCGAAGAATGAATGTGTTATGAATAATCCTTATTGACTGAAATTCAAAAGAAGTGTGAGTGAAAAATGAGTGGCGGGAGAAGTATGGAGTGAAGAGAGAACAAAGAGGGGGAAAAAAAAAGAAGGAAATTCCCAATAAGCAATCGTTTTGAGAAAATGATTAGAAGTGGTGAGAAAGTGACAAGAAAGATTATCTATTAAGGCCGTATGAGTATCGTTGAGTTTACCAGTGTGGGAGAAATGGCCTTAGAAATTGTATTATTCCTTTTCGATGGATTGTGGGAGGAAACACGCTTTCTGAATGAGATGCTCGATGTGGTATCTGAAACACCTTGAAGGTCAGATCACTTAATGAAATCGCTGAGTGAAAAAAAAAAAAGATTATTTATTAGAAAGAAGACCTAAATGTTTTTGCTTATGGAGGTCAATCATCGAGCCGGTGTACTTTTTTTTTTTTCTTTTTTTTTTTGAGAGACAGTTTTTGACGTCAACTCATTAAGAGGGAGAAAGATAGAGAGAAATGTGAGACCATGAAACAACCCTAAACTCTACCATTGACCTGACACAAACAAAAATAAAATGAAAGACTGGTGAGACTTGGAAAGAACAGAAGTTATTTTTGGTCGGTTGGAGATATCTGTTTTGCACCTTGTCAGTTTCATCACGGATAAAGGAGGCTTTGAGTCCATTCTAACTTTGTTATTCATGTAATCTACTTATGTAATACGCTGTGTGTGTGTATATTTTTGTCTGTAACTTCTTAATGACATAAAACTTCATATTACACGCTGGAGTTGAGAAGAATCATTCATTATTCCGGTATTTGTATCGGACTCTTTCGAAATATTTCTTGTATCTTAACACTTAATTTCATTTTTTAGCTTCGTTTGATATTCAGTACGTGTTGAGAGAAAATATAGATCAGCATGATGTTGTTATTTTTTCAAATTTGTTCTGGTATAATGCAATTATAAAACTATAAAGAACTCGAGACAGCACATACCTCTGCCAACGCCATTATTGGAGGGAGTAATTGTGTATGGATCCACCAAAAAAATCAATCGGATCTTCCGTAGTCTATTGTCCACCTTTCCACAAAATTTCATAGAAATTCATTGAAAACTTTTAGAGATACAGTGTGGACAAACATGAAATTATGGTGATATTGTGTGGTTTGTACATGTGACTATAACGCAGGGGAGATAATTGTGCATGGATCCGATCGAAAATCCAATCAGTTCCCTCAACAAAATTTCATAGAAATTCATTGATTTTCTTTTAGATATTGCGCGTTCAATCATGAGCGTATTCATTAATGTAAATGGGGAAAAATGGGAAAACATCTCTCAATCGGAGAAAATAACATTATCAGATTCGTCTCCAAATGTTACCACTCTTATCTAACTCCATTGCCCATCCTTCCAAAGCATTTCAATGGAAATGATTCAGAACTTTTGGAGATATCGTATGGACAAACAAATGACTAAACAAACATATTATCAGACATACGGACTCGACAAAAAATATATACCTTTTTCCAACTTCGTTGAAAAGGGTAAATCACTTGAATATCACCACCGTTCGTTGACGACAAGGATAAACTAGTAAAAAATGATAAAATTCTTACTCTGGGAACTGTGCAAACGATTTTTGATCGATCATGTGAATGATATGAGCACGAACTGACTGGGGCCGAAAACAAAAAGAATAATATACTCTTGGATTCTGAGATCCAGACCGACCTCACATACAACCCAAGCGAGAAAACCAGAATGATGGTCGTTAAGAGAGAAAAGAAGAACTGCTATATCATAGACGTGGCTGTGCCAAAGTACAATAGGGCGAAAAATTGGAAAAACACAAGGACCTTACTGAGGGCGAGGGGCTGAAAAATAATGGATCATAAACGTTTAGGTCGTGCCCTTAATAATGGACTTGGAACTGCGCAAAAACACTAGAGGTGAGATTAAATTAATTAAAAATTCGAGTATAAGTTGAGACTGCCCAGACCACAGGGTTGCTGGAATTTACAAGGATACTGAGAAAGGTGCTGGAATTTTGAGGGGACTTGCTGTAACCAATGGACATCTGGCATGGACATGCAAATATATGAAATAATAGAAGACAACCTTAAGGAATCGCACATCAGGAAACCTTGAGATAGATGAGTCGTTGTCAATAGAGGCTCAGTACAACACCGTAAGAACCAACGACATAGAGGATAAGATAGCAAAGTACAAGAGAACAGCAAAGGTAGACTATACGAAGATACAGAAAAGAGAAAACTAACTGAATTAGCCTCACACTTTGTTAATATTCTAAGCTTTTAGATAATTGCAATTGCGAAATTACTTAAATTTTGCAGTCATATTTTGAAAACAAAGGTAATCTAGTGAATTGATAAAAAGATAGACGACGTAAAAAAATCAGGGGACGGCATATTTTTTTCCATTAATGATAGCCACAACGGCTGAAGTTGTGGGTAACCTTTTAAAGTTTAATTATCAGAATAAAAAAAAAAAAGAAATACGACAGCTATTATGTCTGATTTGCAAAATGACGACAGAAAGTTTATTGTTTGAACAGGTTGAAAGGCAACGTTGATCATCAGGGCCATGAAAGGAAAAGAGGCGAAAAACCAAATCATAAAAGTTAGTTTAGTGAATTGAACCGAAGCGCACACACATACACATGCACACACACACACACACACACACACACACACACACACACACACATATATATATATATATATATAGAGAGAGAGAGAGAGAGAGAGAGAGAGAGATTGTTAAAAAACACAGCTTTATTGTGGAGGTGACTTTCAATTAGGTCTTGAAAAGCATGTATGGTCCATTCATAATTCATAGCAAGTTGAAATCAAAGTGTCGCACGTGGCAAAAATAAATAACAGTCTGTTGCACGCCTGCACCAGACCTGCAGGGCAGGTCCTAGGGTTCATGGTGCCCCAGGCAAGCAGAACTTCGGCGCCTTTGAAGATCTGAGCTTGTCGTCGGTCATGAGAATTTCATTTGCCAATGCTTCTCTTAGTTTTACCACAACATAAGTGTATTTAGCTCTCAGATGTTCCTGAAAAAAAATATGACTTCACACTTCAGGGAATTTTCTCATTTTGACTGTTTTTTGTCTCTTTATTTTATTCATTAGTATTCGTGAAGTCTTATCGTTTCAGACACATGGCAGGCGGTCCTTTGCACTTGGTGACCGTGTTGCCAGTATCTAGGGCTGGCCCCGTGGACCAGGATCGAAGTAACAAATTTATCTACTTATTTGATATTCTATTTGTTCATAGCTATCTTTCTATCTTTCTATCTATCTATCCACTCATATAGATCTATCTGCTCGTTTTCTGTAACATACTGCTAATCGAAGAAATAAAAGTGGTTTAATCAATTAAATCAGTTCAAATTTTTGGCAAACGTGCAACTATGTCATATGTGTTTACATGTTTTCATCCATTAGCAAATATCATTTCAGATATCTTATTACTGATTAAAATTTGATTTTATAAACGTGTATGCACGTGCGTGTGTATGTGTGTTATTGTTATTGCAGTTGTTATAGTTATTATTATTTTTGCTACTGTTGTCGTTGTTGTTATTATTATCATTATTATTATTATAATTATCATCATCATTATCATTATTATTATTATTATTATTATTATTATTATTATTATTATTATTATTATTATTATTATTTGGAATCTCACACCAGTTGCCTGGCGGTAACCGCTGGAGTTTGAGTGACAGCAAGTCTCCTCAAGTCTCCAGCCCTCCTCCCCTAGTGCTCATAGGTCGCAGTAATTCTGCGATTTACAGTTTCACACCAGTTGCCCAGTGGTTGTCGCTGAAGGCTGAGTGACATTAAGTCTCCCCAGGTCTTCAGCTAACGTCTCCTCCCTTTTTCACTTTTTCACCTATTATGTCAGGGCTAAAATTCGTTGCAGTATTTATATCTCTAGCACCTTCCTCAGTATCTGTGCAGTTCCCAGTAGTGCTGTGGTCTGTACGGTCACAATCCTTCCCCTAATCCCGATCTCCTCCATATTATTATTATTATTATTATTATTATTATTATTATTATTATTATTATTATTATTATTATTATTATTATTATTATTATTATTATTATTATTATTATTATTATTATTATTATTATTATTATTATTATTATTATTATTATTATTATTATTATTATTATTATTATTATTATTATTATTATTATTATTATTATTATTATTATTATTATTATTATTATTATTATTATTATTATTATTATTATTATTATTATTATTATTATTATTATTATTATTATTATTATTATTATTATTATTATTATTATTATTATTATTATTATTATTATTATTATTATTATTATTATTATTATTATTATTATTATTATTATTATTATTATTATTATTATTATTATTATTATTATTATTATTATTATTATTATTATTATTATTATTATTATTATTATTATTATTATTATTATTATTATTATTATTATTATTATTATTATTATTATTATTATTATTATTATTATTATTATTATTATTATTATTATTATTATTATTATTATTATTATTATTATTATTATTATTATTATTATTATTATTATTATTATTATTATTATTATTATTATTATTATTATTATTATTATTATTATTATTATTATTATTATTATTATTATTATTATTATTATTATTATTATTATTATTATTATTATTATTATTATTATTATTATTATTATTATTATTATTATTATTATTATTATTATTATTATTATTATTATTATTATTATTATTATTATTATTATTATTATTATTATTATTATTATTATTATTATTATTATTATTATTATTATTATTATTATTATTATTATTATTATTATTATTATTATTATTATTATTATTATTATTATTATTATTATTATTATTATTATTATTATTATTATTATTATTATTATTATTATTATTATTATTATTATTATTATTATTATTATTATTATTATTATTATTATTATTATTATTATTATTATTATTATTATTATTATTATTATTATTATTATTATTATTATTATTATTATTATTATTATTATTATTATTATTATTATTATTATTATTATTATTATTATTATTATTATTATTATTATTATTATTATTATTATTATTATTATTATTATTATTATTATTATTATTATTATTATTATTATTATTATTATTATTATTATTATTATTATTATTATTATTATTATTATTATTATTATTATTATTATTATTATTATCATCATTATTATTATTATTATTATTATTATTATTATTATCATTATTATTATTATTATTATTATTATTATTATTGCTGTTGTTGTTGTTGTTGCTATTGTTGTTGCTATTTAGAGGAGGGGGAAAGGAGAAGAAAAACAAGACTGTTACTCTAACGAAATTCATATCGGAGACTAACCAAAAATGTCCATGAATTTTTATCCAGAGATAAATTTCAACTAATACGACTAAAAGAAAAACAGACAATTGAAGCTGTAAATGTAATTATTTGATTATTCATGTTCATCGATACAGTTATCTTAGCGATGTTTTTAATTGGCTCGCTTTATTTTTATCTCACTCGGAAAAAAAAAGGTATAGAGAGTGAAAGTATGCTTACAAAATGCAAAACGGCGAGAGGGTAGATTCGAATGTACTGGTGAACTTACGTTTCATACTTATTAAAATTATTAGAATATTTTATCTCAAAACATTTATGTGTATGTTGCATTTATTAGATATCCTGTTGCACATTTCAGATAATTTGTATGAGAGTAAAAAGTTTAACATCCAATGATGACTTTCTATTTTCATCAATTTTTTTGACGAGGAAAAAAAAACGGCACAGAAGTTAAAACGTAAAAAATATACTTGGCAGTAAATTGGTTAAGATAGGTACAATACCCATAACCATCGTTTCAATTATCAAAAGGGAATTAAACCCCAAAATAAAAACAGATGGAGTCACAACTGGTTTCAAATCATGTTACCCTATGACTTTGTTTATTATCGGGTGGGTTACTATGCTGGGCTCTTCCTTGGTAGCATTTTACAGGACAGTGCTTGGTGATGATCATCTTCTCTCCAAGTTATATGGTATTATCTGCAAGGAGTACTCCCTGACCTGACCGATTGGGACAGGTTGATTCATGCCTTTCCCAGAAGCATCAGAGCGAAGTGAACACAAACTTCTTCTATCGGATTTGAGCCAGTTTGCGTTATATATATCATTAATTCATTATCTCAACGAAATGAAATATCAATATAACGGCGAATAAAATTATTCCATAACGCAGTAGATTATGACTGAGTACCATGGTAGGTTTTTCATTAGGAGAGGACTGGCTGGGGTACTTGGTGGTGCCCATCTCCTCTCTGAGTGACTTTCGGCAAGTTGTATTGGATAACATATTACCCTCACTACGAAGTAATTGATATTGACCAGAATCATCATCATCATCATCACCATCATCATCATCATCATCATCATCAGTCCTTTAAGGTCCTTCGTTGGACCTAGACCTTTCCCAGGATGTGCCACACTTCTCTATCATGGGCGTCGCGGAGCCAGTACTTTCTGAATTTGTCTAGCTCGTCCCTCCATCTAATATTCTGCCGGCTTCGGTTGCGCATGTGATCACGGGGGATCCATGTCGTAAGTCGCGATGTCCATCGGTAGTCCACCATTCTTGCAACATGGTCAGCCCACTGCCATTTGAGTTTTTAATGTATTCTATGATGTCCCTGAGTCTTGTCTTTTCCCGGATGTACTTTTCTGTCTTGTGGTCTCTCCATGTGAGGCCCAGCATAATTCTTTCATGTGCACGTTGCATAGTTCTCTATTTGCAGATAAAATGTCTTATTTTGTTTTTTTTCGTTTGCTCTTATTTCCAAATGAAATTAACCTGAATATTATTTTTTAGAAATGAAAATTCATTTTCAGCGGGCTACAGTAACTTCAATTATAACTTACCACATTTGATTTTTTTTTAAATTTCTTAGTTAAAAAAATTTATTATTTAAATGAATTATTTGTACAGGGAAGTGTAATAATTGCAATCAATTTTGAAAGTTGAAAATAAATAGATGAATAAAAGAAACCGAGAAGAGAAAATGAAATTAATTTCTGCTTAAAAATCAAAAAAAAAAAAAAAGGAGAGGTGGATCCTAGATTTTGAACGAATGGGGGAAAAATACAAATAAATCTGTAAATAAAGCAAACAATTATTCGGGATATTACACTACCGGCGGTCGTTTTGCTCTATGGTAAGAGCATTGCTACGTTGAAGCAGCTACCCTGTCGGTCACTGCTTCGATTCCTGCAGCAGCCCCATTTTCTTTAATTCCTTACTCTGTTCACGTTGTCAATGCTAAGTGATACATTAACTAAATAAATCTGTATCGAAAGAACAACTTTCAAATATTAAAAACAAGAGAGAAATACGTGATCTGTAGTTTTTCCACTCACAATCGAGGCGTAACTTTTTGCTCTAAAATTGACGAAAGAGTAAAGTAAAAAATTAATCCAAGAAAGTTACCAATAAATAAAACATTTAGAAAGAATAAACGGAAGACATTTTACAAAGAAAGACAAGACATTTTTTTTTGTTTTTTAGGTTATTTTATGAATGCTTGGGATTACTTAATTTGGGTTTTTATATTTGTATAGTTTCTTTATTTGTGTAAGTATTCAAAAAAAAATTCATCGTGCTTTTACTGAGCAAGCTGGAGTAGGGGTTTAGACACCCTGGACCTTCTCCCCTAGATTAGCGTCTGAACAGTCTTGAAAGAAACAATCGGACATTTGAGAACACCTTGGCCGTTTTCATCTTCACGAAATAATCAATTTAAAGAAACCGTTCTTAAAGATTATTGAAAAAAAAAAAATTGGCTTTTCATAATTAAAAAATGATTTCATTAACTGCATGTGTTCGGCTGGAAACATGATATTATGCCTTTTTAGTCGAATATAATTGTAAACTGTAATTATCACGCAACGCCTCT
>OY735198.1:48604195-48614195 GCA_963457665.1 Thysanoteuthis rhombus
TCTTATTTCATAACTATCGAATTTCCAGGCATCGGAGAATTGCCCCAAATACGTAATCCCCATGATTTTTAGGGGGGGGGGATTTAAACACTTTCTTTTTAATTGGCTGTTACAACGAACCTAACCAAAATTCTGGCTCGAAGACGCTGCAAGGTGAATTTCCAAAGGTTTAATTGAGAGAACAAAAACGTCTGGTAATGGTGAAAGCTCCAATACTGAGGAGAATGCTTGAGTTGCGAAGAAACTTGTTGTCATTTAATTTCTAGTTACTATAAAACTCAATCTGTCTAAATATAAACCGCAACAAGGAATATGTATTTATTTGAAGTCCAGAAACAAAATCATTTTAGCCATCTGTAGATATGTACGAAATCGGCTAAGGCTTATAAAAAATTATCATACCTGAAAACAATAAATAAAATCGTGGTTTTCCTTTATTCACTTTTTCCTTAAATCCATTCAACCCTTATGGCGGAATTCATCTACCTATTCACATGAATATATATATATATATATATATATATATATATATATATATATATATATATATATATATATATATATATGTGTGTGTGTGTGTGTGTTTCATTCGTTAAAACATTTGATTGTTCGAATGAATTTGAATTCGAATGTGTTACATTTACATTTAATTTTTTCATCATTTTGTTTTTGTTATAGTGTTTGAATAGCCTGTTATAGCTGGATGAATGTATGTATAAAGTGTGTTCTTTCGAAGATGTAGTTTGTAGATATTGGAATTTGATGAGGAGTATGATGTAATGTTTTTAGCGTTGTCCAGTTTGTTATTAAGGCCTTTGGGGAATTGGGTTCCTTAGTCTCAAAATCCGTCTATCTTCATGTTTTCAAATGTGGTATTATTAACTGAGTTTTTTAAAAAATTTCTATGATTAATTTAGCATCCCTAGTAAAGTCGTAGCCTGCTAAATGGATGTGCTGTTCAACAGATAATAGTTTGTTGTGGTCAACTAATTTTATTCTGTTTCTTCAGTGGAATGGCCATTCAGATTTCCCCATGTATTGTTTAGAGCAACGTGTGTATTCTAAAGGATAGATGACGTTTTACGTTTGCAATTAGATTTGTGATAAGTTTTCTTGGTTATGGAGCTGCTGAAAGAAGTAGTTCATTTAGGGTCTTTGCAGCATAGATTATTTTTATGGTAAAACCTAATAATAATAATGGTAGTAATGATGATAATATATATATATATATATATATATATATATATTTCTCATTGTAATTTTTGTTTATTTTAAATATATATGCGAACATTTGTATGTGTAGTCATAAGTGAATTTTCATGCATGAATATATTTATTTCTGTTTATATTTGCACAGTTGCCCTCTCTTTCACACGCACACACACACATATGTATATATCCATGAGGAAGGTAAAAACCCGCATATTTGCATTCTTCCCTATCACTAGATATTTTGACAAAATGTTTTATCCCTGTCCTATCATAATTGACGTAGAACCAGTGCAACAAACAATAACATAAAGTAGTAAACGAGGCAATAATGAAAAACAGGAAAGAAAAGTGGAAACAAAAAAGACTCCATGGAGAATTCAAAGGGCAGATAGAAAATTTCGCAGACGAAAATTCACGGATATGGCTACGCAAAGTATATCTGAACTGAGAAACAGAACCCCTCTTGATACTAGCCCAAAACAAATGCATCAGGACAGACTAAGTCGATGCAGAGATAGGCAGAACCCAGAAAAACAACAAATACTGTCTCTGTGGAGAAAGAAGAGATGAGACGATAAACCACATAACCAGCGAATGTAGCCCAGAAAGAGCATGGCAAAGCAGAGATAATCATACACTTGGGTCTATGCAACCGGCAAGGATTCGGCAATGTGGATAAATGGTACCAGCACAAACCAGAGACTGTCCTGGATGGTGAAAGCCATAAATTATCATGGGATTCCAACATCCAAACCGACCACCCCATCTAAGAAAGAAGACCAAATCTGGTAGTTGTGCACGGGGAAAAGAGAACATACCAAATCATTGACGTCCCTGTATATTCGGATCGCAGAGTGAATAAGAAAGAGAGTGAAAATCAGGAAAAGTGCCAGGACTTGGCCAGGAAGCAAAGAAAGGTGTGGAACATGAAGGCCACGGTAGTGCCAATAACAGTAGGCACACTTGGAACAGTGCCAAAGATATTGAAAGCAAGATTGGAGGAGTTGAAGATAAGACGAAGGATTGAGACTATACCAACTACAGCTCTGCCGGGGGTCTGCGAGAATACTGAAGTGGGCACTGGAAATATGGCACTTCCGGTCATTAACAATGGCCTTCCAATAAGAATGAACATGGTATAAATGTTTAAAAAAAGTGGGCTATCGTTTGGGCAGTACAAACCACTTTGTTGCTGCGATGTGTGAGGACTCCGAGATGAGGACTACAGACATAAGGAGACATGCCATCACTCAGCAATGACCAGAGGACATCCGATGGGAAACTGTAAACCACATTGTTGCAGTGTACCTTGGGAATGCTAAGAGGATGGTTTGGGACTTGAGAAGATGATATTATCCAGTCTCCAGTGACGACCATCAGACGTTTGGTGTGAATATGCACACGCATAATAATAATAATAATAATAATAATAATAATAATAATAATAATAATAATAATAATAATAATGATGATGATGATGATGATGATAATAATGATAATAATAATGATGATAATAATAATAATAATAAAAAGAAGAAGAAGAGGAAAAAAGAGAGATTTGTATAGCCGAGTTCTATCTACTTACATGATAAGCCCGGCAATATTTTTGTCTCTTATATTTAATCAAACAGAAACATTTTATTACAGAAACAATTGTTGTCAATTGTTATCAATAACTATGTGAACAACGTCGCGGGTTTCGAACAGCTTTTAATCATGACTTCATTCTGAAAAGAAACTGCTAATAGTCGTAACAAAAACATCAGAAAATCTGACTAATTCTGCGACGATAAAAACGCTAGCAGCAATGAAAGCAACAGCACATGAAATTGAAACACTGCAAAAAAGTTTAACGTTTAAGTGCAAAGGTCAAATAAACACAATTTTTATGCAATTTCGGTCGTTAAAAAGCGTAATTTTTATTATGCTTGTTGCTTATCGTTATTATTATCAATGAATTCTTCACAGGAATCGCAATTTACGAGTAACATTAGTGCAAGGAACATTACAATGAATTCTGTATAGTCTGGAGCTTCGTCGGCGGTGACACCACAAATTACCTCACTGGGTGACACCAACCCTAGTGACGCCATTGAGGTAGCCTAGTTGTAAATTCTCCTCTCTGATTGTGCAGCAAGGGATTGCAGTCCCTTTCAACATTTAGTGAGATTGGATGAAAAATGAAAATAGATGTTATGAATGGACGTGAACTATCACTTAATTTATGAACAACAGCCCCTAAGGCTGAATTATCATGTAAGAAATTCACAAAAGTTCAGATATATTTCAGAAGAATCTGTAAATAAATCTGCTTGAACATAAACAAGAAAATACGGAGCAACGCTATGTTTTTGATATTTTTTTCCTTCAAATACAGAGCATTTGCAAAATCATTTGAATACAATTGTAATTCCTAACGGCATAGATAAACTAAAAAAGAACTTTGACTGCGCTTAGGTTAAACTCTGTTGCTTCATTAAAATCTAAGAAGAAAACAAAACAGAATTCATTTCTCCATCTGATATCATTCTATAACTTCTTGTCCCATTTCCACTCCTGTATTTGTAGTTCCTGTGGATGGGATTGGCAAACTAAAGCAAAACAAGTTGGGCTTGAGAATTGGGAGTGAATATATAAAAAAATAAAATAAAATGAAAAATCGAAGCGGAAACAATGAGACTTGTAAAGTAGAACCGCTACTGATTGTTTCCGAATGTGGCGGCAATATTCATTTGCAGAAAAAAAAAAAGAAAGATTAATGGTCAGTGCACGGGAGTGTTTGCTTCGGACAGAGGCTTAGCATGTGGGGTCACTTGCAACTTCCCCTACACACGCATGCAAATCTGGGCCTCCAAAAGCTTTATAAGTAATAGTTCACTTTCTGCATTCTACTGACATGTATCTGGACACGTATGAATTTCTTAAATGATAATTCAGCCTTTGGGGTTGTTTTCACAACTTTAGCGACAGTGGATGTCTATTTATTACAAATTTTCATTTCTCATCAAATCTCACTAATTGTTGGAGGGGGTCCTTAAGAAGCAAACATCGATCTCTTGCTGAACTATTAGCATGGGGCTGTAAGTTGAAGAGGTCTCAGCTCTCTCGTTCAATTCAGTGATGTTTTTTGGAAATTCGTCCCATCAAAGTAAAGAATTTACAAGTAGGCAACCTCAGTTGCATCGCTATGGTTGGTATCACTCAGTGAGATAACTCGTAATGTTACTCGTAAATTGCAATTCTCCTAATGGATTCAATGATAATAATAGCGATAAGTAGCAAGCATAATTAAAATTACACTTTTTAACGACAAAAAACTACATCAAAATTAGATTCTTTCAACCATTGAACTTTAACGTTGAACTTCCGGCAGTATTTCAAATTTTCGGATCTTCTAATTACAACTATTAGCATTTTTTTAGCACCAAGTTGTCATTAAAAGCTGTTCAAACGAAGTCATTGATAGTATTTGGCAACATTTGTTTCTGTGATAAAACGTTTCCAGTTTATTAAAAACAAAGAAGAGTAATGCAAAACTGAAAATGGGCTTCTCGAAATTGCAACATTTCCGATTTTATTCAAGAAATGTATGTCAATTTGCGTTTCCCATTAGTTATACGTAAAAACTTTACGCTACAATAATAATACAAAAAATGTTTTATCTTCTTAAATCTTGTTTTTTAACGTCACGTTTTTTATTTCGCGAATCTCACAATAATTTGAGAAATTTAGAAAATCTCTGCGCACGTGTGCGTGTGTGTGTGTGTGTACACCGAAATAACTTGACTACTGGCCATTATACAAAGTTGATATTCGCATTGCAGTGTCAAGTTTGGAGTCGTTTGGATTTATGGTTCTCGATATTTTGAAATGGATGTAGTTTTTTGCCTGAACACTACGACACCAGCAATCACGAATTTATAGATTTAAAATGTTTGGTGAGTATTGAAAGAGAGAAAGAGAGAGGGGGAAAGAGAAAGAGGGAGCTTTTTTCATAATTCATTTCATAGAACGTTATAAAAATTTGGTCTGGACAAAAAAACTTTTTGGCATCCATGGAACCGTCGACTTTTGTCACAATCAATAAAAACGATGTTTTAATGAATTCAAAATTGAAATTTTCAGTTTTCATACTACTTGAACTTTTCTCCTCATTTTATTATTATCAAAGTTTGAGTGTTTTGAAGCTTTCATAAAAAGATGATATTAATGCTGATGAGTTCAGTGGTTTTCCCAATTGATAACAGCTTTCGCACACCCACAACACTCCTAACACTCCTTGTTGGCTCGAACATCAAATTAAACTGCGAAAAAGTGACCACTACATAGAAATCCTAAACTTTTCGCGTATGTATGTATTTATAAATCTATGTCTATCTGTAATGGTTATATATGCACACACACACACACACACACATATATATATATACATATATATATATATATATGTGTATGTATGTATGTATGTATGTATGTATGTATGTATGTATGTATGTGGGAGGTGATGGGGCATTAACCGATTTCTGGGGAAAAAAATCTTTACAAATAACCACAATGGAAAGCCAATGAATTTTTATTTAGATTTCATAAAATAAAATAAACAGGGTTGGGGTGCACTCTCGTACAGGCCTGCGTAACCACTCCCTAAACTTTAAGAAATAATTTTTATCTGATAAGTGAGAATTTATGTGCCCACTTGGCGTTTTTGGTCCACCTGTCTGAGCAAACTGTCGGATTTAAATAGTATCCGTGGTTTCGAGTCGTGTTTGGTTTCGATAAAGATTAAGGATTCTTTCAAATAAAAACGTGTTTTACAGTATGGTTACGGCTGTATTCCTTAGAAAGAAATTGCCAAGCTAACATGAATACTGAGAGAAAGAGAAGTTAAAATCCACTGATTTCGTACGACGGACGAAAAATAAAGATTCAACATTTAAATTATTTTGTAAATATAGTCCCGCCGTAAAACTTGAAAAAAATGCCTCTCAACTGATAAAATACATTGTAGCGAAGCAAATTAATATATATATATATATATATATATATATATATATATATATATATATATATATATATATATATATATATATATATATATATATATATATATATATATACATATATATATATATATATATATATATATATATATATATATATATATATATATATACATATATATATATATATATATATATATATATATATATATATATATATATATATATATATATATATATATATATATAATTTAATTCTTTATTACTGCTTTCATTCATCTTTTTTTAAAATCACAAACCGAACACAGGCCATCGATCTTCGGCAATGAGTAAATAGCGCAGATCTGAAATAAGGAATAAGACCCAGGTTGAACTCGAACTAATTTAGATGTTTGTAAGTTGTTTATTAATTAATTTATTTATTTTAATTCGAATCCAGTATTACCAATTTGGATGCTTTATTCTTTTTTGTTTTTGCCGTAAGAAAGCCTGGTTAAATGCACCGGCTACTATACTATCTGAGATACGACGACTTGGCTGGAGATGACATTTAAGCTCAAACCACTCCAACGCTATGTTTTGATTAAATTTCTGTTCTGGTAGTATCTATATACAGATGAGGGAAAATTGCATATAAAAATTCATCATAATGTTTTACAATATTTCATCTAATTAACCAAAAATTAACTTGAGATTTTAAAAAGATTATGTTTATTTTGAGATATTCTTCTTGTAACAATGAGGGTTTCTTTGCGATGCCCATCTCCTTTTCAATTAACATGCGACATGCTGTACTTGGTCACAAGGTAACGGCAGCAGCCTGACATTGGAAGCGGTGGATTCATGCCTTTTCATGTGCATTTATGCGAAGTAAAACCAATCAAATTATCCCATGACCTAGTAGATAGTCTGAGTACCGTTTTGGGTCTTTCATGGCATTTCTCGGTATAAAGGGGTTACTTGGCAGTGCCCATCTCCACTCCTCCAAATAAAATGTGACAGGTTGTATTGGTTTACATAGTATCAGCCACGGGGAATAATTCCTGGCCTGACGAATTGAGAGCGGCGAATTCACACATTTTTACGGGAAATACAAGGTTGTGAAACAACGAACAGGTTTTTTAAAAGATGAATGATCTGAACAGAATATTTATTTACGGAAGAAAAATGAATCCGAAAACAGAATGGTGTCACAAGAAGCAAAGTGACCATTACGGAGACAGAAATCTCGAGGAAAGTACATCAGGTATGACCGAAAACTAAGGACGAGAAAACATTATTCCTTCTGGATAAAACAAAGGGTTTCCATTCAACATTCCTTGAAGGTTAATGGATATGCAAACACCTGAGAAAGGCTGCAGTGTAGCAGGGCACTGGAAATAAACAACGTTGTTGAAAATACAACTTCGGAAGTATGACTGTACAATAATATACCTGCAAACATAGGCGTGCTTTGCCACTTTCCCCAGGGTGCGGCTGAGGAAAAGGATGTATTTCCGAGTTGGGGTGGCAAAAGCACGTATCCTGAATATATCTTAGCGACAATCCTATTACTAGTGAAGAATAAAATCATTTTATGTGGGTACAAAAATGTCATACTTATTCTTTCAAACCTCCTCACCCTAGGTGAGAAAGCCCGATCCAGTGGGAGGGGTGGGTATCCTGTTCGTCCCCAACCTCCGCAGCCGACGCCCATACCTACACGCACATACACGGATACAGATATATACGCATACCTCACTACATATAAATCAGAGTCTGTTGCTTTGTAACATATCAAACGCGTCACGCTAGGTTTTTGTTTTATATTCAGGAGTGTAGACCAGATTCACCTTTCATATGTAGCCTGAATAACCCAAATTATGTATCAAAATAAAATTATATTGTTTATATGTTGCTCGTCAGAACTAGGTTGGTACCAAAAAACATTACTAATTGTAGCAATGATTACAGAGCCTTTTATTAACTAACTAGAACGTTTTGCAATAAATCGAATATCTTGAAGATTGAAAATTTTGTTTTATTTACTCGGAGAATTGTATGACTTTTGTTGTAAATTTAGTCATAATATGCGTTCATGAAGGTTTTAAATTGTTTTCACGTCAATTTTTGTCGAAGAAAATTAACCCGGATTAGGCCATGATTGATGTTTGCTGGTAACAAAGAAATGTGATCTATAATTGAAAAACTTTCTAAAATAGATTTCCGTGGTTTTAAGTCTTTGGTGAGTCAATAAAGAAACGTGCAGTATATATGTTATGTGATTCAAATTTTACTCCTCCATAGAATATATATAATAGTTTTCAGACTTCGTAAACACATTAATCACGCATAAAATTCACTTCCAACGTTGTCAACCTGGATATTTTATACCTAAATTTAGATATTTTTGTTGCCTTTAGATATAGGAAATCGTATTCAGATATTCGATATCAGTTAAGATATTTTAAATGGAGCTCGGATATTTTTTAGTTTTTTTTTTTGTTTTTTTTTTGCAAAATCTCGATATATTTAGATTCTTTTGTTTAAATCTTCGTATTTTTAAATGTTTAATAAATTTCAGGCCCTGAACTTTTACCAATCATCCAAAATATCAGAATTTGTGTGGCACTCGCTTGTTATGCTGCCGTTTGTTTCTCTACTTTCAATGACATACAAGTAAAATACTGAGAGAAAAACAACGAGAGTCAGGACAGTCAAAATTCTTTATATATTGCTAAAGCTTGCTAGCACGATGCGCTGGAAAAAAATTACGAGGACCAACTTGAAAAAACATAATTTGTTACACCAAAACTTATCAGTTTGTCTCGAAGTATATTTACTTGACCAATGAGTAAATATACTACGAGACAAAGTAATGAGTTTAGGTGTAACAAATTAGAGTATTTTTAATTTGGTGTACGTAACATTTTGGACAGTGTACCTGGGCTCACAAACTGGAAACTTCATGGTGTTCGTTTGTGCCTGTGGCATATTTATTTCGTAGCGAATTGTTCCTCATTTAATGAATTTTGTCTTACTGCTTATCCCCTAACACACACACACACACACACACACACACACACACACACACACACACACACACACACACACACACACACACACTATTGTCAGAATAAATATCACTCATATCATTTGTAAATTTTCCATATTTTTTTACTATTTTAAGTCTTGAAGTATATTTACGAGTATATATACTTTGAAGTAGAATTTTTTCAAGTTGGCCTATGTAACATATTTTTCAATGTCGAGTTAAAGTTTTTAGTCAAGATTCGTTTCATTGAACCTCGCAGTTCTCGTCGGAGATTTTTTTCTCTCTCTCTCTCTCTCTTAGTTTTGGGTGTTTTCAATCCATTAGACCGAAGAAACTTCCCGGAAATTAGTTAGTTTTCAAAGAAAAAAAAAAGAAGCCTTTTAAAGTTTTTACTAGAGGGGTAGTCTATCTACAATCTAACTATATCAAGGCTGAAATGAACACTTATTTTGCCTCATTTCTACGGCTCACATGAATTATCACTTCTTGGATAATCGTATTTTTACATAGATTCAAGACTTAATATTTCTCAAAAATGAAAAATATTCCGATTGAACTAAGGCTATAATTATTCAAAACATCAAAATTGAAAATAAAACGATTTTCATATAGTCACTTAACAATCCTTAAATCTTTGGCGTTATTTTTTATGTTTCGACATAAAATGCATTGGATGAAGGCTTGATATGTCGTGTATTTTGAGATTAATTCTAGATAATTTCCTGAACATCTAGATATGTTTGGATATTTTTTG
>OY735198.1:48616695-48630396 GCA_963457665.1 Thysanoteuthis rhombus
ATCATTTGGTCAAGACAGCGTCATTTTTATAATAATATAAATGTCTGCGGTGAGAAACAAATAGAGCAGATATGGCCGGTGAATACGTAAAAATGAGAAATCATTACGATCCTTGCATTACTGGTAGCTGTTTAACTCAATGGTAAGAGCAGCGCTACGTTGAAGCGGTTAACCATTGATCGCAGGTTCGATTCACTGAAGCATTTTCTTTAATTGTTTATTCTACTTACGCTGTCAACGCCAAATGATACATTCACTGTGAAATAATGGGTCATCATTTAAAGTAAGATAACGCATTTATAATCATTTCTGTCGGGATATATATATATATATATATATATATATATATATATATATATATATATATATATATATATATATATATATGAAAATAGTGTCTGCAAAAATCAGGCATACACGAATGACAATGAACTTAGAACTTGCATTATCTTGGTGTTTCTTAACCTTCTTCAAGCACGCCTTGGACCGCTTGGAAATATCATTTTTTCTCTATTTTACACCCATCAATCTTGAGGCTTAAAAATTTAATTAGGAAAATTGGCAAAGTTAATATTTAAAAGTGTAAATAACAAAATGTTGAAATTTATCAGATGTCATTAAAAAGTCTGATACTACTGAGCTAATAAAACCGCTGTTGCTTTTTCTCAACAAATGTTGTATGTATAAGTAGTGAAACAAGCAAAAAAAGTTTGTTTGACACCCTCTTCTCGCAATCCCCCGAACTGTCTTACGCACTCCTTGGGAGAGCATGAATTGTCAATATCTCGGTTGCGCAACAATTTTTACCCCTTTTAATTGCTTTAAATTTGGCTGCCCTACACGCCTAAAACTTTGATTCCGTTTTCCGAGCGAAATTTTCTAATTGGTACGATATTAAAATACATCAACTGCGTAAGACGGGAATTACAATCATTGCGTTTCTAAGGCTGACTCAAATAGAAATTTCATTTCATTGTGATTGGCAGGGCTTTTTTCTTGGAATGTATAACTTGCAATGGATATCCCGCAATGAATTATCTTGCAGTGGACAATGGCTTTTATCTTGTAATGAATAACTATCATTCTTGTCAGTCGTCGCAGTTAACGGCTCAATTGGAAATAAACACTAATGTACTTACCCTGGTAAGGAGACCGGTGGAGGGACCTGTTGTGGCCGAATTGTCGGCATGGGGCACACCGCTTCCATATTGGTAAGAGTAGAAACGACGATCAGTCCCCAAAAGTTTGTTTTTTTGTTTGTTTGTTTGTTTGTTTTGTTTTTGTTCCTTTCCCTCCTATCGAAAGGAAGTGGGTGGAATGAAATAATGCCAACAGTAAATCTAATTTCTGTTGTTTTCTGTCCTCAAGTTTGTGATTGTCTTTGTTTGTAAGAGGCAGTATTTGAATCTCTCAAAACTTACATGAGATGTGTCTTTCTCCAACATGGGTATTTATTCTTATATTTCCAACGTTTATTTACAAAAGCAAAAAAAAAAGGTTATAATATGACGCTGAAAATTTTTGAATCAATAATAATAATAATAATAATAATAATAATAATAATAATGATAATAATAATGATAATATTAAATAAATTAATCAATCAATAATCAATTATAAAATACTTTTTATCACAGATTTGTCAAATTGATAAGGCGTCTCTCAATCTTGCAACTTAAACAATTTTCTTCAACTCTTGAATATATGTGATTTTTTCGAACACTAATGTATACAAAATGCATGCACTTGTAAAATTTATGATACTGCCGGTGCACAAATATCTCTCCAGCCAAACATATTTACGCATATATAAATACGCATATATCCAACAAAAGAATTACGTATATATATTACCTAATGATATAAATTAAATTACGTATATATGCATCGGTTTTATGTCACCTATGTATGTATGTATGTATGTATGTATGTATGTATGTATGTATGTATGTATGTATGTATGTATGTATGTATGTATGTGTTTGTAAATGTATGTATGTATGTATGTATGTATGTGTTTGTAAATGTATGTATTTATGTGTTTGTAAGTGTATGTATGTATGTATATAAGTTTGTAGATAGATAGATAGATAGATAGATGGATAGATAGATGTAAGCGCAAAATTAACGAGGTGCTTTTGTAGATAATCTAGACATTCTCATCATTTTGACGTTTTAAAAAGCTATTACAAATTTGAAAAGGGGAACTTTTCTAATAAATAAATTTAAAAAAAAAAAAACTTGACAAAATTATTAACAAATTTTTTTTAAAGTTTCCTTTTTGAAAATCCTAACTAACTGATGAATTAATATTAATCAAGTATCAAATTCTCTTGGTTGATCTATAAAAATAATAATCATTTCACAGCATTGCTAAATTCGATACAAGGAAGTGAAAAATTGGATAATAATCTGGACCTAGCATGGGAAGTAAAGAAGTTGTGGAACATTAAGGTGACGGTAGTGCCAATATTGGTCAGAACCCCAGGAATAGTTCCATTGAACCTAGCAGAGAGGTTGAAGGAATTAGGAATCCGGGAAAAATCTGAGACTATCCAGGTGACAGTACTATTAAAGTCTGCTGGAATACTGAGGCGAGTCCTGGAGTTTTGAGGAGACTTGCAGTCACTTGTCCTCCTGTGAAAGCCACCAGTCACAGCTGGTGTGGAAATTCGGTAGGTACAAAAAATAATTATAATAGACAAAAATTACGTCGTGATATTTCAAGTTATTTGGTAAAAGACCTCTAAATTTCATGATTTCTTTCTTATCATCTTCGCATTTTCATAAGTGTTTTTAAGCGTTCAGATTTTAGTTTCCGGTAGATGGAATTCCTCCAACGCGGTAAAATAGCATCAGATTTGTGACTCTTGTTAAGAATCTCGTTTCTTGTTTTGGAGTTCAATTCCAAATCTGTTTTTGTTTTCGGTCAGTAGATTTCTCTTCATTGGTACAATTCAGTTTGATTGACCAAACGACAAAAAAGAAAAAGAAGAAAATAATGAGCAAGGAAAATCTCCGAAAATTGTGTAGTGACACGCTCGTAACGTGTAAAGGTTCGAATGGAGGTTGTGGCAGTAGCCGTGTTGTTTCGGAAGCTTCGTCGCCACGGGCCTTGTTAAAGCACGCTGGGTCTTCAAGACGAGCGTCGGTGAAGAAGACCGTAGAGACATTGGAGCCGGGGATTTTTAGTACCGACTCGTCCTTTGCAGGCGTCGTGGCAAAGATGTGTTTGTTTGTGGCAATCAGAGTATTAATGATAACGGCAATCATCATGGTGTGTGTCTGGATGTAATTTGACATTTGTGTTGAAGGGGGGCGGAAATGAGGGAGGAGAATGAGGGAGTGTGGGTAGGAGTTTGGAAGGGAAACGAGGGAAAGATGGAAGGAAAGCCAACGGGGTTAATAGATCAAATACGGGAGAAAAGGGTGGGCGGGTTATTGAGAGTGAACAGGGAGTTGGGGGACTTGGAAATCGAAGTAAGTAAAGGGGGGAAGGAAAGTAAGAGGGAGGACAAAGTTGAAAGCGAGATAGGTTTGTGACGAGAATATAGTAAGAAGAAGTGTGTAAGGGAGGTTGAAGAAGTAGAGGAAAGAGAGAGGAATAGATCGAGGAAGAAAGACATAGAGAGGGGGTAAGTAAAAAAAAAAGTGACTCCGGAAAGATTATTTCGAGGAGAAGAAGAACGACGGGAGAGCATCTCAAAGAAAGAAAGAAAGAAAGAAAGAGAGTGGGGAAAAAGAAAGAATACTGAAAAATTCGAATAACAGAGTAATGCTTTAAATATGTGAAAGAGAGAACCCTTCTTCTAAAACGATGTTGTTGACTGAAGAAGAAGAAGAAGAAGAAGAAGAAGAAGAAGAAGAAGAAGAAGAAGAAGAAGAAGAAGAAGAAGAAGAAAGATAGTTCAAAGAAGAAAGAAGGAGTGAAAGAGAAAGTGAAAGTGAAAGAGAGAGGGAGGAGTGAGAAGTGTAAAGCGTTGGTGAGGCAGTATTTGTCAGTCTTGTTCCATGGGCGTCTTGTGTGTATGTGTGTACGTCAGAGAGAGAGAGAGAGAGAGAGAGAGAGAGAGAGAGAGAGAGAGAGAGAGAGAGAGAGAGAGAGAGAGAGAGAGAGAGAGAGAGAGAGCTAAGTAGGCACCTCCCCCGCGCCGCTATTATTGGTTGGCCCCACCGTCAGCTCTAAGCCTCAACAATGGGATGGCGCTCAGAGAGACGCATGCCCGCCTCTATTGCCCGCTAGCTCGTCGATCGGCGCTATCGCTGTTTGCCGTTATTGGCGCTTAACACAAACTGTTAACTCGATTCTAGTTGCCCTCATTAGGGAGTTAGCAGGGTGGAGCCATTAGAAGTGGAAGGCAGAGGTAGGAACATCCCCACCCTCGAGATGGTGGCCTTTGGAGGTTGGGGAAGAGATCGTTGTGAGAGTTTTCAAGTTGTTAATGAGGGGTTTTGATTATTAATGATCCCGTCGGGAATTGGGGGTGGGGATGGGGCTGAGAATGGTTGCGATAAAATTGGAATATAAAGAGAGGTAAGAAGGCGTTAGAGAGAATGGTGTAATGAGATAAAGATTAGGGGAAATAAAGAGACATATAGAGAGGATAAAGACAGATATATGTTAAGAGAGAAAGAGAGAGAGGAGAGAAAGGTATGGAAAGAAGAAAACGAAGAGAGAGAGAGAGACAGGGAGAGAGAGAGACAGAGAGAGAGAGAGAGACAGGCAGAGAGAGAAAGTGACAGACAAACGCATACAGAGTTTCATGAAGAAGAGACAAGGTGAGAGGATGAGAAAATAAGCTAAAAAGAAAATGAATGAGTTGTGAATGAGTTTGGTGATGAAATAAGAAACAAAAGAAGAATGAAAGAAAAAGAATATGAAGGACCGACGAAAGAGACAGAGAGATGAGTGGATGGATGAATGGAGAAAGAGACGGAGATTAAGGGACGAAAAAAGATGAAATGGTAGAAAGAGGGGAACAAATGGCCAATGTATACTATATCGAATTCATGCCACATCGACTCCTCCATAATGGTAATTCATGGTGATACAAGTTTATTTCGCATCGATTTATCAAATAACGTATTCAAAATTATTAAAGTCTCAACGAATGTGTCTTCACGGTACATCGATTTCTATATAGTGGCCATGAAGTACAGAACCAATTTTAAAATGGAATGTATAAGCGATACAACTCATTTGTAATATGTATACAGATGCAAAGGTCTAAATAACTGCCTCAACTCTAAATTCCCATCTTGCTCATTCACGGTCTATTACTACTCCATTTGTTGTTGTTTTTTTCAACGCAACGCAAAGCAACTAGAGAAAATGATTATGAATTACGTTATATTATATCGAGACTCTATTTGAAATGATCTCCCAACATTATCATCATCATCATCATCATCATTATTATTATTATTATTATTATTATTATTATTATTATTATTATTATTTGGAAATGGATATATAATCCGGGAGAAATAATTATAAATGCGTTATATTACTTTGAAACTTTATTTAAAATGATCTTCCTTTATTAAACGGCAAATGTATCATTTGGCCTAGACATCGAAAATTGAGAAATAATAACGGAAGTAATAACGTGAAAATGACGTGAAATCATTTCAAACAGTTACAAAGTAATACAACGTATTTTTAATTATTCCTGTCAGATCATATATCCGTTTCTTTATAATATAATTGTCTGTATTGAGAAACAAAATGAGCAGATTTGGACAGTGAAAAAAGAAAATGAGAATTTGGTCTTGAAGAAGTCATTTGGGCCTTTGCATTACTGGCGAATGTTTAGCTCAATGGCAAGAGCAATGCTGCAAGGGAGAAGCTACCTTATCGGTCGCAGGGGTCGATTGTTTATTCTATTTACGCTGTTTGGGCCAAATGATACGCTCACCGTGTAATAACTGGAGTTCATTTCAAATAGAGTTTCAAAGTAATCTTCTGTATCATTTAATACGCATTAACACACACACACACACACATATATATATATATATATATATATATATATATATATATATATATATATATATGTGTGTGTGTGTGCGTGTGTATATATAGATAGATAGATCGATAGATAGATAGATATTAAGAAATGGATGTATGATCCGACAGAATGATTATGAATTGCATTATATTATTTTGAAACTCTTATTTGAAACTATTTCCCGTTATTACACGGTGAACCGCATCATGACAACGTAAAATAGAATAAATGGTCAAAGAAAATGGGTTGGCTACAGGAATCGAACCTGCCACAGATAAGGTAGCCGCTCCAATTTAGCGTTGACCTTACTATTGGGCCTTTGCATTACCGGCGGCTGTTTAGCTTAATGGTTAGAGCAACGACATATATATATATATATATATATATATATATATATATATATATATATATATATATATATATATATATATATATGTGTGTGTGTGTGTGTGTGTGTGTGTGTGTGTGTGTGTGTGTATTATACCAAGGTGGGGAAATTTCCAAATTAGCAAAATTTACTTTTTTTGTGAAAGGAACTTTGATTTCCCTTCGATTAAGTAAATTTTTGGTCGCAAAAACTAGATGAGTTTGTGATAAGAAGAAAAATGTGTATTTAAACTATTTTTTGCAACAAAAAACTGATTAAACTCCGTCTTTACTTAATTTTGCCAAAAAGTTTGATTAGATAAAAAATTTTAAAAAATAGTTGTTTTTATATCCTTGTTTTGATTGAACGAAATTTTGATCAAATTAAGACCACTTATCGATTTTTTTTTTTTTTAGAAATAAGTTCAATACTTCGGCAATAAAGCTATTTCCCCGACTCGGCCTAACATGTACGGATCGACAATTTTCAGATGGTTTATAGTCATACCGATAAGATCTCAGCGTAATGATGAGAAAAAAAATTCATTTTACGCAACAAATGTCTATTTCTCAACATAATCTCCTTCTTTGTCAATGCACTTGATTCGGTGGTGAATGATCATCATATATATATATATATATATATATATATATATATATATATATATATATCATACATATATATTAATATCTTTATGTGTGTGTGTGAAAATGCATTCGATATATATATATATATATATATATATATATATATATATATATATATATATATATATATATATATATATATATATATATATATATATATAGATAGATATATAGATATATATATATATATAGATAGATAGATAGATAGATAGATATAACCGTTTGTTCGTCCCCAGAGGAAGAAAGGGTAAATGAATTGGTCGTGGTGGATCCTATTTACAGTACTTTTATCCGTCTCTCTTCGGTAGACACCTCATAACTCATGTGTCAGTGGGGCCCTACCCGAATCTACATCTATATTCATCCATCTCTCTATATATAGATTGGTGAAATAAGTGTCTGAAGTCATTATCCATATCTGCTCCATTGTCTAAATATACAAGAGAGAGAGAGAGAGGGGGGGGGGAAGAAAGAAAGAAAGACCTTCTCTAATTGCGTTGAAAAATTGAAATAATGCTCTCAGAACTGAATAGGCACTCGGTGTGAAATATCTAACGTCAAGAAAATAACACAATTCAAGGCGATATTCGTCTGAGACAAGAAATATATTTAAAATGGAACCAGAACAGTAACGAAAAATCCTATTGAAAATATTACTAAAATATACAAGAAAGTATCAGAAAACACTGAAAAGCTAATCAAATCAGATGCGAAAACAATAGCATAAAACTGAAATTAGAAAATATAATAAACATTCACAAGCCCACATGACCGTAGAGGGTCATAAGGAAAACTTCAGAATTAAAACATGCAGATTTATCAATCCTTCAAAAACAGAGATCGATAGAATTAGCAAAACAATAATTGAAGACATAAACTGAAAATTAAGGAAAATACTAAAGATAAACCAATAGAAAAGTCCCCAAGAAGCGACAAATTGGTTCAACAACATAAAAGAGAAAGATACAAATGTTTACAACCAGACATCAAAGAATTGTACACATCCATAACCGAAAGCGTATTAGACAATGTGATATCAATAGACAATATATAAAATAAGTGGATAAGACAAACATACAGTAAAAAAAAACTTTAAAAAATCGATAGTGTTTCCCGACCACGAACCATTGATAAAGAAAGACAACATCAATAATAGACATCAGAAGTAGTAAGAATATATATATATATATGTACTAGATATGCTAAAGGACACAGCAAAAAAATAGGGAATTCGGCTCATAGAGATGATACCATAATAATACTGAGAAAGAAAAACAACAAACAGACGAAATAAGAGAAGAAATGATAGATAAAATTAAAGGCATAGGATTCAAAAAATAGCAACGCAACCCAAAACGGCAAACTTCCCTGACCTAACACTGGATATAGAAAAAGGTAAATTGAAACCATACGGAAAAGACAATGATACAATATACTTACATACCTCATCCAATCACCCATAGCCCATAATAAAACAAATGCGGAAAACAGGAGACTAAAAGATAATTCAGCAGTGAAAAAAAGACAATATACCCCCGTCCCACCAAAGAAAAAACAATAAAATAAACGGAAGAAAATGAAACATAAGTTGGTTCATTTCACCATTCAATGATAAACACAAACAGAAAAGAGCATTCCTGGATCTCATAGACAAACCCTTTCCCCAAGCATGCAATTTCTTTAATTGAACGACACCAAAAATAAGTTGCATACCCAACATGGAAAAAATATTAAAAAGCATTACAGCCATTTGTAAAAAGAACAAAAAACGACCAACCACAGCAGTAGGAAGGAAAACACTATGTACACATCAACAGTCAATACAAAAATATTTGGGAGCGGCCCAGACCACCTAGAAGAGAAGATTTGGAAACCATGAACAATCATTCAACAACGAAAATTATAAAAACCAAACAGCATTATCAAGATACATCGGAAGAGGAAAAAAACAGACGAGAACATCCATGATACTATGGAAAATGGTAAAACAAACCGAAGCATATAACGACGTTACAAAAAGATGCATGTTTTGCCTAGAAGAAAAGCTTGCAATATTATTATACTGAGGCAACAACGAATTACTAAACAAAAGAAATGGTATGATATCAAACTGTAGGTATCAGAACGTGTATATGCTGAAGAATCATGACAAAATACAACAAAATACATAACATAAGACATTGAAACATCAAAAAATAACGTATACATATACATGTTAAACAGATGAAAAAAACACATATATAGATGCAATACAATAGAAAACATCAACAAAATTAACAACCAACTAGTCAATCTAAACGAATACAAAAATTAAACTTGCAAAAATAAAAATGAAAATAACTGCTTTATCTATTTATTATATTTATTATATATATATTCATATCTTTCATTAGAATTAATCTCAAGCGAGCTCGTGCATTTTTATGTGACACCCGTTTTATTGGTGACTTCTTTTCTCTTAATGATGAATTCGGAATACCGTATGGTGCTATATACCTTAAGGATCTTGAACAGTGAAAATATAATGAAATGCAACCAACGTTTCTAGATTTGAATATTAGAATCGAGGATGGAATGTTCGTCAATAAATTTCGATACATGGGATTCTCTTCAGTTCCATATCACACGTATGTGACTTCGAACGAGTCGAATTCCATCTTATATATTTTGCAGAACTATATTATCAACATATTTAAGGATAGTTCAGGCTACAGTTTGATTTATTAATTTTATACCGAAAATTGTTTATTTAGTTGTGAGAATGGTCAATCAAGGCAACGAGATCAGTAAGATTTTTTAGACAATTCAGTGAAGCCACGACTAGACATTTTGATCCCTTTAGAACTAATCAGCTCGACCATAATGAAAATTGAAGAATATGTTAACGAGAATATAAAAATAGAATAAATGAGAAATGTATATTAAATCAAATAAATTTGTATCAAAGTTTGCAGGATTAGGTAACCAAAAGAGATAGATTTAGTTTTTGTCGGTGTGAAAGATCTTTGAATTGATTAGAATCAGGGAAAGGGGAAAACATTAAGCTCTGGTCCATTTGTCAGACTGAGAGGTAGTTGGACGGGGCGGGAGACTGAACTCAGAGTGCCAAGTAAGATATTGTCTAAGCATATTAATAGACCATTGAGGTTTTACTACCTGCTAGAATGTGGTTTGGTTTCGTTTCAACCATGTATACAAGGCTAATTTATTTGATAATTTAAAGGAAAAGATGATGTACGACGCGAAAAAAATTAACTTTTGATTAGTGAAAAAGATTTGGTTGAATATGTTGGTAGAGGTTTTTCTGTGTAATTAGAATTCTTAACGATGATATGATAAGTTAGTTTGCATGCAGCCCAAGATTAAAACCGACTGAACAGATTTAATATTCATGTAGAAAGGACATGAACAACAAGTCACGTCTGTTATCATACTTACTGTCAAATACGTTTTGTGGGTAACCTACGTAAGTAAGCCCTGTGTTTCAAAAATTAAATGATGTGTAGTATGAAATAACATCCATATGCAGTACATTTTGATAATACCCTAGATAAAATCACAAAGTACATGTAATATGACACAAGCTGTATATCAAAATCATAGCTGACAGGGAGTAGGTGAACAACATTGCTGGGGTGCCATGTTGATGAACTTTTTTGTTTTTAAATCCCCGAAACGGTTACATGGTCAACAGTTGATGACCCCAGCAAGGGAAAAATACACATAGCATCATAATTTCAAAGTATGTGTAAAACATGAGAAAACACTGAAGAAAATTACATAAATAAAAAGACTGAAATGACACAAAAAAGAGTTTAAAAAGAAGATGTAAAGCTTTCTAATATATATATATATATATATATATATATATATATATATATATATATATATATATATACATATAAAGCACACCCCAATTCAATTCAAAATTTGAAATTCGAAACAAGAAGAAAACACGGAGTAACCATATAAAAGAAAGAATACAAGAAAGTGGAAGAAAAAAATGGAAAAGACGAAAGGACAAGAAAAATATCTAGACCATCCAAGAAGAATTGACGGATAATCACAGATAAGTAAGTTATATTTCTAACTACATAAGAACATATTTAATGTCAATGTGAATTATCAAAACATCCAGACGAATTTGAGGCAACGAGAAATTATACACACATAGAACAAATAGCATATAAACACAATCTTAATACTAACAACAGCTTGCGAATACACACTAAAACATAGAGACAGTCGAAACGCAGTAATTCCGTAGCCAGACGAGGTGACCCAATTATCACTCAAATACAGGAAGGAAAAGGAAAAAAAGTTCTCATTTTGGTCACGGATGAATGGAATTTGAAGTCGGGAAATAAATTCATGTTACATAATTTCATTACACACACACACACATATATATATATATAAGATGCAATATTTAAACTTTCCCTTTACGAATTTTCCTGATTTCTTTTGTTGCTTTTCTTGTCACAATTTAACTTTGAAACAACGAAAAAAAAAAAAAAAACTAAAAACGTTGCCCCATAACTTACAGCCCCACTAATTTTCAAACTAAAAAAATGATTATCTTTCACGTCTTGTCTGTTCGAAATAAAGACAAAATACAGCAGTTTTAGAATGAATCATCTTTTTCTCAAATCTATCAATCGTCTTATCTAGGAATAGATTTACGAAAATCAACTTGTTATTGTTTGTTTGGTGAAATAAAATATATATTCTCTTCTATTCTATAATAGAATGAAATAAAGGTAAAAACGTTTGCTACGTTCAATTCAATTTTATAAATAAATTTCAATGATTCTCCTTAGCGTATATTCAAAAGGACAGGGATATATTTCGGCTTATTATGCCATTATAAACGTTTGAAACAAAAGTTTCCAGATACGCAGAGTATTTAGAAAAAAAAATCAGTTACGAACACGTAACAAAATTCAGTAAAAAAACGTGACGAGGACACGTGCAACTCCCGCGACGCAATTCTATTCTACTCTTTTCATCGTATCGAAGAAATCTGACACCGCCCTTTTGGCTGTTGACTTGTCGGTTTTTATGTTCGTCATCATCACACGCGTATGACTCATTGGTTTTTAGTTAGAGGATCATGTTACCGTGCGAAAACAAAGTCAAATCTCGAGTTTGATTATATAAGAAATGTTTGTATGTACTAATGTTTCACTGTTTCAAGAGGACGAATATGTCTTGCCCTTCAGTTAATTTTGACTGAAGAGTTTCAAAAACATTCCAAAACAGATAGGCTCCGAAACTCGAGAAAAAATCAGGTATCATTCTTATAAGCGAGCAAAGAAATCCTCTTCTAGATACCGTAAAATCAAAATGTCAACATCAACATAGCCATTTTTTTTCGGTTAATTTAACTGCTTCTAGTCGTTTGTGTTGTTAACACGACGTTTAGGCCGATTCATCGCACGGCCTTCAGGTGTGATATCTGAATGGAAGGTGGGAAACAAAGTTTTCAAATGATAGTATTAAATAAAATATTTCAATAGAAGCCTCGCTACAACGTAGGATTCGAGTGAAGCCGATGTCTCCCTCTTTCCTTGTAAGGCCTGGATTTCTATACCTTGTCCCTATTGAGTGATGGACGGCCACATCAGATTGAACTCAGCATTTGTCTGACTAATGCATTCAGTTGACATGATGATACGGGTTTCCTTCTTAATTTTCCCCTGCAGTTTCCAGGTTATCGCGCGTGTAGACCACATCAATGGAGTTGGAGGGCTGAAAAATTCAATCGCAAACTGAGAAGCATGCAACTCACGAATGAGAGAATCATGCTTAACCTTACATGAAGAGATTACAAGACAGTACAGTATATAAGGAAAAAAAACGGGAGTCTGAGACATCATAGAATGTATTAAAAAAACTTATATTGCAATAGGCAGGCCATGTCGCAAGAATGACAGACAATCGCTGGACATCACGACTCACAACATGGATCCCCAGAGATCACGTGCGAAACCGAGGCCGACAGAATGCAAGATGAAGAGATGAACTAGACAAATTTAGAAAATACTGGCTCTGCAACGCCCATGATAGAGAATTGTGGTGAATCCCGGGGAAGGTCTATGTCCAACGTCGGACATCAAAAGATTGATGATGATGATGATGATGATTATGATTATGATGATGATGACTTATAGAAGAAATTTTTTTTAACCCCCCCCTCTCCCAACCGAATGGGTTTTCAGTGAGGAGTTTAATTTGTAATGCAAGTTGATATCAAATTGTTCCCTTCGTTTGTGCCCGGCAGATTTCACGTCTATTTTTCGAAAAGTCACGGCACAAGAAAAGGCGAGATAGGAAACTTGTTGATACATCAACCCTTTTTCCAAACTTTGATTGATCACCCACGACACGGCATGCTACCAAAAGACGTTGGCATCGTGACGTTTTCCATTGAGTGACCAACCAGAGCCGTTTTGTTTTGTTTTTCGTTTTGTTTTTCTACATTCGTCTTACTTCACACCATTCAGGAGTAATTTCGAATTCATATGTTAATGTCGAGAGCTGGGGTTTTATTTTTTATGCGTGGGTTCAAGCACACTTTTCATATCTGATTTCTCCGTAAATGTTAATATGACGGGCAGAATCTTACAGAAGAACTCGTAAAACCGGTTTAAAACGTAATCGCGGGAAACTTCTT
>OY735198.1:48630596-48720596 GCA_963457665.1 Thysanoteuthis rhombus
GGGAGAGAGAGAGAGAGCTAAGCTCCTCTATTCAGGGTTGAGAACTCCTGAAGTGAGGTAACTCGTTTATTGTAAGCTTATGCAATACTCTTCCATTGGAATAGAGCACTCAGCTGGACGGGAAATTTAAGCTAAATAAATATATCCCTTATATTCAGCCTCAATGGCCGTCCAGTTCCGTGGCTCAGCCATAAGATACTCGTCCCCGTGTCTGAAGCAAAGGTTTCAATCCTGCCTCGTAGTACTGGATGTTATATAGTCTATAGTCGCACAGAAGATTTGTAATACAACGAAACAGCTGTCGGTGGATGACGCTATTTCTTTTTTTTTAATTTTTAAATTTATATCTTAATATATATATATATATATATATATATAATATATATATATATATATATATATATATATATATATATATATATATATATATATATATATATATATATATATATATATATATATATATATATATATATATATATATATATATATATATATATATATATATATATATATATATATAGTCTAGAAAGCTCAACAACTTTATATATATATATATATATATATATATATAGTCTAGAAAGCTCAACAACTTTAAGCATTAAAGAACATTTTTTTTGTTATTTCAGTCGCTTATTTCCCAATATCTGTTATTGTGATTCATGTAATTTCCTTTGGTACTTTTTTTTCTGTTTTACGTATATTTTGTTATCACAGTACTTTTTGAAAATTTTCTGTTGTTGGGATCATCAGTTATTTACCGTGTAACCGTTTTCGGGGGATTTTAGAAATAAAATAATTATATATATATATATATATATATATATATATATATATATATATATATAGAGAGAGAGAGAGAGAGAGAGAGAGAGAGATTCAAAACAATTCTTCGGAGATGTGACATATCATTGCCAACGATGTTGGAGAGATATATGCATTCGGGTGCTTCTTCCCATCTATTCATCTCTCTATCCATACTCAGAAAGTACTCAATGAATTACAATGAAATCTTGTGGAAAAGTGGACAATGGGGTATGCTTAAATTCTCGGGTGGATCTAAGAATTAAGAGATATTTTTTCGCTTTTTCTTTCATACATTTATGTATATGCTCATGTCTGTCCACACGATACCTCCAAAAGTTCCCAATGGATTTCAATGATATTTGGCGGAGGGGTGGCCAATGGGCCATAAAAGAAATGATTCAATTATGGGGTGGATGCATGTACAGTTATCTTCCCTGACAATAGAATTAGCAAATATGTGCTCTCTCCGTGTACTTCCTAGTTTACTTACGTATATTCATTTGAGAGACAATTTTATGCGTGAAAGTACGCATCTTATGTATAATTTATATGCGCATCGAGCATAGACAGGTTCTAATTTACGGGAACTTGGCTAGTCTGGCGCAAGGCCATCGAATGCATACACTTTCTACTATCAGAAACTATTGACGAAATATAAACGTATAACTTTTGGTTAACCTACGTACGTTAGTCCTTTGTTACAAAAAATTGAATGATGTGTAGTATAAAATAACATTCATGTACAATACATTGTGATCATACCCAAGAAAAATAACATATATTAGGACACGGCATCGGGAATAATTAAACAAAGCTAGACATTAAAATCGTAGCATAAGAAGAGGTGGTATTATATATACAATACTGCCGAGGAGCCATGTCAATACAACTGTTTTGTTTTTAAATCCCCGAAACGGTTACATGGCTAACAACTGACGGCACTTCAAGAGAAAATGAATTATGAAAAATTCTTTTACATATTTAGTGTTAAGTTTTTGCTTTCTCTTTCTCTCTCATACGTATGTATAAATATCAGCAGCAGCCATTTAAAGTCTACTATTGAACAAAGGTCTTTCCTATTTCCTTCCATGACGACTGTGATTGCTCTAAACTACGTCATGTCTTACTGGCAAACCCACTATCACATCCCTCCATCTTGTGTTTGTTTTTTTTTCCTACTGCGTTTGCTGTCCCATGGGTACCAAGCAGTTAGCCTTTTTCTCCATCTGTTGTCATTTCTTTTTGCCAAGTGTACTGCCCATCTCCATTTTAGCTGTTTGATTATTTGTATGATATCGTCCCCTCTAGTGCTTCCTTGTTGATCTTCTATTTCTTGTACTTATCCTTAGCACTGTTCTTTTCATGGCCCTTTGCGTTATTTTAAGTTAGGTTCTCAGTCCGTTTTGTTAGTTTCAATGTTTCACGTGCGTAAGTCATAGCTGGTATTATGCATTCATTGTATACTTTACAATTTAAGAACATTGGAAAGGTACTTTTCAATATGTCTCTAATCATACCAAATGATTTCTGGCCAATCGCTATGCATCCTTTTCTATTTCTATTTCGTTTTCATGGTCTTTCTCTAACTCAACCCCTTCTAGACTCTCGCCCTCTATTCTTCTGTTCGTTTCGGGAACTTTATCATTGAACATTATTTTTGTCTTTGTTCTGTTCATCTTTAAACCAACATTTTTTCACTATCTCTGTTTAGATCAGTCAACATGTTCTGTCACGGAAACGTTATCAGCGAATTTCAAGTGGTTTAAATATCCTCCGTTCATGCTTATTCCGATTCCCTCCCAGTGAGTTTTCCGAAAGATGCTTTCAAAGCTCACTGTAAATTGTTTAAGCGATATTGCATCACCTTGTCTTACTATTTATCTTATCTTTATTTTGTTAGTGTCTTTATGCAGTCTAATTATTGCAGTTCCATTTTTGTACAAGTTTTTTTTAATGATTTCTATATAATTTTCGTTAACACCCTCTTCATGCATTGAGTTGAAGACTGTCGTTTGTTCTACAGAGTCAGATGCTTTCTCTTAATCTACAAAGAACAAGCAAAGTGGTTTGTTGCATTCAAATGACTTCGACTTCGGCAACTACCATTATATTATTACTTAACATATATAAACTACTATCAATGATACCCACTGTGTCGGGGGGGGGGGCAGCTTCATCTATAAGAGCACTGTTTTATCTAACTTTATATCCCTAAACAAGTAATAAATGTAAAAAAAAAAAAAAAAAAAAATCCCCCCCTCGCTTTTGACCTCTGAATCAGAAAAAACTTTCCCCTTGCTTTTGACACTCAAAAGTGAAAAATGTTCCTGTTGATTTTGACCCTAAAAGTGACCCTCCTGGAATTTGACCCTTATAAATGAAGCAAAATTCCCTTTAACTTTTGAGCTCATATAGGTGAAAAATATCTCTCTCCTCGATTTTGATTCCTAAAAGTGAAAAAAGACGTTGTCTCTCGATTTCGGACCTTGAATATAAATTTTAAAAATGCCTTTACATTTCGATCCTGAAAAGAGGAAAAATGTTTCCCCTTGATGTTGATCCCCAAAAGTGAAAAAAAATCTCCCACACCGATTTTGATTCTAAAAAGTTTTTAAAAAATTCCCCCCCACCCGATTTGACCTCTAAAAGAAAGAAAGTCTTTTAGATTTTGAACTCATAATCGAACAAAAATCTCCTCGATTTTGACACTTCAACGTGAAAAATTAAAGTTCCCTCCATGTAATCTACATAATCACAAAATTTCGAGTTTGGGAAAATGATTTATCGTAAATAAAAACCCATTTACCCTCTTCAAATTATGCATTCTGTAAAAATTATTAGTACGTTAAAGAACACTTACAAAAAAAAGTCTTGCCTGAATATGAAACCATGTAAAAATGTTTGTCCAAAGAATAAATGCGAACGGAATAAGAGTTTCAAAATGATATCACGGCGTTTTCCAATTTGAAACACAGAATGGAAGTCCAATTCAGCATTATAGTCATATAGTTAATAGACGCCCCCCCCCACCAATCTCTTAAATGTTTCAAATCATTTTTCCACGCTCTAATCCTGAAAACTTGGAAAATACTTTGAATAATTATCCCCGACTGCAATGACTGTTTGGGAGGTGAAGGCAAACATAGTCACAAATTTTCACAAATATAAGTATATACTAACAGACTATCAGGCGCATTAGATTAAATCAGATTAAACAGGCAGGCTTCAGAAGTACCTATTCAACAATAGACCACCTACATACAATAGATCAACTAATATGCATATATATATATATATATATATATATATATATATATATATATATATATATGTATGATGAGTATGTGGATACGATGTTCGATAATACAATTAAGTGGACTATAAGGATAGTGGTTAATAGTGGTATTTGAATCAAATTTACAATACTAACATGTTTCGCCTTTTGCCTTTGTCCAAGTAGTAATTTTGAATGAGACGATATTGATAAGTTTGTTTTTTCAAGCAAATGGTGTCACGCAATATCATAACGCGTGAATGCAAACACCAAGTTTTTTAAATAACGAAGAAACCACGAAGCGAGAAATTAATTCACGTATTCGAAAAATAGGAAGGAGTGTTAACGAAGATTATAGAGGATTTTCATGCTTATGTGCTATTAAATGGTCAGTTATTCTAGTAACTGTTCGTGTCTAGTTATTTCTAAATGAGTGAGTAAGAAGGTGTCTAGCCTATTTCAAATTGATTTCCATACATTGTTTCGGAATCAATGTGGATAGATAGGGGGCTTATTGAAAAATCGTAGTCTTTGTTCAATTGTTCTACCTCCTAATACCAATGCAGATTCGATACATCTTTTTTATTTTATTCGGTCATTTCCTGATCAACTGTACCTTTCTCAGATCAAAATTATGGTCCAGTTTATTTCGATGATTAACGAAGGCATTGAGGCTGTCATCCAACCCAATGCTCTCCGATGTACGTAGATGTGTTTTGTTTTTTTTCAGAGATCTGGAAGTCTCACCAATACACTATATGTAGCAGTCCTTACAAGGCACTACGTATATTCCATCTCCAGAGTTATCATCTTAGAGTTGCCACTTGCTTATGGTTTTAATCAATTTGGAAGCTATAATCCCAACCTGTATATCTATATTTACTAAATTCCTCCCGAGTTAGTTGGTTATTGAGTTTGTGGTAGTATTATGCGCCTTTATCGTCGGTGTTATCAATCTTTGAATCATCTTTTTTGTTTCTGTAAATTTTATTTGCTTTTTTTCAAGAATTTCCTGTAAAATGATATGGGTAGTAGAGGTTCTTAGAAGATATTTCGATATATTTCACCTCTTCCAATAAATATTGGAAGCAGCAAATTTCTATGGCTCCCAGATAAAATCAATGGATTATGCCTGATTTTATATCATTGTTGCGATGGGAGTAGAAATTTTGGTAATTATTGTTAGTTTCTTTGCCGTAAACGCTTAATTCTACGGGTGATGTAACTCATCTAATAAAATGATAATACCCACAAGAAATATAATTAATGAATATGATTGAAAGACGTAACAAGGTTGAACCTACAATAGAAGTCACACATGCAAAAGATAACGACAAAACCATACCTTTTTTAGCTATACGATTTACACACACACACACACACACACACACACACACATATATATATATATATATATATGTGTGTGTCTGTGTGCAGTGAGACAGATCAGTATTCAAATCTCTTCATTGGCAAATCTATTTGAAATTTTATAAACAACAAGCCTCGAACACCAATGATAATTAAAAGAAATCAAGAATCGAGATCGAGCGTTGCTTAATCTATAGGATATCTGGCTTGGAAAAC
Organism: Thysanoteuthis rhombus; assembly: GCA_963457665.1. NCBI lineage: Eukaryota > Metazoa > Mollusca > Cephalopoda > Oegopsida > Thysanoteuthidae > Thysanoteuthis > Thysanoteuthis major. Next base: position 48,636,262 of record OY735198.1, read on the forward strand.
ATGACTTCCTGAGGCAAAAAGGATGCAAGTTCGAGTCTCGCCAAGAGTTTACTCTTTATATTCAATCTATGTGGTTTACTCACTATCGTAAACTCACGCTAAGAGTAATGCAAAGCAGCAAAAATCAAAAATGGCATAAGGTGTGAATGAACAGGATCCTTGAGCTGGTTACGACCAGCTGTTCCTGTTCAGGCATCACATATCGTTCTCTTTTCTCTATACTTCTGAATTCCTCCACAGTGACTATTGAGTTAGTGACGTCACTCACTTCACCTATAGTTTGGTGAGTAGATGGATTCATGCCTTTCCCAAGAACATTAAAGTGAACTGAAGTGAACTCAAATCGTTTCAGTCGGAGTTTGAACTCGGTTCAACGATTTCCATTTTCCGTGCTGCTAACCATTTGGCTAACGTGACCTGCTGAAAATGAAAGAAATACAAGTGAAAAAAAAATAATAATCGCCAGCATTTTTTTTCCTTGTATTAAATACAGTTGATTCCAAAGGTTTTGATCAAAATTGTTCTTGGGGAAACGGCCTCTCGTGTATGTAGTGGTTGTCAGCCCGATGCTTCTGTGACAAGTGAGCCGCTCCGTTCGGTAATTCGTTCCCCGAGAGACACCGGTTCTGTCACCCAATAAACTTGCAATTTCTCCGCTCGCTTGGTTGAGGTGAGAGGGAAAGAGACACTTGAATACAACACGCGACGATCGTAATAGGCAAGCAAGACAAGCGTCAGCTTCTCATCGATAAAATCCTCTCAGCTGCAAGCAACTGGCGGTTTTTTTTTCTCTTTTAAGCGTTGGATATTGCGCTTGTTGGAGAATGCGTGCATGAATTTAGACATCAAAACCTGGGTAAGAATAAGCAGAAGATTTTTGGTCTCCATTTTTAATCGTTTTTTCTTCTTGATTTATATAGAGAACTTCTTTCTTTCTTTCTTCCTTTCATCCATTCTTTCTTTCTTTCCTATTTCTTCATGATTCCATTTTCCTTCTATAGCTTCCTTCTAAAATTCATTACGTCTTCTTCCATAAAATCTTTCTTTCTTTACTTTAGAATTTATCTGTCTTTTAAAATTTCCTTTTTTTCTTCTAATAAATCTGTCTTTTCAAAAACCTTTCTTTCATTCCTTCCTTTGATATGCCTTCTTCTTTTCTTTTCTTTTTCTTGTTTTCTGCCTTTATTCATTTTGATATTTTTCGTTCTTTTGATATTTCTTTCTTTCTTTTTCTCCTGAGGCAGTTTACATCGTTCTCTCCCTAGATATGTCTTACTTTCTTTCTGTCTTTCTTTCTTTCTTTCTTTCTAACTTCTTTTCTTTTTTTCTTCCTTTCCTTTTTTTCTTGAAATTTCTTTCTTACTTATACTTATACCTTCGGTATTTCTTCCTCCCCTCCTTTCTTATATATTTTCTTTCTTGCATCCAATGTTTTCTTTCTTTTCGTCTTTTTAAAACCCCTTCGCATTTCGCTCATTTCTCTTCGTATGATTGATTATCAAAAACTTATATTCGTCGCCGATAGTCGGTGTTTGATCTCGGATGAAAACCCAGATATCGACTGTTGATTTTCAAGGTAGAATGGCAGATAGACCGTTCCCCCTTGAAAGAATGGCGCAACACGATCTTTACAATTCAATCTTGTTCGTTCTCACTGAATTGGGTAAAATTCTATCAAAGCATTATTTGCACGATAAATCAACCGCATCTGCAGAACCGGCAACGTTTGTCCAGAATGTATCCAGCCATTTTCATATCTTGAGAACCGGTTGCACAGCATTGATACAACTAGCTAGCCGACCAGAGGAGACCTTACTGTGCATGCATGAACAGACGCTTTCCCATTGGGTTCTTCAGGCGGCAGCGGGTGAGCTTGTATGATATGTGACCATTGCATTCACAATGGCCTAGCGAATCAATCTTCACGTCTCTGCAGGTTAATTTCTCTGGCAAAATATCTCATCAGTTAGGTGTCTCAATCCCCCCCATACAGTCTAGATTCGGCTCCCGGATCTTGTGGCTTTCCCCAAAAGCTACAATCGCCCTTGGAAGGGGGAGAGTTCAGACCATGGACGAAATTAATGATAATGTGACGAGGCAACTGATGGCGATCTCGAAAGAGGACTTTGCAGGCTGTTAGGGTAAGTGCGCATAGACCCAATAGGAGTAATTTGAAGACGGTTAAAGTGCTATTTCCCTTGGTATGATATTTTTCGCTAATATTAAACACAAACACCAAAGATGGACCAAGTTTTTTTTCCACGGATATTTTAGATTAAATTAACATGAGAATAAATCGAATGCTGGAGAGGTTTAAGCTTTACGGATAACTGGTCTGGTGGAAATCAACTCACAATTCATAGCTTGTGAACCAAGTACAGAAATAAGAAAGAAATAAAGAGGAATGAAGAAAAAGAGAAGTTGCAAAGAATGCTAAGAAATTGAAATTTTGAAATAGAGTGAATGAAAAAGGTAAGAAAAAAGAAGATGGAACAAAAGAAAGAGTTTGGAAAATCTGCGAAGAAAGTATTGAAGGAAACATGTTGGAAAGACCGAAAAGAAAGAAAAAAAAGGAAGGAAAACATCAAAAGAAAGAAGGAAAAATAGTAATGTTGTAAAGACAGGAGAGAAAGAAAGAAATATATAAAAAGAAAAAAACTAAAGAAATAAAGAAAGAATAATGAAAAATAAACAAAGAAATAGTGATGTTGGGAAGAAGAAGAAAGAAAAAAGAAAGACTGAGAAAGAAACCAAACATTTTCTGCCACTTCCTTTCTCTTTATTTCTTTCTTTCCTTTTTGGAGTTTCCTTTTCTTGAAGATTTGATTTTTTTACTTTTCGACTCTCTCTCTCTCTTCTCCCCCCCCTCTCTCTCTTTCTCTCTCTCTCTCACTTTTTCTAACTCCCTATCTCTCACCCTCTTTCTCCCTCCCTCCATTCTCTGTCCTTATCAGGTCTCTCTCTGTCTCTCCCTCCAACACCCTATTTATATATCTGTCCGTCTGACTGTCTGTCTGTCTGTCTCTCTCTCCTGTTCACCAAATCTGGTAACTGACAAGATTGCCATATCTTGGGAAATCCGAAATGAATTGACCGCCATTTTGACACTTGACTGTTGTGAAGAGAGGCCGGCGGCAGGCGATGTTCAGTTCTGCTTTGAGTCGTAATTTGTCCTGACTAAATCACCTCCGCTGACGCTAGCTGTTTACTTATTTATTACTTGGCTCGCTTTACACACCGCTTTGCAATGAGTCGAGTCATTGGAGGTGTGACAACTCCGTAGGACGTCGGCGAGGGGTTTGGAGTAAACAGACGGTGAGGGCCAGGGTGAAGTGTGTTTGGCTGGCCGTTTTGAGGGAAGCTACCAAAACAAATAGCAAAATAATTGACAGGAAGAAAAGCGAAGAAAAGGAAGATATGATAACGGAAGCTGGAAATCAGAAGTAAATGATGAGTTAGTGATAAGTAAAAAAAAAAAAAAAAAAAAAATTGGCTGAAATTTTGTTTCTTTTTTTAAAAAAGCTTCAGAAATGAAGAAAAAGTAGGGGTTGACAAGCGAGGAGGAGGAAAAACGAGGAAGCTAAGCAAGTTGAGTTGGGGTTAGACAAAGAGAAAGATTAAAAATCTGTGTGTTTGTCGCATGGTCAGATTTTACAGAATCATATCGGGGCTTGAGTTGAAGAAACGAGTAGGAACGTGAGAAACGCGTAAATGACGTCTCTTTGGTCTCTCAACCGCTTTCCTATTCACATACATCTGACAAGTCTAAAAAATTTACATGTACTCCTTAATCTCGATCACGGTCTGAAATCTCATTCCTTTAAACTGTGATTTTAGCTTTTGGAAAAGCCACAAATCACAAAGAACAAAATCTGGGCTGTAGAGAGAGCACGCTGACAGACCTGGGTGAGGCGATGTTTTTTTTTCCCCAAGACACCCTGTCATCATCATCATCATCAGTCTTTTAGCGCCCGTCGTTGGACATACGAGACATGAAAATGGGAAAGTTGCTCTACTCGTTCGGTCTTTGTGAATGTGACGGCCATACAGTACACAAACCAACTTTATGGCGTCTCACTGCCGACAGCAGAACCCAATGGAAGAGTTTCTGTCAACGCAAGTGCAGCAAGTTTGCACCAAAGCTGCGCAACCGGTTTTCGGGATATTTAAGATGGCTATATACTTTCCGAATAGATTTCGTACATCCTATCGGTAATGACTTGACTTACAAAGAAAAAATTATATAAATTTTATTGCAGAAATATATGTGCGATTGTTGTAGTCACATCTTTGGTTGTCAACACCCGCGTGAAAAAAAAAGGTGTGTATTACACCATGAATCACAAAATTCATTATTATTATTATTATTATTATTATTATTATTATTATTATTATTATTGCAACAACAGCGATGATGATGATGATGACCATGATGATTAAATTCAAAGGGCAAAAAATAAAACCTTGATTTGTTTCGAATGGTATTAGGGTGAATGAGGAAACAGAGGGTCATGTGATCCTAACAGCTTGAAGTCACTCGAGTTAATAGCTGACAAATCTGCAACAAATTTTCACCTTCCTTAAATAAATAAAATGTATGGTGGCATAAAGTGCGTGGACGGGGGATGGGGTGGGGGGCGGATCAGTTTGTAAAATGAATAAATGAAATGGATTGAAAACAGTTGACAAACTAAGCAAGACAAGAGCCGATCAATTACGGCATTTGAAAAGAAGATTAAAAAAAAAAAAATAATAATAGAAGAATGGATGATTTCCGGAAAAGGGGAGTGAACTGGGCGTCCAGAAAAAGAGAACTTGGTTTTTTCGAAAATTAAAAAAAAGCAAAGGAGAAGATTGAAGGAAAAAAAAATCTATAAAGAAAAAAAAAAGGACTTATGTTCATTATTGAAGAAGTTGAATTAAATCTGCTTTAACAAGAGTTGATAGATGACGGCTGTATGTCGGCGGCTAAATGAAGGGCGTGTGTGCGCACACGTATGTGTGTGTGTGTGTATGTGTGTGTGTGTGTATGTGTGTGTGTGTGTGTGTGTATGATAGAGAGAAAGAGAGAGAGAGAGAGGGTGGAGAGAGAGAGAGAAAGGGGGGTAGGGAAAGATAGAGAGGGGCCAAAGGACAGAGAAGTCCCACCCGTACAGACAAATAGAAACGAGGATAGTAAGAAACGAAAGAGAGAGAGAGAGAGAGAGAGAGAGAGAGAGAGAGAGAGAGAGAGAGAGAGAGAGAGAGAGAGAGAGAAAGAGGTGATTTTAAAGCCATTAAAACTGATTCGGCAAATTGAAGATAGAAGTCAAAATTTTCAACTAATATATTAATACACACACGCGTATATATGAGGTAAGAAGTTGCATCAATAAGTCAGTAGCCGAGCCTAACATGTAGTTAATAGCTGGATTTTGATCTAAAAATTTCACTGTTTAGTATTTAATCTACGGAATTTGTATCTACCACTGAATTAAGTGCTAAGATGAGAAAGGAGATTACGGTGAAGAAAAAAAATAACACGATTTACCACATTACAACATCCTCACATCCCTAACAGGTCTCTCGTGGACACTCGTCTAAGAAACTCGGGTATACTTAGAGAGGATGTTAGTGATTGGTTGCAACGAGAGATCGAATTTAGCCTCACAATTGACACGTCCTATTCACTACCGTCTACACCCGTTTGTACTTCTTACTAATACAGACGAATGTTAATATTTGCACCTATACAAGCCTATTTATGTAATGAACAAAATGTTTTTTAGATTCTCCCTCCGTAATAATTGAGTCTTGCACTTGAAGGTAAGAATTTAGCTGATAAAAATATCTCGTACCCATCATTCGAAACAATGAACTCCTCCATCACTCAATAACTTATACAGTCGAGAATGCATTCAGTCATTTTTTGATAAAACCTCAGATAAAGTTGATGACAAACATTCATTTATTCGTTCACTTAATGTGACTTATTGTCATAAGTAAGTAAAAGAATTTGAGAACTCCACAGAAATATTTTTATCAAATGTCCTACAGCCTCCGGTATGTATATCTAGTTTCTTTACTAAAAAAACAAAAAAAACCTTCCACTGTTATTCAGATATATCTGTGAAGTTTTTTCACGTAGAAAAATTCGTATATTATAAAGTTTCATATTTATTTATGACCTGGATGTATTGAAGATATTGTGAAGAGTGAGCTCGGATTTCTTCCTACCAAGTGAGTATATAATTATTTTCGTGTATTCAGCCCCAACGCCAGAAGAAACACCTTGAATGAGGTCTCTATGTAAATAATGTACTATGCATTGAACACACAGAGCGCAAATGATGCATTTGCACCTTCTCGGTACCTTGTTAGGCTTCGGTGGTAGTTACGATCGGTTGCCAATTGGATTTGATGAATCTAATCGGTGACGAATTAATCGGTGACCCACTGTCGACAAGACTGTTCTTACGACCTTCAAAAACCTCCGGGTCGTATCTTTGACTGAATCATAGAAATAGAAATGATTGTTTTTCTACGATCTAGTCCAATCAAAAAGGAGAATCAATTTAACACCACTTCCTTTTCAACTGAATAGAAAAAATAAAAATGGTGACCTTTTTGTATCATCACAGGAAACTTTAGATGATTTATAATGCCTCTTTTCATATTTTTACATAATTTTCAAGAAGTTTTAGATGTTCTTATAATATGAAGTATAAGCCTCGCCCATGGAACCGAGCCGTAATCATCATCAGCTCACTGCTGACCAAAGGCTTTTCCCATATCCATACGTACCTTTATTTTCATTCTGTTTGAAATTTTTACAAATAAACGTTCGATTCTTGCTTGTAAAATGTATAGAAATCAAAACAATCAGTGAAACTGTGGCGAGTTTACAAATAAAAAGCTTTTAAAATATAATCGTCACATAATTCTTTTTTGGTATAAGCAGTAAGGTTTATAAAGGAGTTTAATGATAGCAAGAATATTTGCATTCAGTCAGCAAAATTAAAGCCATCAAAATTGTTTCAATTCTGACTCGTAATTTCTGGCTCTTTTGAACACAATAAAAATAGTTTACATCAGTGGCATATGGCCTTTTCCTTCGCCAAGACGAACTAACGAGCTTTACTCTCTCAGCTCAGTGAATGTTTTCCGGTATCAAACATAGCAGCCAGTGCCTGATTCCTTCAAAATTGCAGAAGCGTTTGCGACCAAAGTAGGCAATTCATCAAAACAAGTCTATGCTGTTTTTCAAAAACACTTGTGAGTATCTGCTGGAGCAGCAAATTTTTTTCCACTCGACTGTGAAAAAGGAGAACTCTTCGTTTCTCTTCAAATAGCACATGAAAGAAAAAAAAAGAAGCCATACGCAGAAGCTGAGAAAGTTATCAAACCATGTTTGTAAATCATTGCCGATCTTCCACATGGTGGAAAGCAAGCAGTGGTTTGAGTAACACAAATTCTTTTGTCCAAAGACAAAGCAAACCTGAAATCTATTATGATTGACGCATTAGTTGATGGCGAAACTGTTAGAAACATTTTCTGCTCTACCCCATGGACACAAGGAAAGATGCACAATTCATTACGTGTTGACTTGTGGGGCATTATCTTTTTTGTTTGCCAATCGTACAGCAGACAACAGGTAGAATGATTTTCTCCGAGCTGGATAAATTCATGGAAAATGAAAATCCACCTTGGAGTAAAAGTGTTGCTTTGACAGTGCCGCAGCTATGAAAGGAAAATACAAAGGAGTCACTGCTCACATCAAAGAAACATCCCAGAATTGTACATTTTCACATTGCTGTTCACACCAGGATGCAATGGTTTCCAAGAAAATGAACATATTTTGCAATGATCAGAAAAATGAACTAGAATGTGATGTGAAAATTATCAATTCTATTTACCTTCAAGCAAAAGAATTTCAGTTGTTTCCAGAACTATGTAAAGATATGTTTATAGATCCCATGGATCTCCTCTGCATTATGAAGCTCAATGTTTATCACGTGAAAGAAACCTTGTAAGAGTACTCTCCCTGTAAAATGAACGGCCCATATTTTTTACAGACCAGAATGAAGCGAGAGTAATGAATCTTCGGTTGCTGTCTGGAAACATATTTTCCCAAGAAGCATCCGCAGGGGATGGAAAATCGGATGTGCGTAGTTAATCATCTCATCAACAGCCGTGTGGCTACGTGCAAATAAAGAAAACATCGTATATCTATGCGGAACTACTCAATTCTAAGCAAGCAAAAGATTCATACGAATAATTTTATGAACTTGATGAATATATATATTTTTTAATTGACCAAATATTTGGCTATCATAGATTTTTATCGGCTAAACAGCGAAAAAAAAATCCGCCAGATGTACTCGAAAATGACTAATTAGGCAATCCTGGTATGATTCTTTGCAGTGAAAGCTAAGCTGCATTCTGATTGATTCATAATCTCAGGCTTCCTTATTCGACTATTGTTGAAACTGATTAATTCAAACTTCGCTAAATTATTATTATTTAAATCATTAAGATCTTGTAAGATTTAATAAGGAGTTTAATGAGAAATTCAGAGGTTCCCTATTGGCTGTAAATCTCTTCAAATCTCGCAGCGGTCAGGATTTCTTTGGTCAACATACTTCTAGTCATAAAGAACATTGCTATGGCTCGGCTCTATTATTTTTGCCTCATTTTTGAAGTAAAATTATGAAACATTGATTTCTTTTCGATAATGAAAGTTACAATAAAAGTAAACAATGAATTAGAAAACTGCTAACAAATAATTTTGTATTAAAACAAATTGTTGGCTTTGTAGTTTTGTCATGAATTAATTGTACGTTTAGTATATCTAAAATATTGTTTGACGAGTGGGTATCCAGGGAAAAAAGGTTCCGTTAGTTTAATAAAATAAAAACAAATGGTTTTCATGGGGCAGGTAAATAAGGTATTATTGAAATACCAAAATTGCTAGTGAAAATTTTTTTTTTCTCTCTATTTTCGAATATTCGACTTTCTCAACCATTTATCTGAAAAACAAAAAAAGTTTTAGCGGTACCGGTTTTGAATGAATTTGATAAAAATTTCGATTAAATCGTATCTATCTTTTTATTTATTTTTATTTATGTATTATGGTCACGTGACGCCAGGCTTTTCTGCTGCAATAGAGAATCGAGTCGCAGCGACATGAGAATGAAACCTCTCGATCTGCGATCAAAAATACAAGTCGGCGATTATCAACCTGAGTTCAACTTATGGTTCCATCGGCAATTATTTTATCGGGTCGTTGTGTGATCTAAGCTTAGTTCTAGACATAATATACACACATGATCGAACATACACAAACGCAAAAACACACACATGCACTCATTTGAATACATGCATGAACACAAGTTTTCAACAAATCTCATCAATACATAGACCCACTTAAAATGGTAATGACTCTTCTGAATGACTGGAGAATCGATCAGCCAAAACATTGTGATAGCAATTAGTGCGATATAAATATTGAATTCAGTAGTTGGAGCAACTGTTGGAATGATAATGACTCTTCTCAAAATTATAGAAGGTTTAAATTGAACACATGAAGAAGGCTACAGACCGGATCTTGCCAAAAATTTGTGATAACAGAAAAGCAACACAAAGAATGGGTTCAGTAGTCCGAACAACTATTGGAATGATAATAACTTTTCTGAAAATGACAGAAGGTATCTTTGTAAACCTAGAGAAAGTTGTAAAATGGATCGAGCCACAATTTGTGATAACAACGAAAGCGACACAAAGGATGTGTTCCATAGTATAAACAACCCTTGGAAAAATAACTCTTTTCAAAATTACTTTTTTAAAATTTATATCATTATTGAATATATGAATTGTGTTGTGTTGTATTTGTAATTTGCAAAGATACACCATGAAATTTCCACGCTTCCTGAGAGTAAATAGATAAAACCGAGTCCATTATGTCTGTGCTCACAAGATACAAACAAATTAGACATAAAAATAATGAATGTTTTGTCGTTCTTTTTTCTTATATTTTTTTATAGCCAGCAAAGGATTTCTCAAGAATAATGTAAGTCTATTAAAACTAATATCTTTGGAATTCAATGGGCTTTATTCTATGGACGCAGTGAATGTTTCAAGAAATCCAAATGAGCTGTAGTTGAGGTGAAACCAGACAAGAAAGACAGAAGGGAGAGAAATGAAAGAAATAAGATAAAAAGCAATTTGTATTCGAATTAGCCAAGCAAGTCAGATTTAAGACGTCCATCTGCTGTGAGCTTGCATCAACGAAATAGCGAAGATTATGGGTAATTTTGTTTGCCTTACGCAGAAAGAAATGCACACTTAGGAAAACGCCATCAGCAATCTGTACAGACACATCCAAGGATATGTAGGGACATTTCCGCGGAGGCCCATTAACTGTGGCAGCTAAGCACGCGTTTATAGATCCCAAAACGTGTACACAGACCTTGTGAGTTTTGTGCGATGGAAAAGGACGTAAAACTAAAAGTTCTGTATTACCGTAAACTTTCGATGTTTCAGCACTCGTTCCAACAGCACTATTTAATGACACACGCTTTCTAACGGCAGATTGTTTTTTTCTTTATTCTCACAAGACTATTATCGGATATTAGTTAGCAGCAACAGTACGTGAAAATTTCAGTGCAATATTTCAACAGCTAAAATTATTAAGCCCTTAAAATAATGTTGTCTTTTTGTATGTATTCTCATTATCAATATACTTCGTTTTAAAAAAAACAAATTCGTCATAACGGGACTCTTACATCCTCGAGGTACCGTTATGTCGGGAGTATTTTTTATTTTTTTTTTTTTTACTGAAGTTACTGAAAAGATATTGTTATTCCTGTCGGCTTGTATGGCAACTCAATGGACAATTCATATAATATTTTTTTGATTGATTAACCATAAAATCATACAAGGAAAACTTCTGACACTCATCAATAAAACTTTCCTCTGTAGACGGTAAGAACTGGTATGGTCGATGACAGGACATTTCCATCCTGGATTACTGTGAAATGGTCAAATGCACCCCGGTCAATTGAGTCCCAGGACATTTGCATCGATTTTTTTTTTAAATTTTGCATCCCGTATATCTGTGTTCAAATATATGTATATTTCATATTAGATATAATCTTTTATTTTTATATCTTTGTGTCCTGAACGTTTCCATATATATATATATATATATATATATATATATATATATATATATACATATATATATATATATATATAGTTACGTTCCTAGGGTTGATGTCATTCGAGACGATAACTCAGGGTTTCACCTTGAGTATTACCAACTCAAAACTTTTTTGCGCTTAATCGTTGAAATAAGAAGAGAGAGGCCGTAAATATAGTTGAATTGTTTAAAATGACTGGATTCGTCTGAAATAGCAAGAAAATGGCTAAAGATTGGCTAAAATCGGTGTAAAATAGTGCTAAAAGTAGCGATAATGACGAGTTTACGCGCTACCAAAGCATCATGGTGTCACCTCTCTGAGGGTGAAAGATATAACAAATCGAGTTTCTTACGAAGGGATTACCCACAACATGCAGTTAAGACATTCTAAATCAACAAAGTGCGTGCTACAATCTCTTTCTTTAAAAAAAATCTTTGATAAAAAAAAAAATTACATTTTCACTTTTGAATATTTCTCGAGACCTGGGAACGACGCTCTACAATTGACTGAATCACTTCTCAATTACATGCGTTAATTTTATCTTTAGTTTTTATTCGATGAAGAATGGACAATTATTATCAATTTTTCCCCATTAGTATTTCCTTATGAAAATAACTTTTCAAAACTGTTCAAACCATCATTCTTCGGTCAATCGTGAACAACGAAAATTGTGAGGGCGGGGACAGGGAAAAGCAGTGAGGTAGATAGATCGTTGGATTGTTGAATGAAGACTATTCTCACTAGTACAGTGATACCACCAAAGTTCGGATTAGGGCTAAGATGTATGAATGGTCGGCTGTTGGGTGTTGTCAGCGTACCCGAATTAAGGAGGAGAGCTCTATATGGTGGGTCGTTTTGAAGTCGTTGTGAGTGATACATCGTAGAAGACGGGTGTTATGGTTCGAGTAACCAGAAGTTTATTGTTCCAGTATCAATCAGATATAAATACGTTCACAGGATACAAGTGGTGTCCAGGCCGCGTTTAGTATAGTTCATTACAACCTTCGCCACGTATATAACAATTAACGACTTCAAGAATTAAAAGCCGTATATATAACTCAGATCCTGTCCATATTTTCACTTATTCTGAAGATGCAAATAGGGTAGTACGTCATCTGGTTAAGAATTAAAAGAAAAGTTGCAATAGAATTGACAGGAATACGAATAAGGGAATCAGGAATTTCCCAAGCGAGAAACCCGAAACGGGAAGAAAATCAACAAATTAACAAACATTTTCAATAGACAAACACAGAGAATTATAGATGAGATGACGTGGATATGATTGCATGATCCCTGTCTGTCCAAAACAATTTTATAAGAACCGACTAAACTCTAGCTAAAAATCGACAGGACACAACGAAATAGTAAATGTAGACATTGCAGTTATCACATAATAGATGAACTCTGTGAGTCGGCTCGAGAGAAGTGCAAAAATAGTCATGACTTGTTGTGAGAGGTGATCCATTGGGAAGCGTAAAAAAATAACCAGTATTTAACCATGGAAACAAATGATATATACAGAGACCAGAATCTGTCCTGCGAAAAAATTATATTGGATTTGGAGTTTCAAACGGATCAGCCAATCCAAGCCGGATCATAATCAAGAAGAAGAAAATCCATCAGACATTGAACGTCGCTTTTCCAGTAGACCATAGAATAAAATACATCTATCTATCTATCTATCTATCTATCTATCTATCTATCTATCTATATACTCGTATATGTGCATCTATATATATGTATAGTTATGTGTGCATATATAGATATATATAATTGTGTATCTATCTATCTATATCTACATATATTTATTTATTTATGTATCTTCCACTATATATATATATATATATATATATATATATATATATATATAATATATATATATATATATATATTCTTCACAGCTTAAAGCGCTAAACACATGAAAAAAAAACATTTTGAAATTTTCTGATGTCACTACAGTCATTTATTTCCCGATTTCTGTTGATGTAATTTACACTATTTTCTTCAGGTTTTTTTTTAATGTTTTACATACACTTTGTTATTATGATACTATGCGAAAATTTTTCTCTTGTTGGGACCTACAATTGTTTACTATGTAACTGATTTGGGGGTATATATATATATATATATATATATATATATATATATATATATATATATATATATATATATATATGTGTGTGTGTGTGTGTGTGTGTGTGTGTGTGTGTGTGTATGTGTGTGTGTAATAAAAGAAACACTGATACTTGGGTATACATCTATTTTTATTTTTTCCATCTCTCAACTACACTTTCACTATTACTCCAGCGCCATTAATTGCTTTATTCGTGGGGAATATTCTTTTTTTTTTTAAACGTTCTCATGAACGCTTATTTTGTTTATTTGTTTCGTTTTCTTTTCAACATTTTATGGGTAATTGAATCACCATAGATGAATTTTGAAACAAGGAAGTAGTTGACAAATAACTATTGCATTCTGCGAGTTTAAAATTACGAAATTAAATCACTTTGCAGTTCGAATTCGATATCATATAATTTTGATAATAGATGTACCTTTTTTATATCTATCATTAAAATAGTATAATACAAAAATGCACAGCGGTTTAGAATTCATAATTTTTAAACAGGTAGATTGCTATATTTACTGAGGGAAGGAGAGAGAGAGAGAGAGAGAGAGAGCGAAAGTGAGAGAGAGAGAGAGAGAGAAACAGAGAGAGAGAGAGACAGAGAGAGAGAGACAGAGAAAGATAGAGAGAGAGAAAGATAGCGAGAGAAGGGGTGGAGATAGATGGATAGAATAACACATACGCATATGCGCGCGTGTGTGTGTGTGTGTGGATGCACTCGTGTAAGAATTATGTACACACATGAATGTATTTTTTGTGTGACCCTTTTTTCACGACACCATAAAAGTCCAGTAAATAGTGATGGCAACTTTTGTTTCAACAACACTATCAACTACAACAGCAACAACAACAACAGCAGTAACAACAACAACAAGGCTCCTGAAATGTTATGTACCCTAAATTTTATCTTAGTAAATATATCATTTAAAAATCATACCATTGTATTATTCAGCTCTTTATATAATCTATACATTGATAGTCGTTACCTCTCTCTTCTCATTTCGATATCCCCCACCTACCGTAAGTACAACATTATAAAAAAATGGCTGATATATTTTTCACCAGAATATCTTATCTATACGTTGTTTTAAAAAAGATTTAAAAAAAAAAAGAAATTTATGGCTTTTATTTTCATTATTATGTTATACTTGATCAATACGTTGAACTAATATACTTTTAAAGCTCCTGTATCTTCGAGCGCACTTATCATTTCAGGAGCCTCAACATTTTTAGCTATAAAGTTAGACGGAAATTTTTTAAAAATGAATGTAAGTAGACTTTTTTTAGCCATCAAGGGAGAGAACTTTTCGTAATCTATCGGCTAGTCGATTCTAGTACCAAATGAGTAAGTTTAACTAAGAGGATTACTCCTTCTCTTTTTTTGTATAAAAAATAAAAACTATTGCTGAGATAGATTGAGAGAGAAATGGAGAGAGGGAGAGAGGGTGAACGGAAGGCTTTTTTTGTCTGTTATTTTATCTATATTTTTTTCTTCTACGTAAATCAACTTGTATCGGAAATGTCTTTACAGTATAAGCAACGAAACGTATTTATTTAGATTATTTCACACTTGACAAATGGAGAAAAACCTCTTCCAGCCGTTTTGGCTGAGTGAGGTCGATGAAAGATGGCAACTATGTTCATATCACTTCTCCTGCATTATTTGTGACACGTGGCAGAGCGACGTACTAAAATTAGACTCAGTAATCTATTTTGTGAATTCAGTAGCGTTTACGGTAAGTCCCTGTAGCGCAGGGGATAGCGCGCTGGACTTCTAATCCAGAGGTCGTGGGTTCGAATCCCACCAGGGATGAGTTGGTTGTTTTTATTACAAATTGTTTATGATTCAATATCATATGTAATGGATAGACATTCCCAAGATATTCTAGTACAATATCGGACACATTTTTCAAAATCGAATCATAAAAAGTCGATACTTTAGATTGATTGTATTATACATTCGTATGTTACTATTAGATACAAAAGTGTACACCGAGCTTAAATCTTGAACCATTTTCTGTCTTATTTATGTTATATTTTATATATATATACATATTCTATTGCTCACAGGGTGTACAGTGAGGCGTATACTTTGATAGCTGTCAGAATTATCGGGTTACTGAGTTCCTTTCCTGAACCGTCCTAGATCTACTTTTCAAGATGTCACAACAAGAAAACAATTCATCATCCCTGGTGGGATTCGAACCCACGGCCTCTGGATTAGAAGTCCAGCGCGCTATCCCCTGCGCTACAGGGACTTGATGATAATATTGCTATTCAACATTAATATAAACAAAATATGTACTTCATGTATTTGCGTGATATTTATGACCACGGGGGTTGAGATATAGAGTATGTACGCCTTTTGATAACAGAGGAAAATATTGCAAGAAAATAACATTATAAATTAATCTTCGTGTTGAATTTTGTCGGTTTTCTTTCCATTTTCCTTCTATTGCTTTCATCACAACGCTCAGATCGTTTTCCATTCTACAACCATCAAGTAAGCAGCATGGATTAGAAATGAAGAACTAGCTTCCGGCGTAATTTGAACTCACTTGGGACTTTTACATCTAACTCCAGTTGTATCAACTTAGTCCAGCAACCTTTGGACCTGGCCATTGTCAGACCAAAGAAAATGACGGAAAACAGATTTGTCTTTAGGATCACGTAATAGTTTTTGACCCTGACCACCACCCTTACCCTATTATTGACCGAAATGTCATAAAGTTTTTTTTAGATGCGTCCAACATATCTGAATCTCACTTGTCTATTCCCTGTTAACTGACTTCATTTATTCTTTTTTTATTATCAATTGTCTCCGGTTAACTTACGTCATCCAAACTTTTTTTTAAATCAAGTCTCGTGATAGAAAAAAAGTACGTCATCAGCGTTCACGAGCATAGATTAGAGATTATAGATTAGAATTGTTTTTTCAGGTATAATTTATATTTTCTCTCCTAGTGGCCCCCTTTATCCGTGGTCCCTCTTTCAATTGTCTTCTTTATCCGTGATTCACTTTTCAGAGGTCCTCATATCCGTGGTTTACTTTTTGGCATGATTTGTTCATAAATATACATGAAAAATAAAAAATGAACCATAGATTTTTAGAGGTATGAGGTTTAATCAAATTTCCAGCAAGCTTAGTCTGATGACTAATTTCAAGTTATTTGATTATGTTGGCACTGAAGCTACCTTATGTTGATCCAACACCATACAAAGCAAAAGACATCTAGTAACCCAGCTGACCACAGCTTCCCGGTCACCATGTTGCGTCCATGGCAGTTTCCAGTGATACATGGCCAGCCACCCCAACCACTGAGGTGTCCGAGCCGTGTGAGTATTCCCGTGTTGTTAAATTAAGCTGCTGGCTCCACTCCTGGTGGTATCCTTCTGTCAATTCCGTCAAGTTTGAACTTTGCAGTCATACTTCCCTGGAACCGAGTAAATACCATCACCCTAGCATCCTGATAGCATCTATTGCACACTTACATACATAGTGACACAGTATTCAACCTTCGCTAACCCTAGGCATACCTTTCATTTTTGAAATGCCTATTTTTGTTTAGTATGTTGTGATATTCAAAAATATTGTTATTGTACGATTCAACTAACCCGAATCAATCTTTTTGCGATTTTTATTGGCATTTTATTCAACAGAAAATTGTGCAAAAACATTATTATAACCGGCAGCTTCATCAAAACACCCCTGGGCCTGTTCTCAATTTGACAACAAAAAGTGTTTTGCATCTTCAAAATGATTGAAAAAAGGTCCTAGACTTTTTCATTCACATATGAGTATCTTCGTTTTTTTAATTTTGATTTATTTTATTTTTCAGTTTTCCATGTTACAAGGCATTTTGTGCAATGTTTTGTCTTGATTTTCAACAATCCACGGCAGCCGCCTGCATGTTAACCCGTGCTAGTTCAACTCTCTGAAGATCTTTGTTGAATGTTGAGCCCCAAGGTTTTCTTGGTTTGCGCTTTTCTCTCTCTCTCTCTCTCTCTCTCTCTCTCTCTGTTTCTTTCTTTCTCTCTCTCTCTTCCTAGCCACTGGAATACAACTTATTGCCACAAAAGCATTGAGATTTTCTGGCAAGCGTAGGATGTGTCCAGCTAGCTCCAACAATCTCTCGCTTATGGTATCTGCCCAGTTCTCCTCAGTATTCTTTTCATGCGATAGATGGGACAGTTTGAAAATGAACGGTAACCACCGTTATAGTAACACGGGTCCGAGTATCCAAATGACAAAAGTCTCAAAGTAAAATTTCCCTGAAAATAAAGCAAAAGAAAAGAGAAAAAGTAAATAATTTAGGACCTTTGGAATTCAGAATACGTTCTAACCTGCCCTGACCACGAAGGCAGGCTTCATTCTTTTGGACAAGAAAAAGAAAATACAACAGATGACATATGCAGGCGACGTAGAATCAACTGAAGGAGCATTTTTCAAAAAATAGATAGATGTGAGGACCTTGCCCGTGGGCAGTGGAAACTGTGAAAGATAAGATAATCAGTAGAGAATTGGCAAATACAAATTTTAAAAAAACTTGCGAGTTATACAGTGATTAAATTTATCATTAAAAATTTTTAATCTTGCTCATTCCTTGCGGGATTCAAAGCCACAAGATCTGGCACGCTATCCTTTGGGCCACAAAAATTTGCCGGGGGCTCTCTGTCTATTTCATCATCATCAGTCCCTGAACCGTTGTTGGACATAGACCTTCCCCAAAATTCGCCACACTTCTCAATTGTAGGCGTCACGGAGCCAGTACTTTCTAAATTTGTCTAGCTCGTCTCTCTATCTAATACTCTGCCGGTCTCGGTTGCACATGTGATCTCTGGGGATCCATCTTGTGAATCCATCGGTTGGCTGCCATTTTTGTGACATGGCCAGCCCATTGCCATTTTAGTTTTTTAGTGGATTCTATGATTTCCCCGACTCCTGTCTTCTTCCGAATGTATAGTGCTGTCTTGTGATCTCCCCATGTGAGGTTGAACATACTTTTTTATGTGCACGATGCATGGTTCTCAATTTGAGGGTCTATCTCTTGGTTAATAAATCACAATAGAAGACGGAACCTCGTTGTCTGTATGAAAAATT
Source organism: Thysanoteuthis rhombus (assembly GCA_963457665.1). Lineage (NCBI taxonomy): Eukaryota > Metazoa > Mollusca > Cephalopoda > Oegopsida > Thysanoteuthidae > Thysanoteuthis > Thysanoteuthis major. Next base: position 48,654,668 of record OY735198.1, read on the forward strand.
GGATTCCTCCAAAGAATTTTCCTGTGATTTATTCATTAGCTTTTCATTGTTGTAAAGGTCAGAGGCAGTTGTTACTGAATGTCTGATTTGGAAGCTCCTTCGACAGATGCCCCAACTTTGATTGTAATTCGAACCCGCAGAGACCCGCGTCGATTCTCCACCTTTTTTACACCGTCAGTGACAGGACTCGTCCCAGGCAGTTGGGATCACGTAAAAAAAATAAATAATGTTAGAATTTGTTAATAAAACTCACACTCGTCGTTTTTTGTTTTTTTTGTTCACTGTCCAACTGAATTTCCAGTGAAGTTTAAGTATTCGTCGTTAAATCCAAGATTAATAGACGAAGTGGGTGACAAGTGAGTTTCTTTCTGATGAACGGAGATCGGATCGTTTTGTGGAAGATTTAGGGCCACACCCAGATGAAGGGTGTGAACCGAACCATAAACACGGAACGCAAAGCAAATCAACATACTTAATGTAATGAGATAAACACCATTCAGGGATACCTTATACGTTCAAAGACCCATTTTTCACGTTTTCAAATCACTCCTTCTAATGGTATACTATTTTATATGAAGGTTACGTTTCCAATCAGGTGGGTATGGGGAGGCCGAGCGATTAACGACCCGGAGAATGGATTCGGCGAGTCGAGTTCAAACTCCGACTGAGACAGTATATGTCAACTTTGCACGTACCCTTGGGAAAGGTACAAATCTATCTCTTGCAACTTTGAGGTAAAATAGCGTAGGGTGAAGTAGGTGATACCACTTCGGAGGCTCTCACCTCTAAATCTTACATATTGCCAACCAGAGCCAAAGCAAAACACTTGTGATATGAAGCCTGGACGGGGACGACTGAAGCTGTAGCCAGCGTTAGGGCTTTACTTTTTTCAGTCAAATACGAGGAGAGGAAAATTATTTTATTTTCACTGTATGGAAAAAGCTTTTTCTGAATAAAGGTTACAAAAAATATCAATTTTCAGATATTTAGTGTGTCAGAAGAGTCAAGAAAGATTCACTTTCATGTTTTGCTTGAAGGGACAAATCAAAGGCCTTCACTACTTTTGAATCAATTTGTGAAAAAGAAAATGAGAGAGAAAAATTAAGAAGAAAAATGCAAGTACCGTATATTCTTGAATATAAGACGAGTTTTTTTTTTAACGAAAGAAATGGTCTTAAATAAACATTTCAACTTATCCTCAGATCAATCGAAATAGCCAATACTTTTGCCTATGGATACCGTGTCGACAGACTTAATACACCTAAACGGATGTTCGTTTTTTAAACTCAATTCATTTCTATGATATTGTATGAAAAGCTATATCGTTAGTATACGGTGGTTATTTGTATTATGTCTTTCCCTTCTTCCGGGTAGATTCGTCATCGCTGATGAGAATTTCACTCTTACGATCTGAAAACAACGATTGATTTGTTGAAGATGAAAGAACATGTTTCGGTGACAGCTGATCAAGTGCCAAGTGTATAAACAAGAAGGGGACATCTCTCAGGACGTTGTTATGACAAAATAGCAGCTTATATCTGAGTCGGTTGATTTTCTGAAATTTAAAATTCGATTCCGTATTTTACTCACGATCAACTTGGTAAGTGGGTACAATTAACTCAAATCGAGTGGTTAGAATTCAAATCATTGTTTGTTGTGGATGATTTCCTAAATTGATATAGTTTCTTTGGGTTTTTATATTATTTTATTATATTCTATATATATATATATATATATATATATATATATATATATATATATATATATATATACGTGTGTGTATGTGTGTTGTTAATGAAACCATCTTCGGTAAAGTGAAATACAATTGGATTCCACGTGAAAAGATTTTTTTTTTAGTCTCAGAAATAAAATATCTTTTCACTACGTTTATAGTAGCTCCGTGTCTAATGCATTTTACAAATTACTATATTTTAGGGTCATCTCCATTTCATACCCCAGGCTACGATGCACCGTTTGGGTGGGTGGGAGAAGGTCAACATATTCATAATCTTTTTCAAATATATGTTATAGATTGATAGAAAGAAAGGAATCAGATGATTATGATCTTGTTGGGCACAAGGAAGACCGCATACTATGATTACTAACTTGCAGGTCATCTTATGTCTTTTTGCATTATCTAAGTCAGCACATATTGGGGAAACCCCTATTCAATACCCTTGGCAACAATGTTAAGTCTCTCTCTCTCTCTTTCTTCTTCTTCATCATCATCATCATCATCATCATCATCATCATCATCATCATCATCATCATCATCATCCTTTTAACGTCCATCGTTGGACATAGACCTTCCCCGGGATTCGCCTCACTTCTCTATCATAGGCGTCGCGGTTCCAGTCCTTTTTGGATCTGTCTGGATCGTCTGTCCATCTAATACTCTTCTGGCCTCGGTTGCGCATGTGATCTCTGGGGATCCATGTCGTGAGTAGCGATGTCCATCGGTTGTCCGCCATTCATGCAACATGGCCAGCCCACTGCCATTTGAACTTTTTAATGGATTCTATGATGTCCCTGACTCCTGTCTTCTTCCAAGAGCCAGGGACATCATAGAATCCATTAAATGATGTCCCTGACTCCCGGAAGAAGACAGGAGTCAGTATTCCAAAAGGTGGGAGGCATATCAAGCAGTCGAAAGTTGATGCCAGTCTATGAGAAGCAAGAAACGTTCGGATGAGGCCAGCAACGTGAAGGAATTCGTATTGTTCAACACAGGAAAGTCTGAACTCGAGCTTCACTCCCTGTTAATGTTTCTGCAAATCTACTATAGTAATGAACAGTGAGATTTTTTCCTGTTTCTCTCTATATAAAAATGGACACACACACATATACATACACACAAGGGAAAAAAAGAGAAATGAAAATTATTGAAAGAAAGAATGAGAGAAAATGTCAGAATGAAAAAAGAAAAAGATGAAAAGGAAGAAAAGGTGAGATAGAAGGGATAAAATAATACTAACAAAGGAAGAAAGGGAAAAGAAAGAAACTTATGGAAAAAAATCAAAGGAAGGAAGAAAAAAGATAGAAAGAAATTAGTAATGAAAAAAAAAACAGAAGTAAAGAAAGAAAGGGTGATAGGGAAAAAAATGAGAAATTCGAAACTTCTAAATGAAATCCGAAGCTGAATATGTTGTCCCAACGTGTGAAGTTGGCGATCTGGAATGGGGCCTTGGTCATCAATATCAAGCCAGAAGAAGGGGGACGAGGGGGAAAGATGGAGACTTGGAAGATGATGGTAGGAAGGAGAAATTAGAGTGGAAGTAGAAATACGAAACCTTCAGAAAAATATAAAAGGCGGACTGACATTTTCAAAGAAGGTGAAAAAAAGGGCAAATAAGTCGATAATAATGACCAAATTTTATTATAAAAAAAAATTGAATAAAAAGAGGAAGAAAAGAGAAAACAGTATAGAAAAAAAGGTGTCCGCCATTTTCAGAAGTTGGAATATTAAAAAAAAAAAAAAAAAGTTGGATGAGTGGAAAATAATGATCAAATTGCATTAAAATAAAATAAAGAAAAAGAGAAATTTAGGGAAAACAATATGGAAGAAGGTGTCCGCCATTTTAAAATCAAATCATAGGCGAAAATAGGCGGGGTAAAGAGAGGAGGGATGAACGTGTGAGTGGATGAAAGGGAGAGAGAAGGAAGTCAGAGAGGGCGCTTATTGTGACGCCTCTTCTCACAGATCAACATTAATTTGATGGTAAAAAGCGACGTGTAGTCAGTAGCCCGATGTGTTAACGACCTCTTTCACCTCATAATTGTAATTGGTTGTGATATAAGAAGTAGGTGGCTGAGCGGGTAACAGCACGGAGAATGGACTCGGTCGAACCGAGTTCAAACTCCTGGGACAGTTTCAGTTTGCTTCACACTTGGGAAAGTCATGAATCTATTTCCTTCTCTAGCTATGGGTGAAATCGCGCAACGTGGAGTGAATGACGCCACTTGGGCTGCTTATCGCCTTCAAGTTCATTTCACATATCGCAATCAAGTCCATTTCACATATCGGGTCAAGTGGGAAGGGATATGCAAAACCCAAGCCGGATCGGCTGACGCCGTAACCAGCGTAAGAGTGGAAAGAATAAGAAATAAAGAAGGTGGGAATAACATCAGGGCAGAGAAAAAGAGAGAAAGGCACCGTTGCGAAAGAAACTATTTGAATGACTGCCTTGGAAAAGAGAAGGAAAAAGAGTTACAAGAGAAAAGAGGCTACAAAGAGTGAGAGGGGGAGGTGTGTGTGGGGGAACAAAAGAGAAGTGTAGAAGAGAGAGGGGGGCTTGCAAAAAGAACACAATGTGAAAAGAAGCTCGAGGGAGAGAGAGAGAAAGAATGGCAATGGGAGTGAAAAAAGTGGTAAGAAAGAGAACAGAGAAAAAGTAATGAGCGAGAGGGGTAAAGAAGGAGTGGTAACCAAGAGAGGACAACTGAGAAGGAAGATAACTATATTGGTAAATGAAGGAAGATAGAAAGGAGAAAGAGAGAGAGTAATAGCAGGGAAGGATGAAGAAATCAGTTGCAGGGGGGGGGTCAAAGGTCGAGTCGCGAGTCTAAAGTTGTTGGTTGTTTTCGCTCGTTCTTTGCTGCTCTTTTGACACCAACTCTTCAGGGGGCGTCAGTCACGGGGGTGGATACATGAAGGTGCGAGACAGCAACGAGATGGGGCCAAGCGGGCTGTCAGCTGACGAAAAAGACGAAGTAACGAAGTGCCACTCAGCAGATCGCATACGTATGTCTCTCCTGCGTAATTCTGCATTATCCTCAGCATCAATCACTTTTAGACAAAGCGAACTGGTTTTTACACACTTCTGCCTTTTGACAGTAGAAACTCTACCCGGGAAGACTAACAGGGGCTCATGGCCGAGTTTGGCTGAAAGCACAGGTTCTTATCTGATCGCTGAAGTTAATAGTGGGTGTAGAACCGAAAAAGTAGATTCACGTGAACCACTGGACTTCTTTTTTTTTTCTCAACACCTACTTTTCCTTGAAGTGTCTTTTTCTGTGATTTGGCCTGTTTTCAAGTTGAAATAACGCTTCATACTTTTCCTTTCTAACCATGTATAACGCCTAGTTTTTGAATCCGGACACTGGAAAGATGGGAAAAAAATTGCATAACATAGAGTAAACACTATACGGGCACAAATGAACACATTTTTCCATAGAATTTTGACACGAGGGATTCAGAAAAAAATGTTTACTAGGATTCACATCTCTCTACTTCAGAACAGAAACAGCAAAAAAAAAAAAAAAAGCGAAAGATGTTTGTAAATCTGATTAGAAGTGTTCTTTTATATACTAGATATCGACTGTTTGTCCAATAATACGCTTTTCTCAATCATTGAAAAGTTTATTGTGTGGTTCTACCGGTTAACAGATTGTAACAATCTTCGCATATTTGACTCTATCTTGAGACAACAAAAGCAAAAAATACTGAAAAATCTGATAGGCCCTGTTCTGATTGGGGATAAACTGTACAGTTCAAGGCATTTTAAAGTAGAATTTATCATGCAGTTGAAATCAGATAATTCAAGGGTGTTGATTCCAAATCTGTTCATGGACATCCGCAATTTTTGCTGTAATCATAAAAGAGCTCATTTAAGAATGTATTTTTATTCTAATTCGAGTGCCAGTGATCATTTATGTGACAGCGTAACTCGGGAACCACACGACATATCTAGATAAAATTTTCTTTGTGTACTAATAGGCAAGTTGGTTCGCGAAAATTCCTTAAAGGGCATCTGCCAATTGAACGAATACATCAGTGACATTGGAAAATGTCTACCCATGTCTCCGATGCTCTATGTTTGCCTATACTTGCAAAGAAAGAGGTGGTGTCGCTCCCAGTAAACGAACGAAACATCACTAAAGCTGGACCTTTTGAGGGGTCCAATCCAGCAAATGCAATGCCATGTATCTGTGATGCTACGCAGTACTAAATGATATGCATATTTTATTTGCTGGGATATTATGCAGGTCTGGTGCAAAGACTACCATCGCATCTGTATCAAATGTTCTTGCCATGATGTCCCTCATGTGCAAAACCCAAAAGATGCAGTATTATCCTCGAGTCTGCTTCATGGTGTGAGCAAGGTTCAATTAGGTTTTTTTCATCTCTTACCAGTGAGGAAAGTACTTGATCATCATAAGTGCTGTAAACCTCTTTACCTTTGAAATCGATGCGTGTAATTTTTATTTTGTCAGCACGTGAAAGAGCTTTGTCAGTTAGTTGGCACCTTAAATGAAAGATCAATTCTCCTCTCTACTCGCGTTCCCCTTTCTTCTTTTTAAGGAAGACTATCTTGGTGTAATCATCAAATATCTGAGAGATCCCTGGTGACAATATTTGAATAATGACTGCAGGGTTCTAAAGTAGTGCAATCTCTTGAGGGATTGATTCTGTAGATTTGTTGTCAGATCTTATGCCACCAGTCTTAACAAGTGTTGGGAAACATGACTGGTTTTCATGCTTAAAGAAGTCTTCAAGATTTTCTTCGCCAGTTTGGCATTCGATATTGAATCTTGAAAACAATTTGCAGCCTTCCTCCATACTTACCACCACAGACTTCTGTTTCTGAGGACTGTTTTTTTTCCGTGGAAAATAACTGGAGTTTATTATTCTCGACTATACATGTAATTGTCTTTGTTTTCTTAACAAACCTCTTCTTAACACATTACTCATATTACTGTTCTCCCAGTTTCTATACATTTATTTCCGTCTTGTAGATACCGGAGTCCATGTTGATTTTGGTTTCTACGATTCGCAGATCACCAATGTCTTTCTTGAAGGGTTTTTCCATTTCAAAAGCACTGAACTTTAGAGTATAGGCTTGTGTCAATGCCCAGGAAGGATACATGGTGTATTGATATGAGGACTGGATACAGCCTGAATTTTGGATCCTGTACACGTATTGATCTGTGCATGTGATCATTCATTGTAATCCATTACCAGTACGTTTAAACTTGAGTAAATTGAAACACATAGACTTGGTGTAGCAATTTTATTTTTCGTCAATGAACATACGCAAAAGATTTCACTTTCTGAGCAAAGTTAGATTGGGCGGGTATGGTTTGCTCGTGATCTTTTATCGGACCATTAATGGAGTTGTCTTAATGCTTTGCTGTGATCCTTGATGTTTCACCTTCATGCTACCATTCGATGCCGGGGAAAACTCGAGCCCACGCCTCCACTGATGGGAACAAGCGCCACCGTGCATAGTGGATACGCTCCAAGCTGAATACCCGTGGAATGAACAAAACAAGTGATTCAAAGTTCAGAGGGAAATCTTCCTTTTTGATTCCTTTGATTATCTGAAGAATGCAAAGCTGGAATCCAGGAACAAGTGTCTTGTATTGTTGTTGTTCCGATGACATCTTCTCTCCCCAGGCTGTAAAATTCAATATTTACCCTTCATCTGAGGCAGTGGTTGTATATATATATATATGTGTGTGCGTGTGTCAAATGCATGATGCTGGAGTATGAAGAGATCAGCAGCTTCACTTGGTGGGCATGTCTAGTTCGAGTTATATACGTGACCTTCAACAGAGAATCAGCTACTCCACCCGTAGCAATACCAGCACTAGAGATAGCTATTACCCAACCACTACTGTCAAGCAAAATACCTATTATCTTAAGAACTGCAATTTCAACGTGTAATCCATCAAACATTATTACATATCTATCTTCTTAATAAGTAGCATGGAAGTTCCATTGTATAATTTTGGCTATAGTAAATAGTGGTTGGTCTGTTACAAGCATAGTAACCTACCTTGGATTGAGGTATCCAGTTACAGTTTTCAACAACATTCATTGAATGGTGTATCATTGTGGCTGAATGTGCGCATTCTAGGAAAAGATGGCTAAGGGTTACTATCGTTGTATGAGATATAGAATCTTACTGCACCGAGGTACACCAAACAACCCATGAGATACAGTCTTCTTTGGTTGGATCAGGTTTCTTCAGCAGTTTTTTTTTCTCAGTATGGTGTAACCAGTCATTTTTGACAATTCAGAAGTGGGAACTAGGGCAGAACTGTTCATTGACATGAGGAACAGTAGGATCAGGTCTAGGTTGGACAACTGAGGGCGCATTTGTGCATGATGCAGGAACTGCCAGAATGCTTTTGCTCTTTTGGGTTGATCACTGGAATAGCATGTGATGTTCCTTCATTTCCAACTGATGCTTGTCGCATCACGTATATACCTGTCCCATGAAAAGAATCTTTGGCAGTTGATGGACTCAGGTTGGGATGAATATTGTCTTCTGCTGCCAAAGTGAATATGCCCCTTGCAAGTTTAAAGGGGGAGACCACCCCCTTCCTTATAATGCATGTTACAACTTTGGTACTTATCTCTGTGGAAATTCCTTGAACACGATCATATGACATACATATGGTGAAGATGTTGAAATAGAACTTTCTTTCTCTTTTAATATTAATGATTCATATTATGATGCTGTTCTTTAATTACTCAATTATCTAGTGATATTGCTGACATTAAATCCATATATTTAGTTAAAAAAAAACATGCTTATATGATGTATAGCTCAAAACAAGGTTACGGACTCATTCATGTTACTATATACGTAAGCACTAGCATACACACACGCACACACCCTCATCTATGTACAAACAAGCATGTATATATACTCAACTACACACATGCACACACATGCATGCGTACACTCACATCCAAGAACATACAAACACATGCAATCACATTCTCATACTGACATGCACTCACTTAACATACACATGCCCACATACACACACGGGCTCACTCAACATGTACACACACCCAATCTGGTTGGTGAACTGTGGAGAAAATCACTTTTGGTGACAACAAGAGCAAATAAAGCAAAAATGGCGGTTGAATGTGAATCAATAGAGGAGAAATGCAAAACAAAAGGACAATATTGTTTGGTCGTTTTCTCAGCGACCAAGGGACTAAGAAGCACATTGGGCAGGGCGACTCGTGCATCAAGGCGATGACCAACAACTGTTGTCTCCAGTCGATAATTCTTTCTCAGGTCGACTGGAGAAGACACAATGGCTTTCAAAAGAAACAAGAGAACAACGGAGGCAAAACCATTTCTATATGGCGCGGTTTGAGCAGATTGAGAGAGAATGCAAATAGGAAACTACAACAGAAGAAGAAGAAGAAGAAGAAGAAGAAGAAATCTTAGAAGTGTCATTCAAGTTTACCCAGTTCTTGATCATCATTAACTGATTTACTCGGACGAGTGTCCTCACCTTGGTTGTTATCGTCATAATGTTTCTGCCTCAGTACACTCTTCAATTGTCAGTTGCATTCGAGTACCTTCTCCCGAATTCCGAACCGAAACCCTTTATTCAATTCGTGTGGGTGAGGGACACATTATTTTGCATTTTTTTTACTGCAGTTATCTTGCACAAGTTGATCTATTCCTAATTAATTACGTCTTTGCTGGGCCGCTTGTCTTCCTCTTTCACTGAATCAGTTCTCGGCCCTACACGACCCAGGGATTGAATTCACGACCGCGGGATATGTTACCGGCTACGCTTACACTAGCGTCATTATCCACTTGCTCATTTGTCCCGAGTGGATAACGACGATGGTCAAGTGAAGTGGGCGGGGGGGGGGGAGAACAGGTGAGGGTGGGTGAGGAAAATGGACGAAGAAGGGAAGGAAATACGGAACACAGTAACAAATGAAGGGCGAACGAGTTGGAGCAGAATTGGGAAAAGGCGCCATGGATGAAAGATAAAAGAAACTGCGACGATTGTTAGCAAACAGTTTTTAGAAAACGAGATAAAAGGGCAATTAGGGTCTTTTGTGATTTTTTTTTTGTTGATTCTAAATCTGATTCTTTTTCTTTCCTTTTTTTTTTTTTTTTTGCTTTTGATGGTGAATGTAAGTGAATAGATGAAGACGAAGACCAAAAGGGGCGCCGTTATTTGCGTTCATTTGCTGGAGGATTAGCAGTTGGAAGTAAGGGAAACACACATGCACACACACATGCAAACATGCATACACACACACACACACACACACTCTCTCTCTCTCTCTCTCTCTTTTACACTGTGCACGTACACCAATAAGTCCGCTGATAAAAAAACATTAATTTTACACGACGAATATTTCTTTATCAATGCACTTAACCCAATGCTTCTCCATAGATCACTCAGATTGAACATTTTTATAAACCTTCTAAGGTCCGTTAGACACAGGTCTTTCCCAAGTGAATGTAAGACATGGATATGATTGGTGTCAGCCGCCCACGCTGTTTCAGAATCGTAAATGAAATAATGAATCTTTAAGATCAAAATTCAGCTTCTAATTGCGTCACGCTACGGACTCATTGTATATATATATATATATATATATATATATATATATATATATATATATATATATATAGTCTAGTAAACTTCACAGTATTGAAAACTAAACATCAAAAGACTTTTTTCCAAAATCTTCTGTTATCACTTCAGTCACTTATTTCCCATGCAATTTAAGTAATTTTCTTCAGCGTTTTCCTGGTTTACAAATACTCATGTTATCATGGTACTGTGTGTATATTTTCTCCTGTTGCGATCATATATATATATATATATATATATATATATATATATATATATATATATATATATATATATATAGATGGATATATAGAATCCGACAGAAAAAAAATGCGTTGTTATCTAGAGTGAGTGATACCTTAACAGTGTAATGCAGGAGATCACTTTCAAATAAGTTTCTTAATAAGATAACGTAATTATGTTATACTGCTAGCCTAATTTGTATCACACACATACACACACACACACACACACACACACACACACACACACACACACACACATATATATATATATATATATATATATATATATATATATATATATGTATACACATATATATTCTAGAAATATTTACATTTTTTTTTGGCTTCGATATAAAATGCGAGTGGTAAAAGAAGACAAGACCAAAAAGGGCGCCGTTATTTGCTTTCCCTTCGCTGGAAGATATATATATATATATATATATATATATATATATATATATATATATATATATATATATATATGTGTGTGTGTGTGTGTGTGTGTGTGTGTGTGTGTGTTTGTGATACATATATATATATATATATATATATATATATATATATATATATATATATATATATATATATATATATATATTAATATTAAGTAATGGATATATGATCCGAGAAAAATTATTATGAATTGCGTGATATTAGTGCAGTAGTTTTATTTTCTTTAACTGTTTATTCTATTTCCGTTGTCTAGGCCAAATGATGCATTCACTGTCTCATAACCCCAAATAAAGTTTCAATGTAATATAACGCAATCTCTAACACACACACACACACACACACACATATATATATATATATACATATATATATATATATATATATATATATGTTCGTGTGTGTGTTTACCAATGCATATATTCACGCACATACGAGGAGTCGCAGCTTGTCAAAGAGAAAGAATGGAGGGAGGCTAAAGAGAGAGTGAGAGAGAGAGAGAGAGAGAGAGAGAGAGAAAAGGAAATATTACTTGTTGGGTTGATAACAGGTGCATAATCCTAGCTCCGATAGGCGATAAGAGTCGACCAGACCATCTTTTCTTTCCTTTTTTTTTCTTTTTAATTTTTTTTTTTTTTTTTATTACCGAACTTTTATTCCTCGAGAGTGCACCCGTGTACGATTTCTGGTTGCTTTTCTTGTCGCCCAATCCCGATCCCTACCCCAGCAAAACCACCACTCAACCTAAAGCCCCCCCACCATCCTTCTTGGCCTTTTGCAAAGAAACAAACGCAAAAGTGGTTATGGAATGAGAACCTTACACAAATCGATCAGTGATCATCAGATCAAAAAAATGGAAATAAGAAAAAAAAAGCACACACACACACATACACACACACACACATACACATGCACAAACATTAACCTTTCACAACAAAATTGATCCTTGCAAACACTAGGCAGTTTCTCCGATGTAACCGGGTTGGTGGTGGGGGTTTCGTTGGGTAACACAGGTTGAATCAGTGAATCTGTGTTTGTGTTCAATTCCCCAACGTCGAGCCAAGATTACAGACGCAAATAAAAGCTTCTCGTACCAAACTGGTCCCAGAATTTCTCTCTTTCTCTCGTACCCTCCAACTTTCTCTCTTCTCCTCTCCATCTCTCAAATCAGTCAGGCCCTGAAAATCTCTCTTTCTCTGTCTGTCTGTCTATCTGCCCCTCTCTCTCTTTCTCTCTCTCTTTCTCTCTCTCTCTCTCTCTCTCTCTCTCTCTCAAACGCACGCACACACACACGCTTCGGCGCATTCACTTGTATTAACGACTCGTCCACAACTTTCGCCCAGACTTGCTGAAAACAAAGCTTGAACTAATCGGTTCATGTTTGTAAACATTGAATTTCGCAATACTTTTCACTGGTGATTGATTCCTCTCCACCCGCCACACACGAACATACTCGACAGTCACGTATTCATCGCTTAGAGCACAAAAGTAATTCCGAGTCGTATCCATATTAAGTTCGAAACTTGTTTAACTTCTCTGACTCACCATTTCTCTCTGGGAATTGCGTTTTACACCCCAAACGGTTGTAGGCTTCGGATATCTAAATTTGGATGGTTATAGACTATAATTCCGAATTAGTACCATGATTTTGGAAGCAAAAAGTAATGATTAGTATTTTAAAGTACGGAAGGCTAAAATGGCTATCCCTGTTATCCTTCGAATATCAAAAGAATAAGTATTCAAAAAATTAGATATATTTTTTCTGTTCATTATTGGAAATTTGATTCGTAATAACTTGCTGAAAACCCACCTTAATTTTTCAGTTATTTCCTGCAGAAGCCCAAAATGGGACCTTTGACGCCAATAAAAGATCATGAATGAATTTGAACTATGTATCTATTGAACCATACCTTATTTGAAAATCATCACCATCATGAACTCTCTAGGGGAGGTAAGGATCACAAAAGATAAGTGAACCATAGATAGGTGGAATTTAGATATGATAAAATCATGTTCCAGGGTCCCAAAGCCCGTGTCAGGGTTCAAATCATGGCACTCCAACTTGATGAGTTTATATGTCAGTTTCCTTGAGCAGATTAAATATATTTTTGGTTCCATGAGCCAAGATGAATAACAAATAAAAACAGCAACCAGTCAGGGCTAGGGAAACTTTTTTCAATAACTTTAATGTTTTTCACTATAGGAATGTCAAATTGTGATTCAGATTTTCTGGTATGTATACCATGTCAAATATTCAATGAAGTCGACAGGTGAGGTGAAATAAAGCTGTGGGCTGGTTTTGGACTCAAGAGTAAACTTAATGATATTTTGCTAATCTAGAAAGTTTACGTAATATCCCAAAGTCCTAACTGCTGTTGTAGGAAATCCTATTTGACATCAGAATTTTTTTTTCTCTGTAATTTGCTTACAGGCATAGTGCAAACAAGGCATTCACCACCCATCCAATGAATCTCACCAAAGGCAAAAGGGTTTGAAAGTTGGAACCTTATAAAAGCCGGGGATCAAAGGGTCACTATGTATAATGACAAGCTTTGGATGAGTCACAGCTTTGCTAGTCCCTTTCCTCTACAACCAACATTCGGATATTCCCCCTCGCCCCAGGATATTTCCTTCTGCCTTCCCTACTCCCTGGAAAGGTAGCATCGGACGTCCATGTACATTAGTCTGAAGGTCATGCATCTCACGCACCTATTGAGATATGAACAGGTTGCATAACGTTAGTGATTGTTTGTCTTAGTCGTTGTAGTAAAAAAGACAGAACTTGATTCGCTGTCTTATGGCTGATAGTATACGGTTAATTCAGACCTACAAAGTTTCCTTATATCAGATTGTTTTAATCGAATAGGGACAAGTTTTCTCGTTTCAAATCGTCTGGCTCAGCGGTCCTTGACCTTTTCCATTCCTGGTACTCCATTGAGATTTCAAAATCTTTCCCGCATCTTTAATCTTAAAGCAATAAATAAATAAATAAATAAATAAATCTAGAAAAGGTCAAAGTAGACAGAGTTGATATCAGAAAGTGTGAATCAGAAAATAGCAAATTCATCAAGAGTCAAAATCAAGAGTCTGTACCAAGATACGCGTATTACTAGAATGAAAAGAACTATTAGTTGTATGAATCTGCGAAGAAAGAACAAATTTGTGTAAATTAGTCATAAAATGGGGGAAAAGTTTGTTTGCTACACTAAATCGTACCTCTTAAATCACCTCACGTACCACTTTGAGCTGCATGCATCGTAGGTTAAGAAACACTTGTTTGATCACTTCTGACCCGAATGAAAAAGCCGGGAAAGAAGTCTCCCGCTTATATGTTTTACTGACCAAATTCATACATGCACTAGCAAAGTATCCGTTGAAAATGATGGGATCATTCATGTATGGATAAATCATATAAAAATGTATTTTCAGAAGGAATGTATTTATTGTAATAATTCCTTGGGGATGTCATTCTTAGGGGAAAAAAATGATTCTATGAGTTTTCCTTGACCTTCGTAATCTTCCAGCAAAACTTTCAAGTTGTCCAATTCCTTGTTAGATCTACATACATTTTGGCTATGAGAAGAGCAAACCTACTTTATCAGGAAATCCCATTTACTGTATGTAAAGAAATGTACTTGCATTCTTTCTTCTGTGATAATAGCTCAAATAATATCAACTATTTGAGTTGAAAATGACCTCAATGAGTGATGATAGATCTTAGTGTATGAAGTGCAGGCTGTCTCGTGATAAAATGTCAAGTGTTGTTTTGAATGAGTTTAACACATCAGTATTATTTCGGAAAAGATATAAACATAGATGACTGATTCGAGTAATAACAAACTTGAAAAATCTCTAAACTTGGCATTTCAAAATTAATTTCACCCTATATTCTGGCGGCTAAAGGGATATGTTACTTGCCTTCTTATCTTCAGGATGTATGCTTGAGTCATGAAAAAATTCACTTAATTCTATATGACTGTTGAGGAAAATCCAATGGACAATTATCTACTTAGCTTAGTTTTGGCACAAGGCTCCAAGCCAGGGACTCTCAACGACGAAGCGCCCTAGCATAGTATCCTTATCAATCACTTGACGCAATAGAACGGAGATAACTCGTTTCAGTTGTGAAAAAAATATTCCTTGGAAATCTTTGACGCTTTTCTTTTGAGTGACTTAGGTCCTTAGAGCAGAAAACATGTCCAGCCGAAAGTTGCTGGCTAACTCGTAATTAATTGCGGGCTGTGTTATTTTATGATGAGGGATGGCGAGAATCATTTTTCCATTGGTGAAGGCTCCATCAGATTCATTGTGAATTATGAGTTGGCCCCTCTGTTGATCCTTCGATAGCAGCTGGTAGGAGGAGGAGCCGTGTATAATCAGACTGTCCCACCCTTATGCTTTCACCGCTGTGTCTCTTTAATCGCCTGACAATATTTAGCAATTAATTAAGGCCGTTCCTCGGGTCAAATTCAGCCTGTGATTGAAATCGAATCGGGAGGATTTAACGGCTTTGTTTTTATTGTTTAATATTGAACCTTGAATCATTTTCTATTAGTTTACCTTAAAATAAATCACGGCTTTCGAGTGGCAAAGCCTGACTTCGGCACCCTGACTTCCGGTTCCAGTCAGAAAAATGCTACTTCAAATTTTCAGTAGGGGAAATCTTGCTTGTTTCTTTTTTTCGTCATTTTTTACGACTGCAATTTTGCATAGTCCATAAGTATTTTCGTATATTTTTAGTGATTTTATCGATTTTCCACTCATTTTTGTCTACAAAAGTTCTAGTAAACGAAGTACAAATACCAACAGACTGTTGACAACAAAAATGCGTGCGTTGATAAAAATGCTCGAAGCTAGTAACCTCTCAGTTTCATTGTAATGATCCTTGTGTTATTGATAAGAACAAAGATAACGATAAATAGAACATTTTATTGTATTCGTTCTGCTTTTGTCATGCGATGACATTAGGGACGTTTAGTTTAAACTACCTTCGACCCAAAAAGATTGTATTATGGCAGCTATGCATTATTGAAAAATGTCAAAATTGACATTTATTAGTTCTAACAATCAAGATAAAAGGAAATATGCAAATATGTATCATACTTATTTATTTTCTTTGAGAAGTGAAAATGTGAGTCGTAAGCAGAGGAAAAATGTGCTGTTTATGGAGAAAGTACTGTGAATGATGGAACATGTCAAAATTAGTTTGCAAAGTTTCGTGCAGGAGATTTCTCGTTGAATGTTGAGTTTGATAGCCATCAAATGAAAACATTACAGAATAATCAAAACAATAAACGCGATTTAGAATATTCAAAATATCCAACTCAAAGGATGAAAACCATTTGAATCGGCTTGGTTATGTTAGTCGCTTTGATGAATGAGTTCCACACAGGTTAAGCGAAAAAATATGCCTGGACTGTATCCAAATGTTCTGTTTTGGGAATAGATTTTGACAGACAATGAAAAGTGGATATCTTAAAACAACCTGAAAGGAGAAAAAATCTTAGGGCTTGCCAAATGAACAACCACTAATCGTATCAAAGGCTGATCTTGATCTAAATAAGGTATAGCTGGGTAAATGGAAGGATTGGAAGATCATCCCCTCCTCAGGGATTTTTCCAGAGAAACAAGCAACTGATTCGAATGGGTACTAATCCCCATTACATCAAGTGAAGGTAGCAATTGGTAAAAAGCTTCTGCCTGGAATTGGTCGAAAGTAAGGGTGTAGTATTGCATCAGGATAATGCTAAACCGGACATTTCTTTGGTGATCAGGAAAGGATTATTATAACCTGGCAGCGGAGTTTTAACTCATCCACCGTATTCACTAGTAATAGGACATTTGATTTACTGTTCATTCCGATTTTCAGAGGATTCTTTTTGTGTAAAAACAGAAAAAAAAAAATCCAATTCCACAGAAGACTGCAACAGGCACCCAGGGGAATTCTTAGTTGAGAAAGATGAAAAGTTCTGGGTGGATGGAATAATGAAGCTGTCCGAAAGGTTGTGGAACAAAACGGTACATACAAGGCCTATCAAGAAAGAATTCAGCCATTTTGAATATTTCGATTACCTTCTGTGCAGCCCTAAAGTAATTTGGCAACCAATCGAAAATTGGCATGCAAGAACAGAAAATCTCCCATGGGGTACTCAGTCGGTACTTAGAAGCCACTGAGTGAGTTTGCGTACTGTGTGACGGTCAAATTCACCTTGGCCGAGCCTAGCCATTCTTCACGCATCATGCAAGGTCTTTGGGTAAAACATCACATCGCCCCTGTCTATCAGCCCTCTCACAGTCCAGATTTGACTCCTTAAAACTTCCAATTAGATTTTAGATTGTGTACAAGATTAACGAGAACGCAATGAGGTAACCGTTAGAGGACTTTGCAACTGTTTCGAACAGTGAAAAGGACGCTGAGATAAGTATGTGAGGCCACAAGAGAACTTTGAAATGGACTATAAGGCCATTGCCCTATGTTGGCTATTTTTTTTTTGTTAGTATCAAATAGCTGGATACTTTTCGGACAGAACTCGTCTATCTCCATTAACGCCAAAGTAAATGTGAACGTTAATAGATGGCAAAATATAAAAATGATTGGTTATTTTCATATATTTACGAAGCTTAGCACAAAGTAAAAAAAAATGGTTAAAAATTGAATTAATATTACTGTGTTGCGCCAATTTTCAAAGTCTGTCTGCGTAGGGAGGTAGCCTGTCTCGCTTTCAACTGGGTTCGAATACTGACCACGGGCTGCGATTGCAAATATTGCCACTCAGCCACTAAGCGGGCAAGAGGTAAACATTTCCTGTCCATTTCAGAGTGTTGAGTTGTCTTTTTATGACGTCTCCATTAATGCGTATATAAAAATAAGGATTTTCTTTCAAAAAATATTCATCTTACCCGCGTTTGATAGAAAGACAAGGTATTTTTTCAACCTGTGAGAACCGAACTCACTATACTCGTATCAGCGAGCATGTGTGTGGGGGGTGAATATGTGTGTACATGTGTGTATGTGTGTTTGTATGTGTTCAGGTATTTTTCTAATCCGTGCTAGATAAGTATGATTCATGTATGGGTATACATATACATATCCATATAGTGTACATGATGTACTTACAAGTAATAGAACAGAATAAAAGAACAAGGTTTATCAAAATTTAAAAAAAAAATGA
Organism: Thysanoteuthis rhombus; assembly: GCA_963457665.1. Classification (NCBI taxonomy): domain Eukaryota; kingdom Metazoa; phylum Mollusca; class Cephalopoda; order Oegopsida; family Thysanoteuthidae; genus Thysanoteuthis; species Thysanoteuthis major. The sequence continues at coordinate 48,672,885 of OY735198.1, forward strand.
TGGCAAGCATTTTTCTTCAAAATTTATTAGCCAATAAAGTACAGTACTGTAATAAGAGGCAGTAAATACGTCCATGTTTAATCAGTATTCGAAATTTATCTTTATTAATCTTTTTATGAGTATTTAAAACATTAACAATTTGTGCTGACCCTCCCATCCTGCCTCTACCAAGGGGAGTAGGCCCTTACAAAAAAAAAAAAAAAAAAAAGGGAAAAAAAAGGCCTATGCCAACTGGCCCACCCGATCCCTTCCCTCTCTTCTGGCCCCCATGCGCTTGCGTGTTCGAAAGCAATTGAAAAATGGCGAATCATCGTTCAAACGTGAACACAGAAGTTGATAGTCGCTAAAGAGACGGATGGATAGCCTCCAATGTATTTCCTTTGACAAATAATGGAACAGCGGGGGGGGGGAGAAGAAAAAAAAAGACACAAACAGAACGAAAACAAATTTTTAGAAAAAGATACAAAAAAAAATTGAAAAGAAAGGAAAAGAACTAATCAAAAAAAGGCCATCTATCCCCCCACCCCCACCCGAAGGAGAAAAGAAAAAAATAAACGAAAGAAAAAGAAAAAGATAAGGTATGAATGAAGATAAAATGGGTGAAAAAAAATGAATGACATCTTCCAGATTATCTAGAAAAACGTCTAAACAGAGCGTTGCACGTCTTGAAGCCGAGTTAATGGAGAGTTGCACTCTACAGACAACCAGGTGTTGAAAATAGGAATAAAAAACAATTGGTACAAAGGGAGAAACAAGGTGTTTGTTGGGTTTTTTTACCCTCTATCACATTGCGAGTACGCTCTATTCAACTTATTGATAATAGTGGTCTTCCTGAGGTCAGGGAAAAACGTCATTTTCGTATTTTGAGGAAAGAAAAAAACCAAGAACTATTTGCATTACTAGTATGTATCAAAACTATTCTTGTTTTTTTTACAGACCTTTACAATAAAGCTCATTTCAAGCCCGCGTCCAAAGTTTATCTATGACTCCGCTATCATTATTATTATTATCATTGATATTTGTCAGCGGTGCCTTTTGTTTCAGATGTTAAAATGGCGGATATAGGTATTGAGATTCTGGCAATTTTGTGACATTATTTTTTTAACTGTGCCCTAGAGCCGCTGAAGCTGCGCGAAAAATTTGGGAAGTATATATATATATATATATATATATATATATATATATATATATATATATATATATATATATATATATATATATATATATATAAAGTTTCCAAGATGGTTTCTCTTCTCACGGCAATTCGTTTGAATCAGGCGCTGTTAATCTAACAACAATTAATCGAGTCTGGGTAAGATCGGAGGAAACAAGAAAAGACCTAATTCTGTTCAAAAAAAGCTACGTTATTTACAGTATTTCTGACATTATTGATAAAATTGCAGAATTTCATTAGAATTTCAGAAAATTGTTGAATCTTGGAGTTTGTATCAGTTACATTTTTTTTTTTTTTTTTGTACAATGCTAACGTAGCTGAAGTGCATTCTATTGCATTTTTGGTATGTCTCATCTATCTTGCTGTAGTCAGCAGAAATTTGTTTGTCTGTCAACACTGATCACCCCCCCCCCCCAAAAGAACAAACAAGTGAAATGCGGTCGTAGGTAGTGTTAGAAATTTGATTTTGATTTTTTTTGAATGAAAAAATGTGGGACGTTTTTAGCGCAGTCTTACTGACCGGTGATTAAACTAAGTATATCCACTCTAGTTATTTGCATTTGACGATACCATTTTTATAGGTAGAAATATAGCTAAAATTTTGAATTTAGAAAAAAAATGTTCAACGTAATTTATAATGGCAGGGTTATTTATTTTTTGATGAATTCAGGAAACATTGACCTTATAAAAGTCAATATCTCGATATAATTAATCCAGATATTTTTCTTTTTGTTTAGACATTTTTGACTAATTCATTTCTAGAAAAGAAAAACAAAAGCAAAAAAAACAAAAACAAAAAAAACAACCATTTAAAATACCGAGAACGATTTTTTACAGGTTAATTGCGTTTTCAAAATCTCATGTTGATTTTCCGGTGAGAGATTTTGTGCCAATTTTGTTCATACTTATCAAATCATATTCTTAGTCAGAAATGTTGTTTCAATTAACTTTTGAGGTGCATCAAAAATTGTTTTGTATTATTTTTTCTTTACATAGTATGATAGGATGATTGAAAACAGTGCACAAATAAAAAGAAATAGGATAATCAAGGAAAGAAAAACAGGATTAAATACACAAATTAATCAAATTGTTATGATGTTGTTATTAGTGCGGCGTTTTCAACATTGGGTGGGCGAGAATGTGAAACTTTAAAATCGGGGCAACCTTCCCTACATAATGCAAATGATTAAAAAAAATGATGGTCGGTTCCCGGTTTGTCTATCAATTTGAAAGTTTTTTTTTGTTTTTTTTTAACTAGTCAATAAGTAAATAGATAAATACAAAAAAATGGAATATTTTAAATGAAATATGTAACTTTTTTTCATTCAAAATTCACAGTTATAAAAAAAAATACATCTGCTTGTCAGTCATTTCAAAACAAACGAAGATATTTATTTCTTTCTCTCGCTGATCACTTTCTTTTTGAAAGCGTTTGTAAGGATTTAAGTCCTTCAAGTGAGAGTGGTTTTCTTACTTTCTCTCTTTCTCTCTTCTAGCTTAATTCATTTTTCTTCCTCTCTCTTATTATCATACTCTTTCTTATAAAGATAACCGCTTTCTATCTTTAACCTCTCTCTCTCTCTCACACACACACACACACACACACACTCACACACATACACACACACACACTTGGAGTCATTTAATTCCTACCAAAAGCTGTTTTGAATTTGGTCTTGGGGAGAAATTGTTACCGATCGTAGAACTGCCGACTTACGTCGAGGTTAAATAGCAAAAAGCGAGAAGGAAAAAGAAAAGAAACTCCAAGATTTTCGGAGTTTTCTAGTCATGAAATACAACGGACCTATAAGCACTCTGACTTGTATGGCCTTTTCTGATTGAATGTGCAAAAAAAATTTAAACTAGGAAAAAAAAAAGTTCCAAGAAATGATGGTGTCGATGACGTGTCAACGAAAACGCGACTTGCTGCCTTAGCCCGGCTATGAGTTCGAAGGGTGTCGCTAATGGGGCAATTACCGGTCCCTGACCTGCCTCTAGGGGGCGCCCTGGTTGCTCGTTTGATATATTCCCCTTCTCACGTCCGGCGACATTCTCATCAATGTTGGAACGGACTCATTATGGACGGCTCCGTTGCCGATCATCACCGGGTGTTTGTAGCGACGGCATTCGTTACTGAAATGCGGGGGATTGATTCGGGAGAGGGTCAAGGGGAAGAGTTGCTATAGAAACGGTGGCAGATTCAACTCTTTTGCTCATTTTTGGTTTTAGCCAGCTTAAACGCCATGAATGAATAAAAATAAATATAAAGTACGAGAAGATCCCCAAGGAACGAGTACGTTCGACACATTCCGACTTCGGCAACGCATTTGTGAAGTTGATAAATAAATGAGCTCGAGATATGAGGTCTATCCGGAAAGTGTCCAGCCATTCAAAATAAAAAATAAAAATAGCCCGCCTAGGGTAATGGTTCTTTAGTCCTCTTCGAAGTACTCCCCTTGAGACCTCACACGCATATCTCAGCATCCCTTTACACTTTTCAAAATAGTCTACATAGTCCTCTTTCGGGATTGCCATCAGCTTTCTCGTTACACTCCCTTTAGTTTTGTATGCAGTCTGAACGCCAGAAATTACGGGTAGCCAAAGACAATACAGGGACCCACAGACCTTTTTAATGCGATATTTTGCCCTAAGAACTTGAACACGACGTGAAAAATGAATTACTCGATCATTGAAAATGCGATGGTCACACGGTACATAAGCTCACTCCATAGCGTTTCACTGCCTACGGGAGAGTATCTCTTCACACATGCGAAGTAAAAAAAAACAACCCAAAACTGTGATTATTTACCAAATTATATCAAGGCAGCGTAACCGGTTCTGGAAATATTGAAAATGGCTCGATACTTTCTGGACAGACCTCATACGTCGACGGATGTTCGTGTTGGTGTGGCTTACATAAAAGCAGTCTCTGTACTTTGTTCTTCAAGATGTAATAATTAAGAATCCAGACTTTTAAGACTAAGAAGCTGTGAAATTTCTTTTATATTGTTTTCAAATATGTAAACAATCAAGAATTCAGATTCACAAAGATAGAGGTTTAGGGTTGTAAAACGTCACAGAAATTTAATTGCACTTTTTCCAATTATGAATTGTCAACATCAAGATCGTTGAAATCAGCATTTCTTCAGTTTTCAAGTTCGTCTGTGTAGTTGACTGGCTATGTATGTATGTGCCGCGTGCACAGGCAGCACAAACGGAATTTGAGAACTGAAAATTAAAAATTTTATTCCTTATTATCTCTAGAAAAAAATGGTTTTCATGTTTTTCAACTCCATCCCCACCAAATAGGTCTTTAATGGGGAGTTCAATTTACAAAATAATTCAACACGAAATTGGTCCCGTAGTTCGTGTCCAGTAGGATATTTTGAAAATTTGGGCTTTTTTTAAAAATGAATATCACCCAACAAAAGGCGAGAGAAGTAATTTATTCATTGATCAGCCCTTTTTCCAATTAACTTATTGATCACCCCCAACACAGCAGGCTGCTGAAAGACAGTGGTCACATGACAGTTTCTACTGAGTGACTAACCAGACTTCTTTCTGGATATTGTCTGGAAATTTTCTGGCAGAACTCGACTAATTCCGATTTTTAAAAAAAATTTCCAATGTGACAAAATTCAGGGAGTTGTATAATATCGTTTATTTGATTAATTTGGTTTCCATCGATTTTTCTGATCAGTGTTGAAGAGGTTTCGAACCCGCTCAAAAATCCGATGTTTGATAATCAATAAAATAATCAATATCTGATCCAACAAATACTTTTGAAGCATCAAGCAAAACCTTTGAGAAATTTTTGAGAAAATTAAGTAATTTTTTTTTTCTATTGTGAACTCAATCCAAAATTGTGCCGCAACCCACGTGTTGAGAAATGCTGTATTATCGAACCAAGTCACCCAACGAAATCCAGGTATACAGTTATGGAATGCCTTCGAAGAAGGTATGCACATTCCAGCAGACCATCTCATTCATCCCTTTTTTTCTTTTTTCTTTTTTTAATAATTGGCCCTTTCTTATGAAATATGATGTCTTGCATCTTGATGGAATATTTGTTTGAAAAAAACCTTCCCGTGTACACTTTCTCTCGAAAGCGCACAAGAAAGTAAAAGATACAGCCTCCGTGATGTTAGTTTATAAAATTCGTAAAAAGGTTTGAAAACAGGTGTTCAAAGTTGCACGGTTAATAAAATATCATATTAAAAGATATTTTTGAAAAGTGGAATCGTTAAATAGAGTAAATTTCAAAAAAAGAGATGAATTTCATAGTATGCATGAATTTAAGAATAAAAGCATAAGATATTTTTCCAAAATATTCCACTGGTTCTCGAGGCTTGACCTGACTTGGGGCGACGGAAACGTCGGTCGCATTATTTCTTCCAGATAATTCAACTTGTTTAATTCAGTTGTACGTCAGCAAATATTTTTTCCCACAACCCTAAAACTTACAATACATTTTAATGAAAAATAATTTCAAAAAGCAACTGCAAACTTCACTTGTTTTTTTTTATAGTTTTATTGCATTTTTAAATATTTTCCAATTCATTACATAATTTTTTGCAATCTCCGAAAGAGGTTGCGAATACAATTTCAGCTGAGTTGATTTTTTATCTTCATTGAAAAGTAGATATTTTTTTTAGTAATCATGAGATATTCTATTTTTAAAATCTGAATGTCTAAATATGTTTTGGGGTAGATTATCACGTCCCATTGTTTATGCAATGTAAACAATGTTTAAAAGACAATTATCCTGTTCTATACATTAGACAAAACGACCTGACTTGATTTTGTTTTGGGGTCGTGTATTTTTTTCATATTTGACCAGATTAAATCATGATACTGCAAGAACATAATTATCAGGAAGAAAATCAGTTTCAGTTTATGAGTTTACGATGTATTTATACATACAACTTCTCAACACGAAAAGGAACACACGAGGTTGGCTCCTGAAATATCGCACACCTTCACCCCTTATTAGCATCCCTTATTCCTTCTCCCACCAACTGCCCAGAGCCATATCCTGACACAACTATCATTGGAGTGTGCGCTGCGATGTCAGCACAACTGCCAAAGTATTTAAATACAGGGGACAGGAAAATTAGCTTCCTATGATTATGTTATTAATTGGACTCAATGATATCGAATCAATATTTATGATGAATTCTTCGATGAATATGGAACGCACACCTCGCACACCCAGAATGTACCCATCTGGAGATTTTAGTACTTTTCCGAGAACTCCACTTAGCGGGGCCACAACAATAACCTGGAACTATCATAAGACGCAAGGCAATTGCATTTGTTATGCAAGGGGAATAATTTCGATTTTCTAGCTCCTGATTACTTCCCTTAAATTTCAATATTTATTGAGGGGTTTTTAACAATAATTCGTTTTTTTGAAGTCATCAACCATTTTGGGGGGCTCATCAAACGTTATATAAGTGATTTTTTTGTTAGACAAACAATTAGAAATAAGTTTCAAAATCTCCGCTTGCAAGAATGTTACGAATAGTCATGATAAAAAAGCCTTTTTTTCTCAACGATCCTTTCTTGCTTTGCGTCGCGTCGTGTGATAACTAGAACAGATTTTTTTATCCGTGACTTATTCTCTATCAAAAGTTGATACCTTCAGCAGAGAACAAAGTCTAAAATGACGGATCAATTTCCGTAGGCCAATCAAAATATGGCTCCGAACCTTTTGGCAAAGACCAGAGTGTAGTATCTGACATATTCGACGTGAGTACTTGAACTGAGTAAACTGATTTTTGGAACAAGACGATGAGTTGAGGTTTTGTCAGGCGATTGTCAGGTACATCAGTACTCCCTGCAATCAGCCCAGCCATGATGGCTCTTTTCAATTTGTGTTGTATCGAAGTCCCCATATCGTTGACGAAACAGATATTAAGCCGATGGGAACAGATATACTCTTTAATCTTAGCCATTTCGGGCTGCAGAAACTGGAAAGTGCCGATGGCTATTAGTGAGGCTCGAACCCATATGCGTAGTTGTCCAATCTGAGAATAAACATTTGTTTGCTAAGAATAAACAGTCCAGAATTGATACGTGGGTGTATCAATAAGTCCGTAGCCTGACACGTAGTTATGACCTAAATTTTTGTCTGAAATTCTCGCTGTATGATGTTTGATCTATCTGACTCCTGTTGGAAATAAGTATTACTTGCAGAAAATTAATGTTTTTTTCGTCATTAGGCTATGCACATATTGATTAATCTACGTAATCGTTGTTCGGGGATTCATTCATTGAATTGTCAACAAAAAAAATCAGTTCCTCTGAATTACGTACTTTTTATTCAAGTTTTTTTTTCTTTCGATGAGGAGATTCGCGATTATAAAAAATCAAAAATGAATTTACTGGGGAATTCGGGTGATCATTTTTTTAAAAGCAAGGACACACACGCACGTCTGTCATACATTTAGGCACACATGTAGAAACACTCTCAATTATGCACACAGTGACACACATAGGCACATACACCCACGTGCACGCACACTTGTACACATAAACACAGCAACGCCCCCTTTGCATACATATACTGCCATAGCAAGGTTGCATTTTTGATTTTTTTTTTCCAAGAAGTGAATCAGTCGAGCCTATTATTTTCTGGGAATTCTTATCTATTTGGGTCAATCCAATTAGTCACTCAGAAGAGCCCGTTCCAGGAAAGCCGTCTAGAATGATTGAAATCCTCATCAAGAGTTTCCTTGTAGTGACATTTAGCAAGGAATTAATTCAGAACATTTGACCCATCTGTGAATTGGCTGTATCTTATTCATTTTGCAACAAAATTCCATTGAAAATATTAAAAACGTTTTGTTGTTCTGAATTTTCTTGTTTATGTTCAATCCATGATTATTTTTCATGTATTTGCAAACGAATAAACCGATAGAGGAGACGGCTCTATAATTAGCATTTATTTGTTATCTCCCTTGGTAAATTTTTATGACGAAGATATAGGCCGACACGTGGCGTTTTATATGAATAGATAAGTTTAACCATGCCATCAAGAAAAGTGATAGTATCTTATTATAATTCGTTGGAAGTCCACCCGTCTTTCTCTTTGTATGTATGTATGTATGTATGTATGTATGTATGTATGTATGTATGTACTTGTTCACGACTTGACATTTTCTGTGGGTACGGATTTGATAGCCGGAAAATGTCTTTTAGCTAATTAGTTACTGTAAATTATCCCCAAAATATGTTTATAGGGGGTTTCAATTCAGGGTGGGTGTTCAGTTTTTACACGATTATTCCTCAATGGTAAAAATATTTCTTGGTAAAAGAATGCTTTTTCTTCTTTTTTTTTTCTTTCAAATCAATTCTCGGAAATAAAAGTATGACGTAAATTGCCTACTTTATCCAGGAAGAAGCAGAAGTGTGTATTTTGATAAGGACGCGTTTTGAAGGAGTACAGTTAAGGTACAATTTTCCTAAACACGAACTTTGGGGAACAGAGGTCATGTCGATCACATAGAGAGAACTTTTCTTTTTCACTTTCACAGGGCGAAATCAATAAGGAAGTTATTCATTTCTTTTATAAGGGTTACAATTCCAGGAAATTTCTTTCCTAGCGGTCGAAATGGAGAGATGTATTTTTCTTCCTTTCTTTTCGAGGGGCAGGGGTCACTTTTAGGGGTCATAATAATAAGGAAATTTAGTCATCTTTATTTTTATTTTTAGAGGTCAAAATCCAAGGGAAATTCTTTTTTTTTACTTTTAGTGGTCGAAAGGATGGACAGATATTTCTTCCCATTAAGGGTCAAAATCAAGGGAAAGATTATTTTTCCACTTTTAGGGGTCGAAATCCGAGGGAATTTCTCATTTTTACTTCTAGGGGTCCGAATGGGGTTTGTGGGAGATTCTTTTTTCACTTTTTTGTGGCAAAAAATCGAAGGGGGGAGTCTCATTTTTTTTTAATTCTTAGGGGTCAAAATCGAAGAAATTTTTTTTTTTTCTCTTTTAGGGGTCAAAATCGAGGGGAATATTTTTTCCATTATTAGCTGTTAAAATCAAAGGAGAAGATTTCGAGGAGACTTTTAGAGGTCATTTAGTGGAGAACTTTTTTTACTTTTAGGGGTCAAAATCCAAGGGAATTTTTATTTTCAGGGATCAAAATTAGGGAGAAGATATACTTTTTTTTTTTACTTTTAGGGGTATTTTTCTCCACTTTAAGGATTCGAAATTCAAGGGAACTTTTTTTAAAACTTATGAGTCCAAATGAGGTGGATTACTCTTTCGGGTTCAAAATCGAGAGGAAAGATTTTTTTTTAATTTTAGGGCAAAATATCGAAACAGGACTTTCATTTTATACTTTCACGGTTCTAAATCGAGGGGATGATTTTTTTTTCACTTTTAGGGGGCAAAACTGAGGAGAAATTTCTTTTTCAGGGGTTGAAACCGTGGGGAAATATGTTTTTCAAGGGGTCGAAATGCTAGTGTAATTATTATTTTTTTTTTTTAGGATCTAGATTGAGGGGGAGTCAAAATCCAGGGGGAGATTTTCCCCCTTTTAGGTGTCTAAATGCAAGGGAATTTTTTTCTTCACTTCTACGGGTCAAAATCTTTCAAGGGCTATAATCATGGGGAAGATTTTCTTTAGGGATCCACATTGTGATGTCATTTAATTTCCACTTTTATGAGTCAAAATCGAAGGGATTTTTTTCACTTTCAAGGTCAAAATTGAGGGGAAATTTTCTTTCACTTTTAAGGGTCAAAATACATTTTTTTTTTACATCAGCCACTCCATGTTTTTAAAGATTAGCTCCACTTTTTTCCAAATATTAAGCCCCCCCCCTTCTTTTACTTTGCCCAATATGACCCCTTTTTAAATATTGATCATCCCTTTTTTACATTAGTCCGACTCTTTTTCACATTAGCCGAACATCCTTTTCAACATTAGCTCCGTTTTTTTTTTCTAACAGTGTAAAAAGTGGTATTGACTCAAATTTTAGGACAATTGAACGTTATCCGATTCCCATCTATCAACCTTTTTATTTCTTTTTTTGGACTGCAATTTGAACCACCCGTTTGGGCGGATATTCAGTCTTGTTCGAAGGATTCTGCTCTTGTAGTGTACTGAGAAAATATCGAAAGTGTCATGTTTCTCTGCATTTTCTTGTTCATGTTGAACTAAAATGAAACCAGATTTTTACGCATTTGCAACAATTATATGAATAATTGGATAGGTTAAAGGGATTACTGTTCAATTAGCAATTAATAGTTATACCCATTGACAAATATTACAGAGTAAACATAGCCAATTATGTGGCGAATTATACAAGTAATTTATAAGTGCTGGTAACAACCAGAAGCGTAACTGAATGGAGGGAGCGGCTATCTGAAAACATCTCTGCACCCGAATCGAAGTAGACTCCCAAAAGCTTCATAAATAGTAGTTAATCAAATGCATATCTACAGACATTATACAATCATAACAAGGATATATTTACATGAATTGCTTTTTCAACAACTATTTGATAGTGCTTGACTATTTATTGCATATTTTCCGTTTCCATCAAATTTCAGTAAACGTTGGTCGGGTCCTACAAGGAGCCAACTCCCCTCCCTCCCATCCGGTTCTTAAATCTCTGGCGACGCTTCCGGTAGCAACCCTTAAAAAAACTAACTACTATAAACGGATTCGTAGGAAAGAAACAGTGAATTTATAATTAACGAAAAATGTTTTGTTTTTTTTCCCCTCCAGACCAATTCGATTCTTTTTAAAATACGTTACAGAAGTATCAGGGAGTTTTTCTTGGAAGCCAGTCTTGTCTCGGCTGTGTGACTCCGAATTGAGGATGACAGTACATAAGTAGGTACAATGCAACCTCTGTGCCATCAACACTCATCTTGGACTTGACTTCCCTATCTCTGACTGCTACTACACAAAATATTCGGACAGTTTTGTAGGAAATTAAAAAGCACAGATCCATATCTCTCTCGACAACATGAGCCGAATTCACCGATTTTCTCTTGCATTATACACGATTGAATACTGTATATTAGATTTTTTGAAAAAAACCCACCATTCTACTGAGTATTTATGTAACTCACGATACAATGGTAAAATTTATTAAACAAACATACCAAAACTTTCATTCACTGTAATGATAATAGTGACATAATGAATTCTTTGGGTAGGTTGGATATGTTGCCGAAACATATCTTTTTCCAAATTTATAGTAAGTTTCGCCATTGAATCTGCATGCGGTGCATTGAAAATTGTCAGTGGTCAAATGTTACCCACAGATTATGCATATATATATATATATATATATATATATATATATATAGTAGAATGTGGATTCGCTACATAAACTAGATCATGTTTCTGCCCTCTTCGGGCCTCATCAGGCGATTTCGCCTGATGAGGCCCAGAGAGGGCAGAAACATGAGCTAGTTTGTGTAGTGAATCCACATTCTACTATTTATTTCCAGCTCTACTCTAAAACAACTTTAAAAAATAATATATATATATATATATATATATATATATATATATATATATATATAGAGAGAGAGAGAGAGAGAGAGAGAGAGAGAGAGATATTTGAAAAGGCTTTGATAGATGAATGAAGATTGAAAACTATATATATGTACTAAGATACAGATGTTCATACACAGACACACAGACACACACACACACACACACATATATATATATATATATATATAATGATAATTGACATCCACAGACAGCTGTTTCGTTGTATTACTACTCTTCAGTGTGGCTGAAGACAAACCAGTATGCCTTCTAGTCCTGCTAGTTAGGATCGAAACCTTCGCTTCAGACCCTGAGGCAGACGCTTTACTCCTGCCTTCAGCGGAACTGGATGGTCAGTAGGACCGAATGAAGCGGTATATTTACTTACGCATAATTCCCCATCAACCAGAGTGCTCCATTCCAGAGTTGGAAGAGCATTGCTATAGTAGCTTATAGTATACGAGTGTCCTACCAAAGAGTGTTCAACCCTGAAGAAGGGAGCGATAATATATATATATATATATATATATATATATATATATATATATATATATATACATATATATATATATATATATAAATAAAGAGAGAGAGAGAGAGAGAAGGACAGAGACAGAGAGACTGATAGACAAACAGAAATAAAAATGTGAAAAATTGTAAACTTTGCACTGACAGCTATCTGTTGAAATGTGAAAAATATGTTAAATTTAATTTCCCAATATTTTAAATGTGTTGAAAAAAATCAACGAACAAAAATATGTATTTTCATAATTGATACACCCTGAAAAATCATATGTTTACCTCATATAAATAAAGAAATTTGTTTTTTTACCGTATAATTTAGCCTTATTGTTTCAAAATTTTTTTTTTAAGAAAGAGAAAATTTCCATTTTGTCAAAGGGGTTTGAACTCCATGTAAGGGTCATTCCAGCAAGGATGCTTAGTAGTGGTCTGGGGGTAATTTTTATTTTGACCTAGGTATCTTGGCATAGGGTTTTATTGCCCCTGTTGGTGCCTTTTGTAGCTCTAATGGATAGCATTAAGTTCAAACCCCTTTGACAAAACTAATATCATCACACCACCCACTACCACATTCACAACATTCTCACCAAATTCCCAATAAATAGCCCCCCAAAAACACAGTGCATTATATCACTTTGAAACTCTTTTTGAAATGATCTTCCGGTATTACACAGTGAATGTATCATTTGCCCTTGACAGCGTAAATAGAATTAACAACGAAAGAAAATGGGGCTGCGGCAGGAATCGAACCTGCGACCGATAAGGTAGCCGCTTCAACGTAGCGTTCGACTCAAAATATATTTTTTTTCAATTTGTAAAAATACAAAGAAATAAACAAAAACTGATTTTGTCTGTTGTAAATGTTTAATATTTGCTGTTGTTGATGAGTGCGAGAAGCATGAAAATGTTTACATTCACCGGGTATACGTCCTTGTAGTTCTTATTTTTTTATCTATCTATCAATCTCTCCCCCCCTCTCTCTCTCTCTCTCATATATATAAATAAAACAAGTTCCTTGAATGTGGTCAATATCAGAATAACTTCTATTTCAGGATAATATCATTTCCTTATTCCTGTTTTCGACACCGTGATTGTTGAATGAGAAAAGAAAATGAAATGCTCACCTCACGAGGAAGAAAAGCGGAAGACACGCTCGACTATCCTTTTATGGAAAAAAAAACCCACACTCAAATGGATTTTATGACAGTCATACATAAAATGTGCGTGCCAGTTATTTAGTTACGAGCGGAAGATGTTTTCAAAGCCTTCAACCAATCCATAACTTACAACATAAAAACATGCCCTGAAACGGACAAAAAATATTGAATTAGATTCCTGAACGTGTTAGTAAGACTTCCTTAAAATTTAATTTGAAAAAAAAAAAAAAAAAAACGAAACAAAAAAACAAAAAAAATGAGTAGTTCCTGATTTTTTCCTCTGCATGTGATTAGTGTCTGTGCTAGATGCATTGAGTTTCATACACATTCCTGCCTGAGACAGTTTGCACTCACTTCGTATTGATGCCCCTTTCCCCATACTAACGTCATGGGCCAGCGCAGCAGGGTAAGGTTGATCATCCCTTATGTCTTACACTTACTTGGGGAAGTCGGTGTCCACTGGTAAACCTTTAAAAAAAGGCTGATTAAAAGCTATGTGACTGGTCTATCGCCGGGAGGTTCGGAGGTTCGCTTAGAAAGTTAGTATCGCAAGTCATTGCTAGAGCCCACTCCTCGCTGGATGCCTTAATAATATGACCCCTGTCGGACTAAGCTAAGCTTTGTAAATATCTATAAAAATGTTCACTACAGAGTGCTCGTTAATAAGCTATCCCTCAATATCGTGAGTCACTTAGTGTGTCCCTGCCACAGGTTTCCATTTTTTTAAACTAATTTTTTAGATACAATTGATGTTTTTTCAATTTGTTTAATGTTACAATTACATATTTCAACTTTTTGGGTGCTCGACTTTCTCCTTATACCCCACTAACCCTCTTTTCAAGTCATAGCAAGGTACTTTTATGCTTTCGTCGATTGAAGTTTAAACTCAGTTTCAAGTTTGATTTTAATTACTCTTCCGACCGCCATTCTTCAAAGCACCCTTGTCAATAAGCTGTTACTAATGTTTTGCCGATATAATTGTAAAAAAACAGAGACATGGAATCAAAACAGTCCGATTCTACGTTAATACACATTTTTTTCAAAAAATGCTTTTCTTTTTTAGACGATTATTTAGACTTTAGTCACAATGTGTATTGATCCCACGTATTACAGACTGTCTCTATGTTACACAGTGTCTCTGACAGTACGCAAGACATCAGGAGGACCACAGTGAAGGGACGACAAAGAATATAAAGTAAAAGAAATTATGATCATTCAGACTTGTTTAACACTGCTCTTTCATCAGGGTTGCAGGAAGAAAGTCCTTCTGGTTCTTCTCCCCAACCAACCAAATTTCTGCAAAAAAAAAAAAATAATAATAAAGATAAATAAATAAATATATCCTATCATCTCAAACTGCTATAATCCAGGAATTTTAAAATTTTCCGCTTTTGATTTGGTTACCTCATTACCCCCAAAATATTCCCTCTTGTTGCGACCCTGTTTATGCACTATTTCCCACATGAGGGTGTTGTTGTCTCGAATTGAATATCCCGTTTAGACATAGATTTCCGTAGACAAGTTAGTTCAAGCGTTGTCCATGAAAGGTGAGCGCCAAGGATATGGGAAGTAAGTTCAAGTCTCGGAGGGAGCTACTTCATTATTTCTACTTGCAGCTACTTTAACAGCAAGAAGGTTTTTGAGCTAGAAAGTCGTGATAAAAAGAAACAATATCATATATTTAAAAAAAAAAGACTTGCTAAAATATGATACTATACTAGTGTATGGTTGACGATACTAACTTGCCATCCATCCACGCAAGGACAGACGCCCTTATATATATATCTACTAACCTTAGTAAAGCACAGGATTGAAGTAGTACAGTGCCCAGCAAGAATTGAACCCACCACACTAAAAGTAATTTGAGAGACGGAATCATTCGCTTTAAGGCAAGCGTCCATATATATTGGCTTAGTCTAGCAGAGGATCAAAAGAGTATAGCTCCCAGTAAGGTTCGAACCCCTCTAAACAAGCAATAATCTGCAGAAGAGCTAGATAACCGTACGCTCTAGGGCAGGCGACTATCGAGTTAATCTGTCTCAGGATCAAAATAGTATGGTGCCCAGTAAGGATAGAACCCACTGTACTAACAATGATATGTTTAGACGAGCTTTCCGATCTGCTACTCTAGAATGGGCGCCCTTAAATATCTACTCATTTAGTACAGCACGGGATCAAAATATAGCTGGGGCGTCCAGTAAGGATCGAACCGAACCACACTAGCAATAATTTGGCGAGACACGTTTGCCGACCCTCTGCTCTAGGGCAGGCGCCCCAGGTATAGAGTGTAGGCTTACTCACTATCTCAACACGATCATATGCAGACAAGAAACGCCTTCAAGGTTTTCAGGTTTTGTGGACGGTCCACCGAGTTAGTGTGGATGTTTGTTTGTTTGTTAGATGGTTCCTGTGTTTGCGTCTGCGTGTTTTCGTGAGTGCGTGAAATTGAATGTTCATCTGTTTCTCTTTCGTGATCGAGGTCGAATAGTTGAGTTGACACCGACAAAATCTGCAATTTCCGACTTGAGCAGACAAGCGAAAATGCAGGTCGGGGGGCGTACGGTATGATATCTACTTCTCAACTTCCCAGGTTTTTTTTTTTAAAAGTTCAATGTCTACCAATGGAGACATTTTATTATTTGGTGTCTTTCGTTGGGTATCTATCAATAAAAAAATTACTCGTCCATTTATTATAATTATGTGTACACTGTATCCAATATTGATAATAAAAAAAAAGCACGTAAATTGTAGATACAGTTTTACTGTACACCTCTTTCCACCGAAACTAATTTCTGTCACGCCCTTCTCTTCTCTCACAGCATTCTTCAACTAGGAAATAACTTGTCTAAATCTGTAATCTTTATGGGCGTCCATCGATATAGCGTGGTTCACGATATAACGTGGATGGATCATCATGATCATCATAATCATCATAATCATCATCAGTCTTTCAACGTCCGTCGTTGGACATAGACCTTCCCCAAGATTCGCCACACTTCTCTATCATGGGCGTCGCAGAGCCAGTACTTTCTGATGGATGATTGATCCCAAAATACTAATCTAGCTTCAAAAGAGTTAGATCTAGCTCCAAATAGCTGACATTATCAGAGGGGTTGACACCGAAATTATAAAGATTTTATGCTTTGTTTCAGCTGCACGCGATATTGATTTAGTTGTTGCTGGTGTCTGCATACTCCATGATTTTGTCAAATTTTCTGTTTTGGCTTCAATATTGTGGTAATTAGTACGTGTGGCCCTATATCAACAGCTTCTTTGAGAATTAAGTAATAGCCGAAAGAAAATAGAGGAAAAAAATAAAAAAAAGCTTCGTCATAGTTTCTTAAAGTGTTACAACTGTCTATGTTGTAATTCAATAGACAAATTCTATTAAGCAATTTTGTTGTCAGTCTTCATATAATGAGAGGAATATTATATAAAACTCTATGTATCACGTACTATATGGGAAAATGACGAAGAACTTATGTATAAATCATTATCTTAATGCCCCAAACCACCTGAACATACGCACAGACCCATCAAAATTGCCATGCAAACTCGAGAGATCTAGGGGAAGATTTTAAAATAAGAAGTTCTGCAAATTTTTTAACGGGTTTTAAAGGGGGTTCTTTTTGCAATGTAATTGTAATACTAAAGAGGAACGTCAGTACCTGTCCATATACATATTTTCTTATTTCATGTCTATATATAAACCTTTAAAGGGTCTAAAGTGAAGGGACCCACCGTTCCTTTAAGGGTTCAAAAGTAATGACTGACTTTTCCCCTTTTAAGATGAGAAAATTGAAAGGAGACCTTTACCCCCTCTGAAGGGAGACCTTTGCCCCCTCTATGGGTAAAAAGTGGAGAGAGATTCCCCAACCCATTTGAACGGTGAAAGATGAATAAGAGACTTACTCCTCCCCTTTTAAAGGACGGAAAGTGTAAGGAAACTTTTCTCTCTGTTGAGGGATCAAAATGAGACTACCTCCTCAAGACTGGAGGGAAACTTCTCCCGTCCTTTGAAGAGTCAAAAGTGAAGGGTTACTTTCCCAGCTATAAGAGGTCAAAACTGAAGGGAAAATTTTCCCCCTTCAGGTGTCAAATGTGAAGAGGGGCCTGTCCTCCGTTTAACTTTTTTTTTTTTACCATCAGTTGTCAGATGGGAAACTTTGTTACAAGTCAAACATTCGACCACAAAACTTGTCTGCTTAAATTTACATTGATTCTTGGTAGGACTGGCTTTATTTCGTTTAAATATGCAATAAAATCGAACTTCCTCCAAACAAAATGGCTTTTCGTATCATCATGCTCTGTAGCTAAATATTTACGCCGCCATCTTGCTATTGAACAAGAAATATCCTTCAGCTGTGTGTAAAATAGCAGGGCAAAATGCGATCTTTAGATAGCTCTGACTATCATGGTATTGCTGGATCCCCAACCCACCCTGGTTATGTCTTTTTTCCTTCCTGAAATATTTACGCTGGCATAAACGGTTACTTCAGCTAGGTCATTAATATGCGGAAATTGCGATTTATGATTAAGATCAGTAAAGAAAAAAAAAAAAAATTACTAAAGATTCTCCATTGTTTGCTACGAGTAGAAGTTCATAGGGGGTAAAACCATGAGTTTCTGAACTGGGTGATACCAACCCTTGTGACAACAACCGCGATGAAAAATACTTTTCTTAGAAACTACATTTCATGGCCCGTTTTCGCCTTTCTGGAAATAAGTCAGCGTTTAAGTAGATTCCGGACCATGTTTCAATAGTTCATGCATACCATTATTATTAATTTTGACTACAATTTACATTTATGTGAATTTTTTTAGCTGCTTTTTTTTTGAAAAATTGTAACTTAACAATCTACAACGATGAGTAAAACCTTGATTAGATACAAGGAGTAAACTCCCGAATCCACCACCATTTTGCCCGATGGGAGCCTGGTTTAACATGACGGCTGCTATACCAACTTCGCTAAGGAAGTTTTAATGGCTAGCAGCAGTCCAAATACTACCCTTAAGCCTATTTCTCACCCCTACATTCAATCTGTGCCGTATTCATTTTGCTTTCTGTTCTAGTGGTATAAGTAAAACAATTATCTTATTGTTTATTTTTTTTTTTACATGAATGAAGTATTATCAATTTTAGAGCATTATTTATCTTCATTTAAATTTTTTAGTAACAATCAACGCGGCCAAGTGGTAACGTGCTCACCCTAAACACACCCATGATGGGTGCCCCAACGACCCGGTAAAGGGGATCGGAAACCATGAACTGGACTATGGACTAATTTTTAGTTGCTTTTCTCTCTCTCTCTCTCTCTCTCTCTCTCTCTCTCTCTCTCTCTCTCTTTTAAAAAAAAATCATAACTAAACTCAGGCCGCCATACATACTGTTCATTTAGCATTTAGAAAACTGCAAACCTTGGGATATCTTTCCATCGAATGTTTTTGGTTTTGTTTTTGTTTTTTTTGTTTTTAAACTGTATATGTTTTGTTTTGTTTTTTTTTTGTTGTTTTTTTTCTACTTCAGGGCATTTCTCCGCACCTACGATGAAGAGTCTAATCTTCGTGGGCACGTGATCGCTCTAAATGGCTTTTATGACGACAACAGCGACGCCATCACAATCAAATTTAGCCGCAAAAAGGCCCCACATGGACGGGCAAAATGCAATCAAAACTTGCACATCGTGAATTCAAAAATACGAACTAACGCTCACTCATTCGACAAATTGCTTTGCATGCACACATTCAAAGATAGCACCATTTGTAGTCACAAATACACCGTTTACATGGGAAGACGTTGACGTGTACATGCGTGCAAGTCGCCACGTGTGTGCGTGCATGTGTGTCTGTGTGCATGTGTGTGTACTTGTTTTTTTTAAAATTATCTTTTAGTCTTCGCTTTCCTTCCCGCCGCCAGAGATTTTCTTGTCACGTGATCAATCAAATTTTTGTATGCGTTGTAAATCCCAAATTCGCAGCCTTTCTCTAATATTTTCGACCGATTTAACTCAAAATCCACAGACCAGTTATATATATATATATATATATATATATATATATATATGTTGTGTGATGGATTTATTTCATAGAGTGCTCGATACATTCAACTTTATACTTCGAAAGTCAAGTTGTTTTAGGGAAGAGATGGAAATGTATAATAGGAAGTGGATTAGCTACACAAACAAGTCCATGTTTCTGCCCTCTCTAGGCCTCTCGCCTGATGAGGCCCAGAGAGGGCAGAAAACTAAACTTGCTTGTGTAGCGAATCCACATCCCATATATATATATATATATATATATATATATATATATATATATATATATATATATATATATATATATATATATATATATATAAACTATTTTTTTCAAATCCCTTTTTGGAAGAATTTCTTTAAAAGTGGTAGAGAAGTCAACCAGTGTTTTCGCTTCATGACAATGCGACTCCTCGTGTTATTTAGAAAGAAGATAAGCGTTTTCAAGTAATCTCAATAGCCCCAAGAGATGACATGAAGAATACATCACGGTAAATTGACAATCTACGAGGTCATGGGATAATTCGAATTCTTTCAACAGACCTTTACCAGCTGTGTATAGTTGTGGATCCTTTCAGTGAGGATAGAACTAACTTACATTAGCACTTGATTGACGTCGCTTGTCTCTTCCATCCACCCTTTAGTAGAGACAACATGTGACACGACGATATAGAAAAGGTGAATAAGATGAAGCGTGTGAATAAGAATGTCCTTAAACACTATTTGTTTGAGATCGGTAAAAGCCGGTGGGTAAAAAGAGAAGAAAAAGTAACCTAATAGTCTGACCGGAAAAATGAAGACAATAGCTATATTCCTAGGATCTTTGGGATCTCACCAGGAAAGTCTGGATGATACACCCGGAACCATTAAAATGCTTCGCCAGTTTCGGGGTTCCTTTATGTAACGAATGCATATTCCGATTTCGCTGGACACGTCACACTCATCAGCCAGCTATGTGGTCGCACATTGTCCTTATGAGGAAAAAAACAATGAAAAATAAGAAAGAAGAATTAACTGCAAGAGGACAGTCAAGATAAAGAGAGATATCTTCCAAGATGACTCGCTGTTCTCACTGTTATTCGTCATAGCGATGATACCGTTGAACTACAAATTGCAAAAATGTAACGGAAGGATCTAGGTTCACAAGTCGCATGAAAAGGTGAATCACTCAATCCATAAGGAAAACCTCAAAGTTTTTACCAAAAAAAAAAAAAAAAGAGAAAAAAAAAAGGAATTTGAAACCCTGAAACAACCGGTCAGGATATCCAGTCAAGACATTGAAATAGCGTTCAACATTGAGGAATGTGCCAGGCTAACAACAGAAGGGATCGAATTACCAAAAACCCGGAGACTATCAGATATCCTGATGACAAAGGAATATCCTGGTATTTTGAAAATAGATTCGATCAATTGGGACGATACTGAAGAGATAATAAGCAAAGAATATCTCAGAAGAAGAAAAATGCTAGAAACCAAACTCTACAGCAGATATTGGAGAGATAAATAACTGGACACTCTCCATTCTTGCCCTTGAATTGGACGAAAGAAATGTCCAGGCCATACGTTAAAAGGAAAGGGGGATGAAGTGGGTTTATTATAGTTGAGGATTGCGTTGACTCTGCAATCAAGAGACTTGAAGATTACAGAGGAGGAAAGACTAAAAATTCAGAAGAAAATTCTACGGCTGTACCAGAAACTAAGGAATTACAAAATCAATTGACACAGACATGACAAAGAGGTACAAGAACAGATATGACCGGGCGGGAAGAGTGATCCATTGGGAATTATGCAAACAGCAGTTTTTCTTTGACCATTCAGAACTATGGTATATGCACCAACCAGAATAGGTCATAGAGAACGAAATGTATAAATCTTCCGGGGCTAAAATTTAAACAGATCACTCAATCCAGGCCAGACAATCAGATTTGGTTTTCGTGAAAAAGAAGAAAAGAAGGTATCAGATTATGGTGTTCCATCTGATCATAAAAATAAAACTGATAGAAAGTGAAAAGCTTGATAAAATTCTAGACAAAGACAGAGACCTTGAAGAATCATAGACCAAAATACAGTGATAGATTTCGTTATCCCGACGGACTCCAGGATGAAGCAGAACGAGGGTGAAAGTTGTTTTTTTTTATTTTTTTAAGTTATCAAAAATGAGGGGAGGGGAATGACCCATCGCCAAAAAGAATTCGGACAGACCAGTGTAGAATTTCGGCTTGTCCCGTGTAAATAGTCGAGCAAATCAGGCCCCCCCACTTTCCCCTCAACCAGAGAATTCCCATACGTCATGGTGGATCGGGAATCCGGGGGAAAGTGGAGACGATCTGGACCACAGCACTACCGAAGGAGTTCTGAGGAGTATCAAGGTGACTTACTATCATTCGATCTCCTGTGAAAGCCACTAGCCACTGCTGATATTATTATTATAATAATAATAATAATAATAATAATAATAATAATAATAATAATAATAATAATAATAATAATAATAATAATGAAGTCGAAACTGGAGGAGATCGGGATAAGGGGAAGGATTGAGACTGTGCAGACCACAGCACTGCTAGGAACTGCACGGATACTGAGGAAAGTGCTAGAAATATAAAGACTGCAACGTTAATTGTCAACTGTGACCCAACAGAGGAAAGGAAATGAAAGCGGAAAATGCAAACTGTAGCACTGACATGATAGACGAAAGAGAGAAGAGACGTTGGCTGAAGACCTGAGGAGACTTATTGTCCCTCAGCCTTCAGCAATGACCACTGGGCAACCGGTGTGAAACTGTAAATCGCAGTATTACCGCGACCCATGAGTACTAGGAGAGGAGGGCGGGAGACTTGAGGAGACTTGCTGTCACTCAAACTCCAGCGGTTACCACCAGGCAACTGTTGTGAGATTGCAAATGATGATGATGATGATGATGATGATGATGATGATGATGATAGTTTTTCGGTGCCGTTCAAAGCTGCATCATTCAAGATATCATTTTATGGCTGTTTGTTCTCAGCTTTTATTTAGTTGCATTAATTTGTACACTGATATCCTGACCGTTCTATATCAAAACCTGCACCAATTGAAACTGCGCTATTCAAGGTATTCCGGTAGATATTTTCTAATATAAATGTTATTCTTCATTTGAATGGAATAAGCCTTTGCATATTTGTAACATACATTCTCGTTGATAGGTAAGACGTGTCAGTTTGGCTCAGTCGGTAAGAGAACGACCCACCGATTACTTGGTCGTGTTTTCAAATCATGGAAGGGAAGAGTTTATTTCATGCCTCAGTTTGGCTTAACGTAGCGGGACCTGCGAACAGTGAATTAAGTGAGGATCGTCCTTGTGCTTGTCGTTACGATGGGGAAAAAAATAAAGTCATCTCCAGCTTCCGACTCGGACTGGAGTATGATAATAATGAAGGTTACTTTTATCTATTCTCGTCGGAAGTCCGAAAACTCTGTGCCACTAATTCAGAAGGACGAACTCGCAATCAATAAAAAGGGTAAGCAAGATAAGAAATGGAATACTTTTGAGAATTGAATGCCACAACTTTACGCTCTTCCAGGACACCATTGGGCAAGGAGAGGCGTTTTCCAGTTTCAGGCGCAAGGGAATTACAATTATCAACCTGAAAAGAAATTAAGGAACATACTTGATTGAAAACTGCCTATGTATTTGAACTCATGGATCAAGGCCCGAATTTAGCTTGAACGGGGCCTTGCAGCATATGTTATGAAGGGGCCCAAAATAAGAAAAATACTCAAATATTCAGATACATATTGTTCACTGGCATAGTAAAGTGATTATATTTTTCATTTGCTATACATCCTGATAATACAAAAAATATGTCTGACGTTCAGTGGTAGTATTACTGTACTTTGTTTTCTTTGTGCAGAGGTTATGAATTTCATTTTCAAATACCTTCCTATTTATGTCATATATTTATCACACGGATACCGTATTCCCATTAAGTACTGTGTTAAAATAATACCTACAATTAAAGATGATAATTTGCTAAAATCACTAACCCTTAACACTCAGTCGTTCATAATAGTTGCAGGTAGTATAGCACTATACAAAAAAAAAAAAAATCACCAAATTAGCATTGATAACGTACAGTCGTTTGACATCCCTGTGACTTATGCTTCTTTTGTAACATAGTCAATCTGATCCAGCAGTTACTGCGACATGGTCGTTAGATAACGGTCAATGTAGATACATATCCGGGAGTGGTATTAAAAAAGGTTCTGACCCAGCTAGTTTATCAAGTTGTGCACCCAGATCGTGATTTTTGAAGGTCCCTAGATATCATTTTCGAACCACAACATTTTATAACATTCCATGACTGTGAAACCCCTTCCGTTCTCTAGGATTACAAGAATCTAGTCTTTTGTTCGCGAATTCGAATTTTGCATACTTCGAGTGGATTTGATGGTCTTGAAAGTTGAAAGCAAATGTGAAATAGTAGTAGTAGTAGTAGTAGTAGTAGTAGTAGTAAGTTTAGAAGGGATAGAAAAAGAAGAAATAATCCTGGAAAGAAATAGTAATGAAGGAAAGAAAATAATGAAATAAAAGTTCGTCTAAATTGAATAATTCAAAACTGCGAGACATCTGGGGTGCTTGGGTCACGGATTGGTCGACTAGGGTTGTTGGTCAAATTTTAGTTCAATTAAAAACAGATTATTGATCACTGCGCCTCCAGTCCCATCGGACCACCACTGGGTTCCCTACTGTCCCCCCCCCCCCGTCGTCCTCATTTTAGAGTGATTGATGCTTGACTTTTAAAATAAATCGTTTTGAATCCTATTTTCTGTGACCAATTGATGGCAGCAACCGAGCCGACAACCAAGTACTTTGGATTGACCACTACGTTGAACTTCCTCCCTGCCCCAGACCTCCTGTGGGGGGGGGATGTGATCTTCACCCCCTCCCCAACCCATCCCAACACATTTTCCCCTTCCCGCGTTGGGAAGTTTTTCACGATTTGCTTTGATTTTTCTCCTTTTCGCATTCTTTTGCAAATTTCATTTAATTGAATTTTTGTTTGAATTCACTTTGCGACAAAAAAAAAAAAAAAGAAAAAATGGCTAATCAACATTCACACATCGTTCCTGCCGAATATGGTGACCAACCAATTCACTGATGTACACACAGACGCACACAGACACACACACACACACACACACACACACACACACACACACACACACATTTAGGTAAATACTTAAGCGTATACACTGACCAGGACACACACATTTACGTGAATACTCACCCACATACGCAAACAATGGACACGTAGATAAACACATTTACGTTAACACCCAAACGCACACAATTACACGGACAGATGCATGCAAATTTAAGTAAACACCTAAACACTTATACTGACAAAGGACACCTACACACACGCATACACATTTATGTAAATACCCAAACGCATACAATGACAAGGACACATTCATACGTATTTAGGTATACACCCAAGTGCGTACACTGACAAGGACACACATGCATACATCTTCGTAAATACCCATGTGCATGCACTGGCAACAAGGACACATACACGCGTACACATTTACGTGAATAACCAAATACATGACACATACACAGAAGAGCATATACATATGTCCCCCCCCCCACAACACACTCACAGAGAGTACCTTAGAAATTAACTAAAGTCAATTGTTAGGAGTTAGCAAATGCCAGAAAAAGGTCACCAAAGACGAATGGCTAAGCCTCGGTTACTTTCAGTTAACTCATCTTGGTATGAATGCTACTGTACCATTATGAAACTAGTAATTTTGTGAAATTCCTGAGGGTTTTGCGAAATCCCTGATCATTTCAGTAACTTCATGAGTTCCCCTATCAGGATAGAAATGGTTATCAAGCTTGTCAAGCTAACCATTACTACTATGATGAGTTCGATCGTAGCTGGTTGCATTACAACTATGACCTAACCGAATCGCCTATTCACTTACCTACGTATTTTCATTGCGTGTAACGGGAGTTTATGGAGCATTACAGTACCATAGGTGGGAACAGTTAACGAATCCATATTCAGTAAGTTGACTTCAGAAAAATGATACGGTCGCCGTTGACACGAGGTCGATATAAGTGAATTCGCGTGCAATAATGTTTGCTTTGCATTTTACAGAAAGGAATGATATTCTGACAGGATATGATATATTCAACAGCATGGCTTGTCCTCAGAAGATACACGACAATGTAAAAACGCCTGCTTTAGGTGTAGTCCAATTAAAGCAAAGCACGTTATCACTTCGCGTGTTTTATGTATACGGGTGATCAGGGAAATCAAAATATAGCCATGCCACCCACGGTGTGGATCAGAAAGAAGAGGAGTCAGAAGGGAGAGAGAAGGTATGGAGAGAAGAAAGGGAGGGAAAAGAAAAAAGGGGAAAATGAAAAGGGAGAAAGAGACAAAAGTAGGCAAGGTGAGAAAACAAACGAAAGGGATGTAGATTGGAAGAAAATAATATCAGTACGTAAAAAAGAAGGGGAAGAAGGAAGGAGGAAGAAAGGACGTACCAAATGATTTTCATTGGTGGATGCAGGTCGATAAAGTAGGAGTATCCATCAAGAGAAGATGAAGAAATTGGACATACGAATGTATACAAAAATCCAATCCATTTCAGTTGGAAAAAACCTTGCCGACGGCAAAAAGCATTGTGTGATAGGATGTGGCAAATTCACAAAGAATCATACCACACATACACACACACACACACACACACACACACATATATATATATATATATATATATATATATATATATATATATATATATATGTGTGTGTGTGTGTGTGTGTGTGTGTAAACAAAGTTTGAGTTAGAGTCTGACAGGACTGCTTGTCTATATAATAGAGTCACTTGTACGTTTTCCTTGCATAACTTTATAATTATGTTGAGGTGAAGCTAATTTTAGTGTCTCTCTATATTCTAAGTGAGCGATGATTTTCTGTATTAGTACATTTGTTTACGAAAAAAAAACAAACAAACAAAAAAAAAAACTGATATTTTGAAGCCATCACTGACCTACGAAGATGAATGAAGTATTTTATTACATGTTGTTCTACAAACTCTTTCATTACAATTGTTGCCGAAACTAAGCATTTCATAACTCCTTTTTTTTTAAGATACAACTGGTGCCGTAAACTTGTTTCTTTACATTACCTTTATATGGTTGTTCAACTGTAGAAAAAAAAATATTTGAAAGCCAGAGTGAGTTCCGTAAATATTTCTTATTCATCTATGAGACAAGCATAAGTATGGATGAATATTCGTGATAATTCGTTATAAAAAAAATGCTTTCATATCTCTACAAGCGTAATTTACTTCCTGTCATGAGCAATCTCCTGCAATCAGAAAAGTACAGGAAACAACACCCAATTACTCAAGTCACTTATAACGAAAAGGAAATACGTTTAAGAAGAACGGGCGTAACTCGACGTGGGCAGCAGTCGACAATCATGGGATGAAATATACGTAGTGCACGACATAAGATACTATTACACATATATACTTACCTAAACTGTACATTGTACGTGCACATATATGAATCAACAAGATGTACGCAAACAGAAGATTTCACAGAACGTGATTTCAATCTTTGTAATTGATTGCCCCCCAACACAGCACGCCGCCAAAAACGTTGGTCACCGGACAGTTTATTCTGAGTGACAAACCTAGACCTATTTCCTTTTGTATTCTGAGAAACTGCGAAGAAAATATCCCCATGCAGCGCTGTTTTTCATAATATGACAAGACTATTTCATTGGTCTGTTGAAATAAATGTAAACGATTACGATCGGCTGAAGGATTCTACAAGTTGAATATCTCATGAGATGA
Organism: Thysanoteuthis rhombus; assembly: GCA_963457665.1. Taxonomy (NCBI): domain Eukaryota; kingdom Metazoa; phylum Mollusca; class Cephalopoda; order Oegopsida; family Thysanoteuthidae; genus Thysanoteuthis; species Thysanoteuthis major. The sequence goes on from OY735198.1 coordinate 48,700,157, forward strand.
AGAATGAATCTGGATTATTTTAGTATTTTAAGTTTCGAAAGATCTTTCTTTCAGTGTGAAAAATGTTCCAGAAATTGAATGATTGAATTAGTTTTTTCATGTGTAGAAATAGTGAGAAAGAAGGTTGAAATTGTGAGTAAGAAAAGAAAGAGCAAAACCCACTCCATTTTGCTATAATGTGGTTGTAAGTTTTATGCAAAAAGGTATCCTAGTTATTGTGTGTATATGTGTGTGGTCAAACAGTTGTAGTCTTGGCCAATTTTCCCCATACATGGCTACTCAGTGTTTATTTGATAAGACCTTTCTGGGATCGCCATTGTGATACTTTTTAAAAAAATCGTTTTCTTCATCTACAACGAGAAGAGTTTTCTAGTGATCTATGAATGTTAAATTGGTTGACTCGAGAAATATCTGCTTGGAAAAATGTTTGAATTTTCAACGCTGATCTGAGGAAATCTATTTCGGCTCATTACGAAAACAATAAGTATCCTGTTACGTAGGCTTGCCTAAAAGTTATTCTTAGTTCGTCGCTATCTCTTTCAACGGAAACATCCAATCGATATCTGGCTAATATGCAGATCACATTTTTGTGGTTAAAGCTCCCACTTCGGGCACGTGCTCCTTTTAGTTGTTTTTAACACAAAGATTCATTGTATACTCTTCTGTCCTTTTTTTGGCTTGGGTTTCTATGACTAAGGGTGTACATAAATGAATTAATAAGTAGACAAAGATGGTGTAGCCATAATCCGCCCGGAGACAGTAGAGTTTGATTTCCGACTGTGACTCTCTATGCTGACACTTATATGATTTAGGAAAGACGGAAATTCACATATTTGTTCTTTATTCCATTGGCACGCTACGATAGTTGACAGAATAATACTGATAGGTTTCTGGTCCGGTAAACAAGTCCGGGTTTAGAGATCCCGGATGCACTTTGTAGGACAACTACTGCAATAAGACGTTTCATTTAAAATTTATATTTCTCAAAAGAAAACGATTGGTTAAAAGGGATTATACTCATAGTACACACACACACACACACACACGCACACACACACATATACATATATATGTATGTGTGTATGATACATATTATCCTCTTTCTGTGTATGTTTGAATGAAAATACAATCACCAGTAGCAGAAGCGGCCTTTTAAAGTGCTTTATTGAATGTAATCCCCCACATGATCTTGCTCCCGAGCGTCATGGTTCCAGTAACTTCTGGAATAATCTTGTGATCTTATATTTGCCGGCTATAACTTTTCATATGATCTCGAGAAATCGATGTTGTGAGTCGTGATGTCCAGCAGTTGTCTGACAGTCTTACAACGTGGCCAGACCTTTGCCATATGTATTTTATTGCGATTTTTATTAAATCTTTGACCTCCGTTTGTTTTCTGATATAATGCACTGTCTTGTGATCTGATATTAAGCATATTTTTTCCGGTGCACTCTGCATGACTCTTAGTTTGGGAGCCAATCTTTTGGTTAAGTTCAATGTTCTGAGGTGACTATCAGGGAAGATGTACTTGTTGTAGATCTTCATTTCAAAAACCTATGGCATCTTCTTGGTTTTGCAGGTTGAGCTTGCTCTGTCGAAAGTTCTGCCACCTTAGGGTGATTCGTTCTGGGGATTTTTTTCTTCCTTTGAAGATTCTATGGGGATTTGTTGTCCATGTAGATGCTCTGGGGGAACGATATAGTCTCTACTATTCAAATCTGCAATGATAATTCGCTTCCTGAAGGTTGGGACCCAAGGTCTATGTGAACGTAAACTGCAGCTATCTCACGTGAATACTGAATGATATCCTAATTCAATGTGTTTTGTAGAAATTGGAACAAAGATCCAAATGTTATCCATTCATTCTAAAAGCGGTTTTCAATTTCATATCAATTTCATTTTTATTTATAGCGGGTACGTTCTTTACTTCACTTTTGACTAAGAGCATCACAATTACCTCCCAAGCAAGAGAGCTCAATCTTCCTTGCTATTTTACCCACTGCTAGGGAATACTAATTATTTTCAAGTTCATTACTCGTAAGTGAACGACAACAGCTTCGAAAGAACTTTAAACTCCACTTGATTCTATTGTCCGCACTGCTAACCGCTACGCCACTCACACCTCGTTCAAGTTCAGACAAGTGAAAGTCAAGTATAAGCAGGAACCGGTTTTGTCGCGGCAGTTGAAAATATTTGGGGTCATGGGATTTTTTGAGTCTTTACAGGGAAGCTATGCCACGGAACACGCCCGACAGTTACCCGTTTCACTTCCTGCTTTGACACGAACAAGTTCGAGCGGTTGACCATAGGATAAGAAAGTCATTTTAGCGTAGAAGATACCAGAAGATTAGATTTTTACTCGCTTGATTGCGTCAGGTCTTTTGCTACTTCTTTTTCTGTCCCCTGGACACCAATCGATTAACCTTTTGGTGCCCAGTGAGGAAAGACCAGATATGAAATGGAGGGACGAGATAGGAAGGTATACCGGTAATATATGACAGAGTTTAAAGCAATCAGGGTTGTCATGGAAGGGTTTGTGAAAGGTCTTTATCATGGCTTCTGATGATGATACATTAGTAGAAGAACCCAGCATTGTACAGGTTTCTTAATATCGAAATTCATATAATCACATGTGTTCATTAAACTTTGTATCAATTGCTTTGAAAAAATGACACCTTCAGTTTGTCTGGTATATTTATTTTTATCAGAATTGTTGCTTCTAGACAATTAAGAAAGTTGTTCAATTTTACCTTTCTGTAAAATTCACTCAAACATAAACACGAATAAACGAACATAGGACTTAAAATGAAATTTTACATCTAACAAAATTCATTTAATTTTCTCAGAAAGTTTTTTCCTTTCACAAATATTGATTGGACTGGAATTTATAATTCAATTTTTTGGGTCAACTTATACTCCGGCATATGCGTTGTGATATCAGCGATCTCTTATCCGAGATCCCATGGACAAAACACATTTCGGAATTCGGATTTCGGAATGGTAGTAAGTACAACTCGTATATCCTGGGACTAGCCAATACAAAAATCAGGAATTAAATCAAACAAATCTATATTTCTGCTGCGAGCCTTATGAATATTCGCTCCGATTGAGATAGATAATGATCACAAATAATATTACAATTTACTTGTATATTAATGAAGTGGTGAATGAAGTGGCTGGAAACATACCATAAAATAACTTACGTGCTTTTTATTTTTAAATTGAATATTCAGTGAAGCCCCAAGCATCAGACTCAAAGTAAGCTGAACCTCTCTACATATGACTGATTGGAGCGTTGAGACACTACTGATTCATCAGTGACTTAAGCATAGGCAGGTGTGCACCGAAGCGTGTTGGAGGGCAATATCGTCTGCAAATCTGAGGTTGCTCAGATATTCGCCGTCTATTCTGATTCCTTTACTCTCTCGTCTTCTGCTGAAGATCATCTCGAGGCAGGCTGCGAAGAGTTTGGGTGGCGTTAAAAGACAGATGATAATGAATAAATTTGTTAGATTTTTTTATGGATCTTTGAAATGGACGATATTTTGTATGTACATTTGCGGGCCACATCCTATTTATTTTTGGTGACACATATCCTTGCAAAAAAAGTATGTGTTTGTTTTCATATTGAGGATTTCCTTTCAAATAAAAATTTTATGAGATAGATACATACAAAGAAGCTTGTTCTATTTGTGTCATAAGGATGCATATTTCACAGCATTGCAACCCGGAAAGCGTCGATTTTGTAATTCATTCGAAGAACCTTTCTTTCAAGATTCGTACGATGGCAGAGCCAAATCGATTTCATGCTTGGACCTGAATTAATGCCAAAACAGTGTTCAAGAAGTGAAGAAAATCTGGTGTAAATTCAGGCTCGATGTCACCTGAGTCAGTATCCTGTAACTTGGTGGTGCTAAACCATTTAAGGAAATACGTGATTTAGATCAGCGGCAGGCACAGCTAACGATTGCACTAAACTGATAAACAGCTAAAAATCTATATGATATGAATTTAGCTTTGGTTCGTTTATTGCTTTGAAAACCCCTAAAAAGACACAGAGAGCTGAAATTTTGATAGACTGTAGCTTAAAAAAATCAAGTAAACTGTATTAAACTTGAACGTTTGCTAATGTTTAATTTAGTTTGTTAATTCAATTATTCACGTATACCTTGAACATCATTTGATGTTGGTATTTAGAATACTTGCATTTGGATTCAGTATAGTCAAATGAAATAACTTTTCACTTAATCCCAGGAGAGTTTCCAACCGGCGGAGGCCCATGGGCTGTGGCCCCTAAAGCCCATGTCTTAACCCAGCATTATCCCTGAAGAAAAACTGGTGAAATTTTGTCCTTAACCCTGTCAAGACTGAATGTATTTCTAAAGTTTGTCCATTTATGGCAATTCAAATTTAAATTCGATTTGAGAGCTATCTGCACAAGTTAACCCCACATATATTCTGGTAGGATTATGCACAGGCTTTATGGTATAGAGATGGGATCCACTTTAAACAGATCCTCACAATTGGGACTTCTTGCTCATCATTCTAGAAATTCTCAGAGTCATGCCTCAGTAATTCTAATGAATTTGTGTAAAACAATATTTTTCCCTGCTTCAGACTCATCATCATAGGCCAGAATGACCTGGAAGACCCCCATCCTAGGGATTCCTAGGTCTATGCCCGATTGTCAAGGAGATAACTTCGAAGTACGCCATAACATGGAAGCCGCCATATTGCGTGGGCTGATTCTGTAGCGTCTACCACAGCACAGTCAATTGGTATGATTACATTTGGTTGCAAACAAACGCACATCTCTGGTCACCCATATCTGACCAGTCAATCTGGAAAGGATTAACTTGGTGCAGATGATACTGTAACTTGTTGACAAACAATGATATAATTTTGTACTACGAACAACAGATGGAAATTAACAAAATAATTGTTTGTAAGATCAAGGAAAACACGAACTCTGCGTATATAAGTTATGTTAGTAATGTTATAAGTATGAAAATATACACATCTTTAATAATTGTGCCAAAAACACTATCATGGAAAAATATTGGAGAATGTAGATTGATTTTTTTAAGAGAGAACACAAGAAAGAGTGTGGTATTTAAAAGAAATCGGAGCGAAGCCCGTCTTGGGGTGAGACACTTCGATGTTTACATCCACACCTATGTCGCCAGCGTCTGATGAGCAAAGAAATTATATCACCTTAATAAGATATAGTAGTACCTGGTCTCTATTACTCCGTCACTATATTGAATGATGTGTCAATTATATTAGAATTGGCATAGAAACGAAGATCAGTAGCATTTCACTCGTGAGTATAGCGCTGAGAAGGCCCCCAAAACAACCATACTTTCTTAGTTGTTAATGAAAAAATTGATTACCTTACCTTAACCAATCCTGTGACCCAGTGCTGGGCTGTTGGGTAACACAGATGATTTCATCTTGGCTTGTCTACGGTGAGATAACCTGCCGGAACACATCCTTTTTGAGGCTAGTTTGGATCAGACATCTCCTAGACTGTTTGCCCAGCTGGGGTAGGGCGGGAGTGAAGAAATGTATTCATGTCTTTTCAAAGGGCATTAGTGCAATATGAACCCTAATTGTCGCAGCTGGAGTAAGATAATATTTTAATAACAGCCTTCCAATTAGAGGCTAGGGCAGTGGTTCCGAAACTTTTCGAATCACGGCGCCCTTAGTGTATTAGGATTTTCTCACAACACTCCAAGTTCGAGAATTCCGAACAATAGCATTTGTGTTGATGTGGTTAGGTTAGTCATTAAAGACAAAATCCTACAATTATATATTTTGTTTCCTTCTTTTGATTATCATGATTTATAGTGGGTTGAGCCTGCTGTTCACCATATAGTTTCTCAAATCTTGGAATCAAACTTGAGGCAGTATCCATCATTTCCTATTCCACCTCGGTTTTTGTACGATACTTGCTTTCTTATCACCGAAAAACCCCGCTTTGTTGAGATAAGCCGTCACAAACGGAATTGAGATGTGCACATGAAAGAATAATGCTGGGCCTCACATGGAGAGACCACAAAACAGTACAGTACATCCGAGAAAAGACAAGAGTTAGAGACATCATAGAATCCATAAAAAATCTCAAATGGCGGTGGGCTGGCCATGTTGCAAAAATGGCAGACAATCGATGGACATCACGACTCACAACATGGATTCCCCGAGACCACATGCGCAACCGAGGCCGGTAAAATGTTAGATGGAGAGACGAGCTAGACAACTTCAGGAAGTATTGGCTCTGTGACGCCCATGATAGAGAAGTGTGGCGAATCCTGGGGAAGGTCTATGTCCAACGACGGACGTTAAAATACTGATGATGATGATGATGGTGATGAGCTTCCATCATCATCATCATCATCATGAGTCCTTTATCGTCCGTCGCTGGACATGGACTTTCCATCATGACTCACCACACGTCTCTACGGTGAGCGTTGCTGATACTTTCTGAAACTTTTCAGTTCGTCTCCCCATCTCATATCCTACCAGTTTCGGTTCCGCATTTGATCTCTGATGATCCTTGTTGTGAGTTGTGATGTCAAGCAGTCATCCACCATTCTTGCAATATGACCAGCCCATTTCCATTTGAGGCTCCTAATGGATTCTATGATGATTCGGTCTCCTGTTTTTCCCCCTTATATACTATGCTGTCTTGTGATCTCTCCATGTGATGTTGAGCATGCTTCTCTCATGTGTACGTTCCATGGTTCTAAGTTTGAGGGCCAGTGTCTTGGTTTGGTTCCATGTTTCAGTTCCGTAGGTGACTATCGGGAAGATGCATCGGTTGTATACCCTTCTTTTTAGAACTAACGGGATGTTCTTGTTCTTGACAGATTAGCTTGCTCTACCGGAGGCTTACCATCCCAGACTGATTTTTCGCATATCTTCTTCTTCTTTTGGAGGTTCCTTGGAGATTCGTTGTCTTAGGTAGATGTAGTGGTCAACTTTCTCCGGCTTTGTGTTTTCGATTTTGATCGATGCGAGTTTATTTCCGCCATGTTTGTTGTACGTCCTCTGTTCTGCTGAAGTTCACGTGAAGACCAATTTTTTGGCTTTCTTCGTTCAGTTCTTCTAGCATTAGTTGGATATTCTGAAGGCACTCTGCAAGGAGGACCACGTCGTATGCAAACCCGAGGTTACTTAGGTGTTTGCCGTCTATTTCCTATTCCTTTGTTTACCCAGTCTAGGTTTCTGAAGATCATCTTGAGACTGGCTGTGAAGAGTTTGGGTGAGATGATATCATCTTGTCTTAACCCTTTGGGGAGCTGAAAGGGCTCTGAGTCTTTAGGTAGCCTGAAAAAAGGGCTGCTGTGACGGTATATACGTTGTAATACTCTGACATATACAAAGTCTACATCTTGTAGTGTGATCGCGTCAATTTTTCTCTGATTTGGAGGCCTTCATAAAGACTATAAATGCTACTGCGAGTGGCATTTTGAATTCTTCTGCTCTCTCTTTTAGTTGATTAAACAAAGAAGGTGGTTCATGATTGAGTAGCTTCTTCTAAACCAGCTTGTCCTCGTGATTGGTTTTTGTCAAGCGTTTGGGTGATTCAGTTGGTGATAATTTCGGTGAAAGGTTTGTAGATGCATTGAGTACACTGATTGGTCTATAGTTGTTGAGGTCTTTTGGGCTTCCTTCTTCATGTAACAGCATTATGATTGCAGTCTTTCAGTCTTCTGGGACTTTACTTTGTTTTTAGCATAAGTTGAATAAAATGGCTAGTTTCGTAGTGATGACCTTACCAGCTTTCTTAAGTAAGGAGATGGTGATAGCCTTTACTTTTTTTTGTTTTTTTTTTTGTTTGATGGCTCGTTTCACTTCCCATGGCGTAACTGCTGGGAAATACTCGAGCTGGGTGCACGTGTCTTGCATATCCTGTTCGTGGTTTTGTGTTCCTTGTTGGGAGGAGTAGAGTTTTTGGTAGAATTCTTGGGCGTGTTCCACGATCCAGTAATTCTCAGTTGTTAGGTTTCCATTTTCTTCGTGTACAGTACTTATTTGTTTCCGTCTTGTTTTGTTAATAGCTTCGAATCCCCGACCTTTTTCATGAATTATTTCGATGATTACTGTCGTGTACCTCCTTTTGTCGCCCTTTCGTTTTCTCTTGGACGGTTTTATTTAGTCCTGTTGCTTCAATTTTCTTTCTTGATGTCGACGGCTTGAGATTTCTGCGTTTTTCCATGAGGTTCTGAGTTTCATCTGAGATCTTACAGATGGTTTGTGTGCTCTCAACTCTTAGCAAAGGATATTCATCTCTTACTGATAACCAAAATCAACTTAATTCCCGGAAGACTGCTCAATAAGATTTTCTTCCTCTGTCGACGTAACAGCCATGTCGCGATAATTAGATTAGAGTTTTAGCTTCCTGGGAACAGGGGCCGCTGCTAGTCATTTGGGTTCCCGAAGTATAATAGCTTATTGATGCCCTTCTCTCAAGAAAAACAAACAAACAAACAAACAAACAAGATCTTTAAACCGTAGAAATACATTTCAGAAACTTTGCAAAGATAATAAAATAATTCAATAAAATAAACAAAATAAACACATTATGAAAAGTAAATATAAAATCAAATATATACAAATGAGAAAACAGAGGAAGATTATTAGTTACACAAAAACAGATGTAAAGTCACAAACTTCACAAAAACTGTTTGTGAAGACAGAGATATTGAAGTATTTGTCAATACATTTTCAGTAGTTGTGAGAGGTCTTATCTATCAGACTGTCTCATCCTTAATCCTGGGCTGTTTAATAAATGAATTTGAGGTTGAGGCCGGAAATTGGTTCCTTAGCTCTCACTGGGATAGAAATAAAATGAATATAAATAAATAAAGCCAATCAAAAATTACATAGCGCTTTTCTCTACAATGTGCTACAAATAAAAAGAAACATAATAAAGATGTAAACAAATTAGCACAAAGTTATGATACAGAGACAACCTGCTGCCGAGTCCTTAGACGAAACCAACCAAGAAAATGTAAGTGAAAATGGTGGACTGCGGAGTTTTAATTTTTCGTTTTCTGCAACATCTTATGCGTTAAGCCGTTATTCTTCTCATTTTTCTAATTTTCTGTTGATGCAGTTCTACTTTCTGTGGGTGGTTCTCCTTTCTCTGTCCGTTCAGCTATGGTGGCTATCACTGCTCATGCCAACTATTCAATTCTTCTTTTGTTTTATGCAAAACAACTGTTGTACCCGCTTCCAGAAACCAGTGTACCAGATGAGTTTTCCTCGAAATATCCCCACACACTGCGTGCTTAGAACAGAAAATGGAAAGGTTCTCATGCATACATCAGAGGCACGCGTCTGCATTTCCCCGTTGAAAATAGTTAATCGTAGAGTTTTACATTGATGCTGATGGCAGCAAGACCACTTGAACATTCCTGCGTTACAGATGAACGTAAGTGTGTTTTGACGAGTTTAGGTTTTGAAAAAAAAATCACTCAGAGGCGATAACTGTAACTGGGAGAGGTAATGCAATCCTCAGAGCAATCCTGTGGTAGTTGAAGTCGGTTCTCAAACAGGAATGTCAGCTTCCTCAATGCAGTTGTCTGTTGTGATAGTTGGGATAAGTTCATGATTTCCTGTCCCATCTAAGATCCATCAACATTAGTCTTCCCCCCACCATCCCACCTCTTGCAGTTGGCGTCTTCTGCATTTCGGTAAAATGTTTACTGCAAGTCCTCGTCGGACATTCTTCAGAATTTATCTGAACCCAAGCAGCACTCCAAATCTATCTTTGACCAGGCTCAGTGTCTCAAGCCTCTTTTGTGATGACATCAAAACAGTGTCTACGGCACTACTGAAAAAATGATGCCTCAAGCCTTTTGGTGACGTTCTATGAACTGCTTTTTAAATCTGAGCCCTTTCTCCTTCATGCCTGGATCTGTGTTCATGATGTCACGGAAGTTCTTTGCAGTTGACGCAGCCTCGGCAAATCCAGTGTCTATTCAAAGAGAGAGGTTTTGACAGTCTAAATGAGCCTATCGGCATTGTTAATCTGCATTATACTTATTTGAAGCAGCTTGTTCATCATGTTTTTAATGGTAACGATGTCACACCATTCAACAGAAGGAATCGAGAATTTGAATGAGGCCTCTTCTTCTGCAAGGGCTTGAGACTCTACTCTTGCGACTTGATGATTCACACTTACAGATTGATGAGAGCTTCTCTGATTGGCTTCTTGGATCTGATTCCGGACAGCAGTAACATGCTGAAGTCTTATCTGCTTTCTCACCTAACATAACTCCAAAATTTCAGGGTCAGGTCATCATGCTTGTTCAAGATGACCCATCGCTCTGTGGCCCCTGAAAAAAAAGAGAAGAACTTCTTGAAATTGACAAAATAGCCAATTGCATCCTGGAATAACTTTGCAGCATCAACTATTATAATGAACAGACGGTGCTCTTGAATATAGCAGAAGCAGCTAGCCTTAGACACCTTGCTTCTTGCCTTTTATATCTGTTGTATTGTCATAGACACACTCTTTACAATTTTTCAAAAGGAATGAGGAGTACCTCCAACTAGCGGTTCCTGACACATCCACATACCCAAGAAGGGTATTCCTTGATGACTGATCTTGGTTCCATACAGACAATCCGTACAAATGATTTACTTTTGCTCTTTATGGCTTACACTTTGGGCACAGTCAAGAATGGAGTAAAAATTTACATTTTGGATTTGAGAAAATGGTCTCTACTGTTTTCGAGGAAATTATCTGGATCGGTTCATTTTGCATCTTCTGTTTAAGATAGTGTGTCCAGTTTTTTTGTCCTTTACTTTGGCCAGGTGATTTTCCAACACAGAGTCAAACTTTCTTCAAGAAGTACCCATGGCCTGACTCATGGGCACTAAGAAGAGTCCCTAAAAAAAAATTATTTTTCGAGAGAAAGGAGGGATTTTCAGCCAGTCAAAAGAACTTCCCAAAAGAATTGGCACCAGTTTTCATAATGGCAGGTTATCGCTGTGGTACCCTAAGCAGAATGTTTTTTCCATAATATATGGGCATATTGGGTATTGTTGGAAAGAGAATTACATGCTACGTAAAGTAAAAGAAATAACTACACACCCCAGAGCAAGCTAATCTCAGTTACTCGAGGTAATTGTTGATGGGTTTGTGATATTGACAAATAGCTATAAGGTAGGGAAGGTAATTGTATGTGAATCTGTTCTTAAGTTTTTTCCCTTCTTTCCTAATCTACTACTCACTCTACCATAAAATCTCATTGAAATTAATCGAGACATCGTGTAAAGAGAACCCTTGGAAGTTATTGTGCGGTTGCAGACAGTTGGATCGGGAGTAGTGGATTAATTGTACATGGATCCCCTTCAAAGTGCAATGGGTTCTTTCATTGCCTTTTGCCCACCATTACACGAGATTCTATTGAAATCAATTCGGAACTGCTGTAGATATCGTGTGAATAGACAAACGGAAATAACAGTATCAAAATTTCAGATCGGAGCATTTTATTTAGTCCTGACTCTTCTTTTCATCCTTCTGTTCAAGTTTCCAAAAATCCAAATGAATTTCAAGAAAAATAGCGCAAAATGACTTACTTTGGAGCGTACGTATCTCTTTTTAAACTTTACACTACAAAATAAATCCTTCCCGACGATGTACAATATGCCTATATTTGATTGAAAAAAAAGATTTTCTGAATAGGGCATCCCAGCGAATATCTGCCATGAAAAATGGTACCGAAGTTAGTTTTTTTTCCAACTGATCTAGAGTGTCTATCCAAATTATTTTGATTAATTCAAGATCCCTCTAGTAGGTCCAATTGATTTCATTAGTCAACTCAAAAATCCCCAAAGACCCCTATTACAATACCAGGACCAATGGGTGCAAAAACGGCCATTCATTTTAAAAGCTTTCATGTATTAATTCTACTTCTGTTTGTGAATCAAGAAGATGGCATCAGTGAAATTTCGTCACCTTGGGCGGTATCGATATTTGGTCTGGCCAATGGACTATTTGACGATATTATGTGATGTGGATATACAATTACATGAATCTGCTCCAAAATGCAATCACCATTTCCGTTAGCTATTTTCCATCCTTGTGCGAATCTCATTTGAATTTGTTGAGAACTTTTGAAGATATCGTGTAAATACAGCCCGTGAGATATATTGTTGCGCCCTGCGAGTTCTTTTTAGAATAGAAGATCCTTTATACTCTTCATTATAAATATGATCGCATGCGATAAGTTCAGGCTCATGGGAGAATGACTTCATTCAACCGATGACTGTTTTCGCCTGAATATTTCTCCTCAACGAAAGAAGAAATAAAACAAATTCTATTTTTGAAGACAATGTTTATCAGCCTCCTGATGTGGACCAATTCTATTTTTAGACCTAACGCAAAAAGTTGACCCCAACGGTCTAAAAGTAGCAGCAGGCATCTCTGCTCTGTCTATCTTTTTGTGCCCCCCACCCTGCAACTGCAGAGAATATTTTTTCAACGAGATCTCGGATATGCAAGAGCAAAATTTCAAAAATGCACGCAATTTGACCTATGTATGCATAATTATCTTTCCGCTAAAGTGAATCCTATTTCACGCTTTAGAAAAAATTCTGACGAAATGTATCCTAGCAATTGCGTGAAAAGTTCATGCATAAAAAGCAAATTCACCAGAAACTCAAAATCTCCCGAGAGAGGGGCCCCCATACCTAACGATTGATATACGTCCTCCGGACATGGGGCCACGGATAATGTGTCCCTTATTTTTCCACATTGAAGGGGCAAAAACTTGATATTGCTGTTTTCTCCCAAGTAATATTCAAACTCACAGCTGACAACAAACAATATCATTAAAAGAGGCTTCGATTTTTCAAAACGTGCAGCCATAGCTGACAAAAAAGTACATAGGGTATGCACTTGCCATTATCTACAGTGTGTTCCGAGCCTACGTGGGCCAATTCTACTTTTTGGTGTTAATGCCAAAATGCTGACCCAAACCGGGGTAGCCAAATGTATTCGATCGTGGACATTGTGTCTGGTTTTATAAGCCCTGTAAGTGTCGATAAAAATTTACACGATCGGACATCCAAAATTGCCTAAGATTATGTCAAATTTAAGGCTTCGTATGGTTTGGTATTTCCGAAACCAAAAGCTCTGTATACGAACCATCCTTCAGAAAACTATAATTTAAGTTCATTAATCATATCGCAGTATAAGTTTTCGGTTTGTATCGAAATAGGAAGATGGAAAGGTGCAATACATTCGAAATACAATATAAACTACGATCTTATAGCAGGATCACGTTAGGATCAGAATTTTCCAGGACGGAGCCTTCATTGACCTCCATTTTTGTTTTTCGATTTCTCAGTGATTAAATGTCTATTTGCTTTTTTTAAAGTGTAATTTTGTGAACAAAAGTTTCCGATTATGATGGAAGAGTGAGATTGGCCGTTGATATATCTTGGGTCCGAATTCATGTTTCGGGGAACAATGTAGCAGTGCAGTCCCACTTGAAACGCACTTTTTGCAGCCAGATTTCAAGCCTGATTTCCCCTATCGTAGGCTCAGAGTTCAAGCCAGATTTTCCCTGCCGTAGGATCGGAGTTCCAGCCAGATTTTCACTATCGTAGCAGTAGAGTCCCGATCGGAAGGTACATCCTGATAAGGACCCCACTACTATGATAGTGAAAATCAAGGCTTGAGCTGCAGTACGCAAGGGAGCATTTTGATAGTGACCTCATTGCTACGATAGTGAGGGTTAGGCTTGAAATAAAAGTCGCTACTAAAGGTGTATTCTGTTAGGGAACCGACTGCTACGTTAGTGGGGTCCGGGCACTTTCGTAAAAATTCAAATTACAAAAAAGTTAATCTTTCTATTTACTTTCTTTGGTTATTTTTCAACGTTTAGTTTTTTCGTGAACAATCCTTTTTTTTTTCACCCGCACCCTTAGATAGTGAAGTGAAGTAAAAATGAATTCGATGAAAGTGTTTCATGTCGGGGAACTTTTCATCTTTCACCGACCTCAAATTTTTGGAAGTTTCCGCGAGGGACCTTATAGCCACGAAAGTGCCTTTATAAGTAAATGTTCAGGTAAATAAGTGATTACTTTTTTTGTTCGTAACATTCAGTTTTCTTTGCTAATTTACTCATTTTTGTGCCACAGCATAGTAAACTTTTAGTTCCAATCACAAATTTCTGAGAATTCTAAAAATGTGATTACACTTCCCTTAAAAATTTGATGATTCGTTCTACTTATTGCAATCATGTTTTCATTGAGTTTTACGCAATTTAAAGATAAATTCCTGGATGAATAATTTTTGCTTGCCTTCAAAAAAGTATCGAGGTATGAATGTCTTTTTTTTAATGTAAAAAAAAAACCAAACTGGCATATTAAGTAAAATATTGTTCTTCTTCGCAACTTATAAAATTTTTTATTTGATTCTGTGAGAAAAATTCATAGCTTTTTAAGAAGATTTTTCATTTAATATGTCCATTTGATCTTTGAATCTTTTCATTATTCGTCTATCCTGGATCGATTGAAATTATATTATGAATTGCATAACAATACTAGATAATTAATTATACTGATATTACGAAAAAATATAACCCGGGGTATTTTTGGTAAATTTTTAAAATTTTTTGTTTTTGTCAATTGGAAGCCATACATGGAACCTTGTAAGTGTCGTAGTTATTTTTCATTTTGCATAATTATCATCGCAGAAATTCTCCTAGAATTCATCTTTGTTTGACAATTACTTCATTTTTGGTACACTTTCAACTACAAAATTCATAATTTTTAATTAGCTGTCATCAAGTATGTTGTACTGAACAATTAGTCGACGATTAAATTGAACATTGATATCAAATCCACGTCTACGTTATAATTAATGAACATTTTTGGCGAAAAATTTACCCATTTAGACCAAGCAAAAATAAGAAAAAAACTCATGAACAAATTTTTCGAAAAATCAATTACGTTTTAAAAATAGATTATTGATTCCCTGTCGAAGATTTTTGTTCATTCCAATTATAAAGAACTCCGGCAAGTCTGAGCAAGGGTTATGTATAGACCTAGCCCAGACTTACTCGACTTACCAATGTAAGTAATTCTAATACTGACAAATGACATGCACATCAAACAATTTCCACTTTTAAAAATGTAATTCAGCCAGGAAATTTACTTTTGCGACCTGCAGCTAATTTTCTTTGATCAATGTGACCATTTTCGCTTTTGAGTTGTGCAGACATGGTGTAGAGAGTCATTGGTAAATATATGAAAAAAGAAAAAAGAAAAAATTGGGAAGATATTTAAAAAAAACAAACAAAACTGGCCTCAGAATTCAATCAACTCTTCAATGCCCACCCTCCTACAAAATTTCTCTAAAAATTCATTGAGTACTCTCGGATATATCTTGTGGACAGACAGAAAGACAGACTGTTGGTGATACTATATGGTGTTTACAAATGACAACGATGTAGAGGATGTAATTGTGCATGGATCTTACACAAAATTCTCATCACTTCTTCCATAAACTATTGTCCAACCTTTCACAAAATTTCATAGAGATTCATTCGGGTGATATCGTGTAGTTAAACATTAAATTTCCGTGATATTATGTGGTGTAGAAATATACACATGATGTAGGGAACATACGTTGATCTGGTCATAAATCCAATTACTTCTTTCGTAGCCTATTGTCCACCCTCCCATAAAATTTCATAGGAATTAATTGAGAACTTTGGGGATATCATGTTGACTGAAAATCTCATTGTTCCGGGCGTCTGTCATAGAGTATGGGTGTAAAGAAGATGATATCTACTACTAAGCTGTCACTCTGCAAAGGCTATCATATCAGAAAAGGGTCCAATAAACAAGATTACAAAAATCATAACTACACTTTGCCTACTTAGGTTCTACTAATAAGTGATTTTTTTGGTCTTGATCCATGGACTAATTTGAGGATATGAAGCGATAACAGACGCCCATGGTTGCCAAACAAACCTTTCCTCAAGTAATTTGAAGTTTGGAGATAAGGAGACCAGGCAAGGAAGGTAGACGGTTTCGTAACAGACCGAGGGTAAAGCAGAGCGTACTGTTTACGCAATTAGAGGGTCGGGGTCACCAAAATGGATCTTATTACTCAAGGGAGTTAAGTATATCTTTTATTACCCTACTTATAGTTGTCTAATAGTGCCTTTTTTTTTTAATTGTAAGACTGTTTTGGTGCCCCTTCACGTACATGATGTCCTACACGTAGCACGATATGAACATGTGCGTAGGAACGGCCTTGACTTGAAAGCGTGCGCTTTTGTGCTAAAACTTGCAACTCTGTACTCAATACACACCGCAGCCTCAGTCAAAATAAAAATCATCGACTCATATTTCCGAAATTTTCCACTTCTTCTCATTTCCGCTTGTGCAAAAGCAAGGACTACAAACTAAAAAAAAATATGCTCAATCCAAATAAACTGTTTAATTGATATTACTAACTTATACGTATTAAATAAGCTCCTTCCTTTTTCATTTGAACACTTAATTTAGCTTGGTCAAACAACAATACAGGTACATTCAGCTACAGAAAATATGCACTTATTTATATGTAACTACTATGAACCAAGAATGTTCGACACATTTCAGAACAATCCAGGATGTAAACCTTTGTCTCCAGACTGGCCACCATAGTTTTGAAACGATCGACATAAAACGGAGAAAGATTCTCAATGTATCAATTTGAAATCGCTCCCTATTATGATCTTGCATCAGCGCACTGAATTACGATTGCCTAATACTTAAACTTGTGCCTAATAGTTATTGATTTTTTAATTTTATTTTTGTTCAAGTCAAGGATGTAACCAACTAAAAGAGTAACCAGTCGACATATATGATAATCTTTGATGTATGTCAAGTGTGTCACGTGTGCTTATAAATGTCCCATGAAAGAAAACAACGTTTAAAAAAGATCCGGTTTGTATTGGATTGGTTGTGTTGCCCTCGAACAGGATTTGCAAATAGATGCCACTAATTGGTCGGTCTGTCTCTTTTCATGATACTCCTTCTTTATTTATTCTCTGTCTGTTCTCGCCCCCAGTAACTCTCTCACTTTTTTCTCCCTCTCTCTCTCTCTCCACGAGCTGATATACGGTATTATATAAACAGTAGCACTGTTATAAGTTCTTTCGCTTGACTCTCTACCAACAGATCTTCGTTATCGTCGTTGCGTTAACACTTGTCGATTCACTTATTTCCAAATAACTGGACAATAATAATTTTTTAAAATGAAGGTACGTGACTTTTCTTATCAATTTCTTCTTTTTTTCCCACTTTCTCAACAAAGCTGACCTATCTGCTTGAATTTCTGCCTTCCTTCCACACACTCCACAGTATTGTTTTTTCTTCAACCATTTCGTATTTCAACCCTCGAATAGTTGTTCATCAATTTACCTTGATTATTTAAAAAGGTTTTATTCTATTTCATTTTTTTACTTTAAAGAAACTAAACTTAGATACAGTAATCTTTGCTTTGACATTGATACAAGAGAACAGCCATTTTAAATAGCTGATGGTTAAAAGTGGCTAGTGTTTTTTTCGACGACTGGCTTTAAAAATAGCTAAGATTGGTTACATTTAATTTCCAGGTAAGTGTGTAGCTATATATACATTATATACTTCGCCCCAAAACTCTTTTAAAGGCTTAAAAAAATATGGTTATGCAACGTTTTGATCAGATATTAATACATAATATAATTAAAAATAAAAGCCATTTATTTTTAGCTTTATTTCATCGTAATCTTTGTAAAATATATCAGATGAATGTTGTTGCATAAAACTTCTACTATGGTAGTTCAGATACACCAACGTATTAATAACAATAAAGAACGTTTTAAAAAAGTAACTTGTTCTTCACAAGTTTTTCATCTAGGTACGACGGAACTAAGAAATTGAATCTAGCCAATTTTAGCCATCTTGAAAGCCAGTCAAAGGAGGTAGGGATTGATCTAGCCACTTTTAGCCATTTAGAATGGTCGTCCTTTCAAATCATCGTCAAACCAAAGATCGCCCGCTCAGTTACTAGTTGGGCTTTTTCGTTTTTGATTCTACTTCATTCTAACGAGGAGCCTTTGTCACAAAAATAAATAGATAAATAAATAAATAATGATAATAATCAAAAACAGGATTAATAACACTATCCATTTCAGGATCCAATCTAACCATTGGAGAAGAAACTTTACTGTTGATGTTTTCGTACTTTTTCTCTTACCCAATAATAAACATCTCTCTTACTTCCGTGTTGAGCAGGTCAGAGAAAGGTAAACAAAAGGGTCTCGTCACAAAGAAATTAAAAGAATCATGATTGGCTGTTTCAGGGCCGAACTCCACTCTGGTTTGAAGCGTAAATGACAGCTGAATAGTTTTGAAAATATTTCAACTTCAGTAAAACAGACCACCTTATTTTTCCGGTTTTTATCTGCCTCAATTTCCTCAAATTATATCTAGAATTATCTGGATTTTCCTGTCATTTATCTAGAAAAAATATCTAGATACTTTTTCCTCAGGACCCCTTCCATGGCCATATTCAAAGCACCACTTTTTATCAAACTTCAATTCATAAAAATATAAAACTGGAAAAAAAATAAATAAATAAAAGGTGCCGAATAACTCAAAAATGTCTTCAAATCTTCTAATGATTTTGAAATAAGTTTGCATGCTAAATCTTAGCTTTCTCAGTCGCCTTGAAGATTTCTGATTTTTGCTAGGGTCATTCTACTGTAATTGTCATTACTGAGGGAGAGTAAAGTCAACTCCGGAGTACGGGTTTCGAATAAGAAAAAGAAAATCACTGAACTCAGCTTCAGATTCCCATAAATATAAAAATCATTGTTGACTTTCACGCTTTGAAACTGTACTCAAACTCGAAACTTCCTCTTCGAAACTCGTTCTTTACTTTTCTTCTGCAACTATCTTTAGTAAAACCTCAATTGCCTTGTCGATCACCGTCACCTTCTTTGTCAACAGGACAAAATCTTGACCCTTACCGGTGACCAGAAAAGGTAATTACAAAAATCATAAAATTGCCGAGGGGAAAGTCACAACTTGAAAGTTAAGTTACATATGATTTAGTAAGAATATAAGTACTATTTACACAAAAGTAAATGTTGACGATAAAAGTCACATTTAATTTATAGTTAAAACAGTTCAAGACGAATAGAAATGCCCTTTCCTTATATCTGTGTTTGTTTGTTGGTTGGTTGTTATATGCGTTAGGATTTTATTACTATGCTCTGTCTAGAGGTGTTTAATAAATGTGTGTTTTTTTTCCACAAACATGTAATAATTACCTTTATAAACAGGGCTATACAGAGCGGGGGCAGTAGGGCCATTTGGCCCGGACCTACCATTTCGAGGGAGCCGATTCTAGACACCTTGTTCATGTTTTTGAATGATAGACTCATTGAAACGAGGGAGTGGTAGATATACAAATGAATTTAAAATTATGAAACAATATTGCCTCTTCTGCCTGAAAATGAAAAACCGCTATCGTCACTACATTTTTGTTACAATAGTCTCACTGTATATCTTACATTTTATGTGACCCACTTGTCCAACTTGACTCTCCTAACAGTGATCAAAGAGATTGGCATGCAGCTGATTGGAGTTGTCAATTTCAAATGGGATAGGTGTGGGAAAAAGAATGTAATTCTTTTTTGAATAAAAATAAACAAATCATATACTTATTCGCACTCCCTTTGTCTCCTCATCTCACTCTTACTTCCGACTCTCTCTCTCTATCTATTTATCTATATCTATATCTATATTCAGGGTTGAGCACTCTATTAGTGAGGTAACTCACCACTGTAAGCTTATGCAATGCTCTTCTATAGGAATTGAGCAGTCTGGTGGATGAGGAATTTCTGTGTAATTTAAGATATATCACTTAAATCCAGCTTTACTGCCTGTCCAGTTCCGTAGTCCAGAAGTAGGATTCTGAAGGGAAGGTTTCAATTCTGGCACGCAGTACTGGATGGGATAATGGAAAGTCTATAGCCACACTAAAGAGATGTAATACATCGAAACAATAATATATACATATGAAATGAGGAAGGTAATATATATATATATATATATATATATATATATATATATATATATATATATATATATATATGTGTGTGTGTGTATGTTCATTCCTAGTAGGCTTATTGTGAATTTTGTGGTAGATAACAGATGCGCAAAATTGGCTAGACGGTCACTCACTAATTAAGCTTTCTTATATAAGGAGTAAATGTTTAAATTTTCAGCACTGTCGCTCCGTTGTTGTGGCCTGTACGTGTGATACATATATACATTCATAGATGGCCAGCCAAACCAACTTGAAAACTGAAAAAAACCCTTGTTCACAATTTTGGTGATAGCTTCGGTTGACACTTGTTAATGGCGCCAA